>CM068303.1:4010227-4164879 GCA_034768395.1 Linum lewisii
CTAACACTATGTATTTGTTAGGTACTGATGTTACTGCTGTTTAATTTCAGTCAGGGAGCTGTTATAGATCAGATATTTTCTAAGGTTGAGTTGCATCTGAGGAGTGACTACACTTTAGTGACTGAGGAGTTGATAGGAATTGATTGCCACGTGCAAGAGGTGACGAGATTGTTGAATCTAGACTCTGGAGATGGGAAAGTTGTTGGGATTCATGGTATTGGTGGCATGGGTAAAACTACCATAGCTAAAGCAGTCTATGACAATATCTGCACAAGTTTCAACCGTTGCTGTTTCTTAGAAAATATACGAGAACTATTGTTGAAGAATGATGGAGTTATGGCTTTACAGAATAAGATCATCTCTAGAATTTTGAGGGATGATATTCAAGTCAAAGATGCTAGTGAAGGCGTCAACATAATTAGAGAGAGAGTTTGCAAATATAAAGTCTTGATTGTTCTTGATGATGTAGATGATAAGTTTGAATTTGGCCAAATACTGGGAAAATTAGGTAACTTCTCCTCAGAAAGTAGATTCATCATCACAACGAGAGACAAAAGAGTTCTAGAGCTCATTCAAGAATATAAGTTGTATGAACCCAAAGAAATGAGCTATGATCATTCCCTCCAACTTTTTAGCATACATGCTTTTGCTGTACATTGCCCTCCAGAAGGTTATGCAACTCTATGCGAAGAATTCGTAAAAGTTGCAGCAAGGCTTCCTTTGGCACTTAAGGTTATAGGGTCTCTCTTGTTCTGTAGAGATAAACAATTTTGGGAAGAAAAGTTGATTGAGCTAAAAGAAGTACCTGCTACTAGCAGTATGGTGCAACAGAGGTTGAAGATTAGTTATAATGAGTTGACCCGTACTGAAAAAGTAATCTTTCTTGACATAGCTTGTTTTTTTATTGGAGAGGATAAAGAATTGCCCTTCATTATGTGGAGTGATTGTAATCTTTATCCAGAAAGTGGGATTAGGACTCTTGTTCTTAGGTCATTGATAAAAGTTGATGAGAGAAATCAGTTCTCGATGCATGATCATCTTAGAGACCTTGGGAGAGGCATTGTTATTGAGGAAGATGTTAAGCATCCATTTAAGCGTAGTAGGATATGGTCTAACGAGGATGCCATGAACATGCTGGAAAATGTAGAGGTATTTACTTATTTTATTTTATTTACCTTGGCATATTTTCGTGCCATTTACGTTATTCTGATTCGTTAAGTAAACAGTTTGGTTTCTGTTTCCGTTTCAGTTATTTTGTGTGTCACCGTGATAAGCCCTCTCTCTTCTTTTTATGGAAATGGTCTTTTTTTTTTCTTTGGCTTACTTAGTAGCCAGCAAGTAAACACTGTTTGTCCTTTTTTTCATGCATGTATACAGCAAGTAAACACTTTTACAAACATAAGTAAAATACTCATTAGGATTGCTAATGGGTTTTGAATGCGTTGAATATTTCATTTGACAGGCAACTGATCGAGTGGAAATGCTTAGGGTTGAGATGCCATGGGCATATCGCAGTAATAACAAATATTTTCAGAAATTGTCAAGCTTAAGGTACCTTGGCCTGGAGTTTACACCACTGTTCGGGGACTTCAGTGAAATACTTCCAGATATGCGTTGGCTTAAGCTGTCTAATTGCATTTTGATCCCCACTGATATCAACATGAAGAATGTGGTAATTCTTGAAATACAGGGTTGGGATGTAACTGATGATTGGGGAGGATGGAACAGGGTTAAGGTATGTTATTCAGTTTTGTTGTTGTTTCTCAACCTTTTCCTTTACTTTTTTTATTTATTTTGTCTTCCTGGACACTTATCCAAACCTTATTGATTTTTTTGTTCCCCTGTGTCTTCTCTTGATGCATAGGTGGCACACAAGCTGAAAGTAATAAATCTTCGTGGTTGCCGTGGCTTAAACAGAATTCCCGACTTTTCCCAATGTACACGCCTAGAGTCGATTGATCTCACTGGCTGTCTAGGGTTGAAGGGGGAACTCAACATCAGCAATTTCAGGAATCTGAAAGTTGTCAGGCTTCAGGAAACTGACATAACATTATCAGGTGACATGGGAAAGCTTCAAAAGCTCCAAGAGATTAAAACGGGGAAATTGGGATGGGGAGCCGAAGAAGTACCCAGTGCTCCCCACAACCTTAAAACGCCTAGCCATCTCATCTTCTAGGGTTCCCAATCTTCTGGAGCTTAAAGACCTGGAGGAGCTGTGCTTTGAGAATTGTGATGACCCTCCTGAAATTCCTGGGGATATATGGCAGCTGCAGAAGTTGAAAACTTTGAAGACGGTGAAGTGCAGCTGTGAAGGTAGCCTACTGTCGAATCAGGATGGTGCCCTCCCATCATCTCTAACCTGTCTTATCGTTAACTGGAGCCGGGGTTTGACTAGACTACCGAATCTTGCAAATTTGAGTAATTTGATGGAACTACGGCTAGTTAAGTTCAAGGCAAGTGAAATTCACGGTCTTGGGAAGCTGAGAGTGCTGGAAGCACTCGAAATATCTGAGTCCATGAGTTTAGATCATCTCCATGGCCTTGAAAATCTCGTGCACCTGAACGAGCTGACTCTAAGAAGTTGTGGACTAGAGGCTCTTCCTAATCTGTCAAATCTGATCAAGTTACACAAGCTAGTGATTGTTAAGTGTCCGTTACTCTATGAAATTCAGGGCCTGGGGGAATTGAAGCGGTCTTTGTTACATCTGGAAGTAAGTTGTTGTGACTGGTTAGCAGATATGGATGGCCTTGAATCTCTTGAAGCGCTGGAAAGTTTGACACTGGAGTCAACTATACTTTCATCACGCATCGGACATGACTTACTGTCTATGTTATCCCCGACAGAAGACGTGGATGTTCCGCCCGTTTGCCGCCAGTACCTTAATCCACACGAACCATTTCCAGACCTCTCACGTCTCCAGAACCTAAAACAACTGTGCATTGCTGGATGGAAGCAGTTGCCGGAGGTTATAGAACTCAGACGATTAAAATCATTACGGTCCTTGGAAATGAAGGCCTGCAAGTCACTTAGGAGGTTGCCTAATCTCTCCGGTCTTGACAACTTGGAGACACTTGATGTTAGTGGCTGCATCCGGTTGGTTGATGTCACAGGCCTCGACAGATTGGAATCATTGCAGAAGCTTAACATGTCTAATTGTTGGTCGATTGAGGAGCTTCCTGATATATCTGGCATGAAGAGTCTGGACATTTTAGATGTTAGTGAATGCATTAAGCTGATTAAGGTTGGTGGTTTAGAGAAATTGAAGTCACTGGGAGAGTTGCGCATGGCTGGTTGCAAGTCGATTAAGAAATTGCCTGATATGTCTCAGCTCGAGGATCTAAGGGAAATAAATCTCAAGGGATGCACCCAATTGAAGAAAGTTAAAGGACTCGAGAAACTACTTTTCTTATTGGATGTGAGTATGGACAAAAGGTTAGAAGTGAAGCATTACTTGAAAACGGCTGTGTGGCTTGGTGTGGACTTGACCCGATTAACAATTCGTGATGCTCTGGCGAAGAAAAGGTATTTAGTCTTGGCATTTCTCTTTAGGACACGATTAACCATTCTTTTGTTATGTTTCTTATGGAGGTTTGGTTATGTCTTCAGAGTTGTCCGGGAGAAATAGTTTTTCAAGTTTTATTTCGGTCTCGTCATCATGGTGCATGTGATCTCGGCTGAACCGAACCATTCCAAGTACTCGTCCTTCTGCTGTGAGCAAACAGGATTGCTCTCAGGATTCGCGGGAGGCAACTACAGTCTCAGTTTTGCTCTTGAGCTACCGCTCAACCTGGCTGATGGAAACATTGATCTGGTCTGTTTGTTTAGGAGGCAACTTGACAACCTATCTTTGATCATAGTTCTAATGTTGTGACGATGTACGATCCTGATGATCTACATTGAGTTGTGTTCTTTCTCTAATGCTGACTCTCCAATGTATGGTATCACAAACTGTTTAGTTGCTTTCAGGTTGAAGTTTCTCCACTGTTACTGTCTTCCCTGTTTCTTCTGTATGTTGCAGTTTTGCTGATAGGGTTTATGTATGCTCAATTGGTAGTTTGCAGTTCGTTCGCTGATTTTGTTGTATATTGTATTGTGCTGGAAGACTATATGAAAAATTTGGGTAAGCTTCCATTGCAAGTTCTTGTAATGATTTCTAGTTCCTGATTTGTGGATATCAATGGCCTATTAGCTCAGCTGGTTAGAGCGTTGTGCTATTAACGCGAAGGTCACAGGTTCGAGACCTGTATGGGCCATTTCTTTTTTACCTTTTTGTTTCTTTGCGGGGTTGCATGTTTTGATCCTTTGGGTTTTCTACGGATATTTTACATTCATAAAATAGGTTCAGTGTAAGAGGGGAGCAAGCAGTGGCCTAGAAGAAAAAACGAAACCTTCCGCTTTTTAGTGGATGATGATGCGGTAAGGATACTGAAGATTGATGATGCCAATGGTTTGATTTCGTTACAGGTGTTTGTGATAAGATTCTGGTTTCTCTGTATTTGGAACTTGGCAACAATGTGTGATATAAAGAATGGAAATTACGGTTTCGATGGCGATAAGCTTCTTCATACATTGATTTCGTTACTGAAATGGCTTGAACACTCTATGTACTTGGTTATGCATATCTTGACGCTTGTTCATACATTGAGTTCGTTACTGAAATGGCTTGAACAGTCTACGCACAATTGGCTATGGTTAAACCTCGACCCATGGCTCCCTTGAATGTGAATGTTGCTCATTATCTAAGTATTCAATCGTATATTTCGTGCTATAGTTTCATGTTACAGTAATTTTTTTTGTCATGACCATTAATTGACTGGGTTTAGTTGGTGCAGAGCTTCAAGTTTTCCAGATACTGAATCTGTGAAGTTGCTGGTTTCTTTCTTCATCTGTCGGTCCTGGTATACAGAGGATTCAGAAGATAAGAAATTTGGATTCACTGTCAAGGTATGAAACAAGTTCATTGATGGAAGTCAATATCATGAACCCGTGTGTAACTGATTTCTGATCATTACGTGAATGTTGCTCATTTTTCTACTGAAGCTTTTGAGCCATGTCATGACCATTTTTGATAGATTGGTTGGTTGTTCTAGGACTTTTGAACTTGTTTCAGCAACTTGAATCTGCTAGTTCCTTTCTTCATCAATCTAACAACTTTGAGTAGCTGCCAGTATATATACTGATGTACTGAGATTACCTCAAGTCTATCGTTTGACATCAATGACATGAACCAGTATGTAACTGTCTCATCATTTTGCAGAACTTGAATTTTGGATTTCTATGGAGATGTGTGGTATCAAGCGGGTCCATACGAGGACGGATAGTAAGAACAAGCACGGTGGACAGTTCTCCAAGTAGTTGGGCAGATGAAAGGATGGCATGTCACTGAAATAGACTGGTAATGTTTTCATGTTTTAATATGTTCATGTATGAATGTATTTTGATCAACATTGATTATCGAATCTCTCGAAAGCTCGAAAGCTCAAGTCGATCACAAATGAACTCAGCCATTTTATGAATGCAATTCGTGTATGGTATATGGGTTTTCTTCATGTCAAAATGTTCTTTTCTATTCCATCCAAAGAGGGATCTTTTGAAGCCCCCCGTTTCTTTTTACAAATTGTGTCGATTTTCTTCGACGGGTTTGTGTTAGACTTGGTGCAGCTTCGTGCATGTCAAATGGCTGAGGTGAAGCAACTACGTATTCAGTTTTTATGACAATTTAACGAGATATCAAATGTTGACTTGATGGAGCTACATTTTCATCACATAACGATAACGATATGTAAGTAGGGCTTGAAATATGTAGTGTGGGTATTGAGTGCTCGCAATCCCAACTCGTACTTACGTGGGGTTGGGATATAAAGGTTTCGTTTGAATCCATATACATATAAGGTCAACAACTCATCATTAAAGTCATCCCTTCTTCTGAATACAAATTCCTAGGACTGTCAATCTAAATTATAATTTCAATCGAACTACACAAACCCTAAATCGAAACTCTATTTTTCTCTGAATACAAGTACCCATTTGGAGTGGATAGCGTAGCACATTTTCCAACCCTGAAAGAATGTCACTCAGAACTTAAAACTGTAAACCTTAGTGTCCATTATGCATTTTAAAGAAGTGTTAGTGACTGATTTAGCTTTTAACCCGAGTCCATTACTATTACAGCATTGTTAATGGGCCATATTTACTAATTCATTAGTCCATTGGGCTAATCTCTAGAAAACATGGGCTAAAGCCCACGAATTAATACTGGACGATGAACGCGTTGGACGGAAACAACCGAGTTCGGTTGAAGGTCGGCAATGGCGGGAGAAATTTCATACTCCGCAACTTCCAACAATCACTCTCTGTCTTCTCAGTTGGTTCTAATGACTGTAATCGGACCTCGAGATCGTTGTGGCTCCCCGAATTTGTTAGTTTCGATGTTTACCGATCATAATTGGGGGAGAAGCGGTGATCGAGAAAAAAGACGATGGTCTTCCGATTCTCAGTTGTCGATGATGCGGCGAATGGGAATTAGGGTTTCGGATTTCGATGATGACTGATGGTGTACTATCTGCTCGTCACTTGCGTGCTATAGTTCTACGCGACATGTTCATTAACTGCATTGCAAGCTTGATTCAGTCCAGGACTTCCAGCTTTTTTTACAAGTACTGAAAGCAAATTCAAGTACCTTTCTTCGCCCATCGTTCATGGGTTACAGAGCATTGAGAAGGTAAAAATTTCAGAGTAGCTGCCAAAATATGAATGCATTCACTCAGTTTATCTTGAGTTTATGAACCCTTATGTAACTGTTACTGTTGTCTGATCATTTCGCAGAAGTTTTTTTCTTTTTTTGATGAATCATTTCGCAGAAGTTACTTCATATTTCTATGCAGGTTCCTCATATATAGACTATAGAGCCACCCAATTTGAAACTGAATGTAGAATCTCATGTTTGATGAGACCTAATTAGAATTTTCTTCCTCTATCAAGTGGGCAAGTGGGCAAGTGGACATGTGTTGTTTACTCATTACTGTGGGTTACATAAACCGCAGCCAGTACCAGTTCATTGTTTATTATTAAAAGAAAAGTTTTTTTTTTGAAAGTGTATTAAAAGAAAAGTTATGGTGGCTTCTTTATGATTAAAATCATTATTTGTTGTTAAAACAATCAGTCACAAGCAGCTCAAAGTTGTCAATAATCTTCTTGCTATTTTGGTTTCCTCTTTTGTTCATTTATCTTCTAGACACAGAATTGAGTTATCTTCCATTACAGAGAATTGGTTATTGCTGTTGAATTGAGAGGTAAGCCCGTTAATGTGTCTTGAACTTCCAAACTATTGAGATTTTGTTCTGTATTTTTCAGACTTCATCTATGGCTTTTTGTAGAGACGAAATTTCTGTTCTTGGAAGAGAAGAATGGAGCAGATGAACATGGGCTCCAGCAAAGGAACACCAGCCTCCAATGCTTCTTCACAATCAGAAACATCAGCGGCAAAACTGCAATCTGTCATCAGTACTTTGGATTACGAGGTTTTCTTGAGCTTTAGAGGGCCTGATGTTCGCAAAAACTTTGCGGATTTTCTCTATAGCTATTTGGTTCGTTCCAAAATCCGCACCTTTAGGGATGAGGAAGAGCTTCGAAAGGGGGAGACAATTGCACCTTCTCTGATCCAGGCTATCACAGAATCGAAGATTTACATCCCGATTTTATCAAAGAGCTATGCTTCTAGCAAATGGTGCCTCCAGGAACTAGCTAAGATGGTTGAGTGTTGCAGGGAAGGGAACGGACACATCATATTGCCTGTTTTCTATTTCATGGACCCCAGAGATGTGCGGCATCAAGCGGGTCCTTACGAGGAGGCATTCAAACAGCATAGTAAGAAACATGACCCCGTAATCGTACAAAAATGGAGGACAGCTCTCCAAGAAGTTGGACAAATGAAAGGATGGCATGTTACCGAGATAGACGGGTACTGTTTCTATCTTTTATCTCCATGTATAAGTACTGTTAAATTTTAATTGTTAAGCTGAAGATTGAGTTCAGAATTTCTCATTACTTCTACCGTATGACATAGTTTATATACTAAAACATGAGAAAATACTCCTAATAAGTAATAACCATCTAACCTTATCTATGCCCACTAACCTATGTGGAAATGTTTGCACTATTATTGCTAGATATTATTACGTATCTGCTGTATATTAGCTGGCTGATTTATTTTGTGTATTATTCATTTATTCTATAGATAGCTACTAGATTGATAGCTATTGGTGGGTACATGTTAAATATATATTTTGATTAGTAATAAAAATAAAATTACATATTATAAATGATTTTTTTTTTTGTTGAATTTGTTGTTATCCTATACAAAACATGAATAACTAAGGTTAAAATTTTATAAATAAATATTAATAGGAATTTTCTAGCAATAATATTTAACTGAGATTCTTCTACTTCTATAATAATATTTCAAAATCACATTATCGAAATAAGACATTTAAACTAATACTATATCATTGTAGTTTTGATCCTTAAGATAACGAGATTTTAATGAGATAGAATAATCTCTCGCTCGTTGATCAGTATGTGTTAAACTCACCTGATTTAAATGTTCAAAATTTAAACAAGGATCTATTTATCATGCTTCCACTACTTTAGGGGGGTGACATATCCTATTTGGCTTATTAATGTTGTAAACTGTACTTGCCACTCAGTTGGGCATTTATAAGAGGCGACTGTCGGTTGGCTAGAGTTTAGGCCAATCAGGCTTTGATATCATGCTAAACTTTTAGGGTTCGAATGGTTACCCGAATTATTCCAAATAGAATATTAGAACTCATTATATAGAGTTTTGTAAGAAACCTACCTTAAATGAGTTACCTACAAGACAGGTAACTACCTAAATAAGGATACTAAACAAGGAAAAAAAGAATACTAATAATTATCTAGTAAACTCAGCCATATCTCTACATACACGATTAACAAAGAATCGTTCTCTAAAATTCTTTAACCTACGTTCACTTAATCAATATATTTTAGTGCTCATGAAACCTTATAAAAGATGCGACATGGAATACTATCGGTTAAGTACATCTGAGTTCGGATTGAAATAGTGCCAACAAACTATGCATTTGTTAGGTAGTTGTATAACTCTTTTATATTGATGTTACTGCTGTTTAATTTCAGACAGGGAGCTGTTATAGATCAGATATTTTCTAAGGTTGAGTTGCATCTGAGGAGTGACTACACTTTAGTGACTGAGGAGTTGATAGGAATTGATGCCCACGTGCAAGAAGTGACGAGATTGTTGAATCTAGACTCTGGGGATGGGAAAGTTGTTGGGATTCATGGTATTGGTGGCATGGGTAAAACTACCATAGCTAAAGCAGTCTATGACACTATCTGCACAAGCTTCAATCGTTGTTGTTTCGTGGAAAATATACGAGAGCTATTGTTGAAGAAAGATGGCATTATGGCCTTACAGAATAAGATCATCTCTAGAATTTTGAGGGATGATGTTCAAGTCAAAGATGCTAGTGAAGGCGTCAACATAATTAGAGGGAGAGTTTGCAAATATAAAGTCTTGATTGTTCTTGATGATGTAGATGATAAGTTTGAATTTGGCCAAATACTGGGAAAATTAGGTAACTTCTCCTCAGAAAGTAGATTCATCATCACAACAAGAGACAGAAGAGTTCTGGAGCTCATTCAAGAATATAAGTCATATGAACCCAAAGAAATGAGCTATGATCATTCCCTCCAACTTTTTAGCATACATGCTTTTGCTGTGCGTTACCCTCCAGAAGGTTATGCAGCTCTATGTGATGAATTCCTTAAAGCCGCAGCAAAGCTTCCTTTGGCTCTTAAGGTTATAGGGTCTCTCTTGTTTCGTAGAGATAAACAATTTTGGGAAGAAAAGTTGATTGAACTAAAAGAAATACCTGCCACTAGCAATATGGTGCAGCAGAGCTTGAAGATTAGTTATAATGACTTGACCCGTAATGAAAAAATAATCTTTCTTGACATAGCTTGTTTTTTCATTGGAGAGGATAAAGAATTGCCCTTCTATATGTGGGGCGATTGTAATCTTTATCCAGAAAGTGGGATTAGGACTCTTGTTCTGAGGTCATTGATAAAAGTTGATGAGAGAAATCAGTTCTGGATGCATGATCATATCAGAGACCTTGGCAGAAGCATTGTTATTGAGGAAGATGTTGAGCATCCATACAAACGCAGCAGGTATGGTCTAACGAGGATGCCAAGAACATGATAATCAATGTGGAGGTATTTGCTTATTTCCTTTTATTTTCCTAAGCCATCTTTCATGCAGTTTATGTTATTCTGATTCATTAAGTAAACTATTTGGTTTCTGGTTTCTTTTGCGTTATTTTGTGATATGGTCAGCGTGTTTGAGTTTTCTCTTAATTGTAGAGCATGTCACCATGACAAGCCCTCATTCTTCTTTTTTCTGGAAATAGTCTCTTTTTTAGCGAGCAATTAAACACTTCTACAAACACAAGTAAAATAGTCATTATAATTGCTAATGGATGTGAACGGAGTCGATTTTTATTGCATTGATTGTTTCATTTGACAGGCAACTGATCGAGTGGAAATGTTTAGGGTTGAGATGCCATGGAAATTTTTCGGTGACAATAAATATTTTCAAAAGTTGTCAAGCGTAAGGTACCTTGACATTGCTGACCTGTCACTGCCTGGGGACTTCAGTGAAATACTTCCGAATATGCGTTGGCTTAAGCTTTCTAATTGCGCTGTCATGCCTAATGATCTCAACATGAAGAATGTGGTAATCCTTGAAATGCAGGGTTGTTATGTAATTGATCATTGGAGGGGATGGAACAGGGTTAAGGTACTGAAGCAAATGCTATCGTTTTGTGTTGTTTTTTTCGTTTTTCTATTTAAATATTGTTACTACAGACCAGCAGTCTTTCTAGACACTAATCCAAACCTGATTGTTTAATTCTTTTATTTTGTTTGTCTGCGTCTTCCCTTGATGCAGGTGGCATTCAAGCTGAAAGTTATAAATCTACGTGGCTGTAGTAAATTAAACAGAATTCCTGACTTTTCCCAGTGTTCAAGCCTAGAGTCAGTTGATCTCACTGACTGTTTAGGATTGAAGGGGGAACTCAACATCAGTAATTTCAGGAATCTGAAAGTTGTCAGGCTTCAGGAAACTGACATAACATTAGCTGGAGACATGAGAAAGCTTCAAAAGCTCCAAGAGATTAAAACGGGGAAATTGGGATGGGGAGCCGAAGAAGTACCAGTGCTGCCCACAAGCTTGAAACGCCTAGCCATCTCATCTCCCAGGGTTCCCAATCTTCTGGAGCTTAAAGACCTGGAGGAGCTATCCTTTGAGAACTGTGATGAGGCTCCTGAAATTCCTGGGGATATATGGCAGCTACAGAAGTTGAAGACTTTGAAGATGGTCAACTGCAACTGCAAAGGTAGCCTACTGTCAAATCAGGATGGTGCCCTCCCATCATCTCTAACCTGCCTCATCATTGACTGGAGCCGAGGTTTGACTAGGCTGCCGAATCTTGCAAATCTTTGTAATTTGATGGAACTGCGGCTAATTCAGTTCAGGGCAAGTGAAATTCATGGTCTCGGGAAGCTGAGAGTGCTGGAAGCACTCGAAATATCTGAATCCATGAGTTTAGATCATCTCCATGGCCTCGAAAATCTTGTGCACCTGAAAGAGCTGACTCTAAAAAGTTGTGGACTACAGGCTCTTCCCAATCTATCAAATCTGATCAAGTTACACAAGCTAGTGATTGTTAAGTGTCCGTTACTCTCTAAAATTCAGGACCTGGGTGAATTGAAGCGGTCTTTGTTACATCTGGAAGTAAGTTGTTGTGACTTGCTAGCCGATCTGGATGGCCTTGAATCTATGGAAGCGCTGGAAAGTTTGACTTTGGAGTCGACTACGCTATCACCATGCATTGGACATGATCGACTGTCGATGTTAACCCTGACAGAAGACGAGGATGCTCCACCCGTTTGCCGCCAATACCTTAATCCACACAAACCATTTCCAGACCTCTCACGTCAGAACCTAAAACAACTGTGCATTGCTGGGTGGAAGCAGTTACCTGAGGTTATAGAACTCGGACGATTAAGATCGTTGCGATCCTTAGAAATGAAGGCCTGCATGTCACTTAGGAGGTTGCCTAATCTCTCAGATCTTGACAACTTGGAGACGCTCGATGTTAGTGGCTGCATTCGGTTGGTTGATGTCACAGGCCTCGAGAAATTGGAATCGTTGCAGAAGCTTAACATGTCTAATTGTTGGTCAATTGAGGAGCTGCCTGATATATCTGGCATGAAGAGTCTGGGCGATTTAGATGTTAGCGAGTGCATTAAGCTGAAAAAAGTTACTGGTTTAGAAAAATTGGAGTCGTTGGCAGTGTTGAGCATGGCTGGTTGCAAGTCGATTAAGAAATTGCCAGATATGTCTCAGCTCAAGGTTCTGATGGTAATTAATCTCAAGGGATGCACAAAACTGAAGAAAGTTACAGGACTCACGAAACTACCTTTCTTATTTGATGTGAGTATGGACACAAGGTTAGAGGTGCAGCATTACTTGAAAAGTCTTGTGCGGGAAGGTATTGATGCTCTGAGGGAGCGAATGTAATTAATTAGCTACTCTCCCGGTGGATGTGAAAGTGATGAAAGGTATTTAGTTTTGGCATTTCACTTTTTTGACACAATTAACTAATCTCCTGAAGTGATTCTTATCGTGGTTTGGTTATGTCTTCAGAGTTGTCCTGGAGAAGTATGTTTGAATTTTCATTTCGGTCCTCGTCATGATACATGCAATCTCGGCTGAATCAAACAATTCCAAGTACTCGTCCTTCTGCTGCGAGCAAACAGGATTGCTGTCAAGATTCTCGGGAGGCAACTACAGTCTCAGTTTTGTTCTTGAGCTACTGCCCAACATGGCTGATGGAAACATTGATCTGGTCTGTTTTGTTTAGGAGGAGGCAACTCAGACACTTATCATCGTTCATCGTGCTAATGATGTGACGATGTACGATCCTTATGATCAAGCTCTCCAATGTATGGTATCAGGAACTGTTTACTTGCCTTTGTGCTGCAGTTTTTCCACTGACAGCGTCTTCCCTGTTTCTTCTGTATGCTGCTATTTTGCTGATAGGGTTTATGTATGCTCAATCAATTGGTAGTTTTCAATTTGTTAGCTGATTTTATTGTATTTGGGGAACCATTTCGTTGAAAGATGATGTAAATTTTTTGGCTCAACTTCAATTGCAAGTCTGTGAATGATGTCTTAGCTCTGCTGGTTAGAGCGTTGTGCTAATAAGGCGAAGGACATGTATAGTCCACTTGGTTTTTAGTATTTTTGGCTGATACTCTCCCCATCTTAATTAGTTATTTTTACTAATAAATTAATAATGCATGAACACGTGAGAAGTTAAATTATTTGAGATAACAGAGTGAAACTTTGCAAAATTTATCATTATAAATAAATTATTTACAGAAAGATTTTACCTGCAAACCACTGAAAACTTCAACACGGTTGAGGGGATTAATTGGCCCTTTCGGTTTTGTATGGAGTTTATATTTCAAGTTCAAAACCAATTTCTTGTTAATATATTCTTTCATTCATAAATTAGGTGCAGTGAAAAGGGGAGTAAGCAGTCATTTGATGCTGCTGATGCAGTGAGGCTACTGAAGATTGATGATGTGAATGGTTTAATTTCATATGATTCTGGATTGATGATGCGAATGGTTCAATTCCGTATGATTCTGGTTTCTCTGTAGTCATCTAGATAAAAGACGAGGACTTTCCGATTTTCAGTCGTTGATGCTGCTGATGCAGTGAGGCTACTGAAGATTGATGATGTGAATGGTTTAATTTCATATGATTCTAGATTGATGATGCCAACGGTTCAATTTTGTATGATTCTGGTTTCTCTGTATTTGGAACTTGCCAACAATTGTTGGTGTAAGGAATCGAAATTAAGGTTTCGTTGATTATAACGCTTTCTCCTTTTTAGTCGCTATTGTGTGGAATTTAGGGGGTTTCTCACATCTGCAGTTTATGTTGAGGATTGTTATATGTATCTTAAGGCTTGTTCATGCATCGAGTTTGTTACTGAAATGGCTTGAACAGTCTTATGTACTTGGTTATGATTTTAGCTACTCCCATGGCTCCACCGGAATGTGAATGTTGCTCATTATCTAACTATTCGATCGTATACTTTGTGCTATAGTTTCATATTCTTTGTCATGTTCATTAATTGATTGCTAGCTTGGTTTCGTCGGTGTAGGACTTCAAGTAATTTGTGAAGTTACTGATTCCTTTCTGCGTCTATCAGGGTCCTGGGAAACGGAGGATTGAGAAGATAGGAAGTTTGACTTACTGCAAAGGTATGAAAGTAAGTTTAGCTTAAGCTAATTGATGTAAGTCAATAACATGAACCCATATGTAACTGCTTTCTGATCATATTGTCAGGATTTACTTCAGATTTCGATGGCGGCTTCTCAGGATGTGGAGCCACCGTATTTGAACCGAAGGTAGAATTCAATGTCTGATTACACCTACTGATTAGAATATTCACTCTGCCTACAAACTGCAGTCAGGTCATTGTTTATCTGTTGAGAGAAAAAGTCATGGCTGGCTCTATATTAGCCAGTATCTTTGATTATGAAAACGTTACAGCACCTTGTAGCTGGGGAAGTATTTATGTTCTTCCATTTCGATCTTGAAACTTGCGATCTTTGACGAATACTGGTTATCGTTCAACTGATAATGTCGATTTACTACTCTAATAATGGTGTGTCCTGCTGTGTTCCTGGTCTATCTTTGACCCTCGGGTGCAGATTGTATAAGGAAACGGTTCGATCTGTTGCTTTCGAGTCGGCTGGTTTCCTTGCCCTTCTTACAGGTTTTAGTATTGTGTGTTGCAGTGTAGAGACTGCGGTGCATAACTCTGTTGGGAGCTGTTGAGATATACTGGATTTCAGCTTCTGTTGTGATCCTGTTTAAATGTAATAAAATATCTGAATATATTATTTCATCAGTGGCCTATTAGCTCAGTGGTTAGAGCGTCGTGCTAATAACGCGAAGGTCATAGGTTCGAGACCTGTATGGGCCATTTTTTTAATCTATGATTTTATTAGTTTTTTACCAATAATGCACAAAAGTTTAATTATAACAAAATGGAACTCTGCAAAATTTATCATTATAAGTAATTGTTTATTATTAATTTTAATTTAATCTATGATTTTATTAGTTTTTTTACCAATAATGCACAAAAGTTTAATTATAACAAAATGGAACTCAGCAAATTTATCATTATAAGTAATTGTTTACTGTTAATTATGTACATCATGAATCAAAAATATTCGTCATAATTCAAACTTAACTGATCTAAATCATCATTTATGTCTTTTGAGTTAACATTTTTCATTTTTATTCTTTTATATCCGTAGTCACTCTAATCCATCCAAGTGGAACCATGAGCTAAGTCAAATACTCAAATATTATAGTCCAAATTTACGACCAACTCTCCTAAAATATATAAAAAAGTGATCATTTGTTGAAAATATAGAACAGTTTTTTTTTTTTTTTTTGAGGGAAAGCATAATGACTTTCATTCATCAATCAATGAGAGGGGTCTACACAAGTAACAAGTAGAGCCTCCTCCAACCACACAGGAGAGGTAGTACCCCAAACGGGTACTACACAGAAACGAGAATGCCTAGCTAGATTATGAGCAGCCACGTTCCTATCTCTCCGGACAAAACAGACTTTAAAAGAATCATGGATGAGATTCCGACACGCCTTGATGGTAACTCCAAACTCCGTAACGTCGTCCTCCATCCCATTAATAGCCCTAGCCACAACTTGAGAGTCCGTCTCAATTACTACATTAGTCAGCCCTTTGTCTCTCAACCAGGTAAGCGCTTCCTTAACTGCCAGTGCTTCGCACTCATTTGCCGTCGGGCAGCCGGGGGTTTTCTTCATCAAGAATTCGATCAGCTCACCCTCATGGTTCCGTAAAATCATTCCTGAACCCCTAGATTGATCCTCCTCGAATCTACCACAATCAACATTACACTTCAGGGAACCCTCGGGCGGCGGGTGCCATTTCAGACAACACACCTGGGCTTGGATGGGGGCTGTTTGCTGCTGAACTCTCGCTCGTTGCCAGTCACGCAGTAGCTCCATGGCCAATCTAGTAACCAAAACGGCGGCTTCCGCTCATCCCTCCAAACCCTAGCATTTCGTTCTCTCCAAATACCCCATAATATCGCCAGAGCTCTCTCAATCTGATCCTTCGTACCTCTAGAGAGCAGCGTCGCTAGCCAATCTTTAAAGCAATCCCCGTTCCTGCTCATATCGGCCACCATCCGGGTCATACCAACTTTTTCCCAACAGGCAGCCGCGAACCCACACTCGAGGAAGAGGTGTTTAACTGATTAAATTCGTTATTAACTGTTTAAAATGTTTAACAGTCAAACCAATCAATTAGAAGTAGTGAATTCATGATCGTTCAATGCACTAAGGAAAATTATATATTATGATGCAATGCACTATGCACTAGGCGTATGTAATAATAATAAAACTAATCAACCTTTAAATATAAAATAAAATTCTATACTCTAAAATGAGTTAGGTCGACCCGAGAAAGGCATCCATCCTGTATATCCACACATTCAACTAGTTAAGACTTATCACAAATAATAAATAAATAAAAGTTGTAGCCAAATTTCTTTTCTTTTCTTTTTCCCCGCATGAGAAAATGAGATAACTATATATTTCATAAAGAAACATAGAAAATTATATTTTTCCGAATAAAAATAAAATAAAAATAAAACAGAAAAAACCATTTGAATTACAACAGGACAAACAATAAGATGCTTTGCCGCCGCTTCTAATTTATTATTCCCTCAATTTTCATTCATCTTTCATCATTAATTGCTTTCTTCCCTCCTCATCGATTTTCCGGTTAATCGTCCGTTTGAATTCCGTAATCTGGCAGCAACACCCATTTCTTCACCGCCGAAGCGTTTGGAGCTAGCTCTCTGGTTCCGGCCGACGAGGTAGATTCAGATGAAATTCCGGGGATAATCTTTTCGCATTCTTCTTCTTCTTCTTTGTTCTTACCGGAATGTTCTGTTTGTTTTTGCCGAAGATGGTTCTCTGTGGCATGACCGGTGGAGACGTCGACATCGGCGATTTCTACCCGATTAGACCCGAATGCCTAGCCGATGTTCCCAAAACTCGTTTCAAGCCTCGCGTAATTACTTAATTTTCTGGTTTTTTTTCTTCAATCCGAAAATGTTTGGTGAAGTTTGACAATTCGTCAATTCCGTCGCTTTCAGGCAGGGAAAACCCTAAGCGCAAGAAGGTGGCATGCTGCATTTTCTGAAGATGGTCATTTGGATATTGCGCCAGTCCTCAGAAGAATCCAAAGAGGGGTAATGTCTGCTTTTTCTTCTTCTGTTTCCATTGTATAGTGTCATCAATTCTGTGGTTGGCGAGCAAAACAATGTTTGCGTTTGGTTCATGTTTCATGTTAGGGTGTTCATCCTGCTATTAAAGGACTAGTCTGGGAATTCTTGTTGGGATGCTTTGATCCTAACAGCACATTCGAGGATCGGAATGATATCAGGCAGCGCAGAAGGTAAAATCGTGTGTGATACTCTTTGTTGTAATTATGGAGAAAGAGTTGCATTTCGATGTTTTACCATAGAATTTTACTGCATATATGTTCGAGAGAAGAGTATATATGCTCCGTTCGGTGTTGTCCTTATGGATTGGCAAATGTATTCATATTACATGAACTTGAGCATTACTATATATAGTTTAACAATTGTGTCAAATTGTTGGCAGTAGTTACATAACATCAGATTAATTAAACACTTAAGACTTTCTAAATTGGAAGAAATGTATACATGAAAATGTAACAGTGGCCAGCTTCGAAATTTGCATGGATTCTCTTGCTTTTGCAGTTTGACCTGCATTTGGATGTGGTGCCTCCGCTCCACCTGTTTGATTCTGCATTTGTATATGATTGTCGAAAGATTTTATCATTTGACGAATGAGTCTTAAACCGGATCTTCACTATACACGGATAGCATGCTTCCAGTTTGGAAGGCTCTTTGTTGGTTTTCGTGGTTTTCATTTTCGAAGTTCATGCTGTAGTCTAACTTATGACATCAATTTCGTAGGGAACAGTATAACAATTGGAAAACTGAGTGCCAAGAGATGTGCCCAATTATTGGTACTGGGAAGTTTCTTACAAGACCTGTTATTGGAGACGATGGACAACCAATAACTGACTCTGACGAGGGATGGCATGCAAGTGATGTTGTTACTGATAAGAAAGTGCTGCAATGGATGCTAACTTTGCATCAAATTGGTATGTTACTACTACTGTATCTCTTATCCAGTTTCATTTGATTGTTGTAGGTTAACAGTCGAATCCTTGTGCTATTGAATATGCACATTTTCTAAGAAACAATTTCAGGCATTCCTTAGGAAAGAGCTGTGTACCGTTTAACCTCACTCAAGGCTGAAACTGGTCTAATGGATTGAATAAGCTGCTTGAAAAGTCATGCAAGCTGTTTTCATTTGAGATTTAACCCTGTGACTAAACTAACTTCTGCTATGATGCCAATAGTCGATAGACTGCCATACCGCATATGGAGACTTCATGTGGCTTACTTATTTCCGTGCATTTAGCAAGTATGAAAAATATTGTTACTGGAAAATATTAGAGAAAGTAAGGTTTTGAAATTTCACTCACAATTAAACAAATCTAAGACACCAATAAAACTTTATGTACCCTCTATTTCTGCCCTTGAATAAAGTCTTCTTAAATGGGAGTTAGAAGCTCGAGACAAAAGAAACCTAAATCTATAAAACTAATCAGGGAACAGAGGATAAAGCTGATAGGTATTGCTTGTCCTCGAAGATAGCCTTGTGGATGTGGCGTCTGGGTTTTTCCTCTTATTGGTTATTCTAATGTATTACTTGGTCTCTTAATGGGTGCTATTGATGCTTAATGTAGTTCGTGAACTTGTAGGTTTGGATGTTGTTCGTACAGATCAGTCACTTGAATTTTATCAAAACGAAGTTAATTCAGCAAAACTTTGGGATATACTTGTAGTGTATTCTTGGATAGATACTGACATTGGTTATGTACAAGGTGAGTAGATGTACTATGAACCTTAAGCTATCATTGTTAACTATTTAATATGTCCAGTGGTCATCTGATATTAGTTTTAACTAGGTATGAATGATATTTGCTCTCCAATGGTAATTCTGCTTGAAAATGATGCCGATGCGTATTGGTGTTTCGATCATGCAATGCGGAGATTGGTATGTAATTTTCTTAAAATTTAAACATTGATTTTTAGTATGAATTTGTACTCAGTTCCGCTATATTAAACTCCTATTGTACTGTCTAAGCCTCTGTAAAAAGTATTATTCTTTTTATGGTTAAAATGCCTAAAAGTTCTACCACATGTATATGAAATTATTCATCTTTTCCTATTGCATTTTGAGATGTCCAGTTTCATGCTAGACAAACCTTTTAGGTCCTATTTGGCTGAGAGGGAAGTTCGAAAAATACTGTTTCCCTCAAACATTATTTCCATCTGGTTCATATGTTCCTGCTTCGTTTTTACAACAGAGGGAAAACTTCAGGACGAGCACCACTTCCATAGGAGTGCAAACTCAGCTTAGTATACTCTCTCAAGTTATCAAAACAGTCGATCCAAAGCTTCATCAACACTTGGGTATGTCTTATAGTCCCTTAACAACGTTCATTGTTTTAAGAAATTTTTTAAACCTTAAACATCATTTATATGGAAGATATTCTAATACTACAAGAAAAGTATAGGTAGCAGTGTGTTGATGGAAATTGTTTGGATGGTTGAATTTCAAAATGAATTTGGGCTTATGCTAACCAAGTAAAACCATGGATATTTTGCAGAGGATTTAGATGGAGGTGAATATTTGTTTGCATTTCGGATGCTGATGGTGCTTTTCCGGAGGGAATTCTCATTTGTAGACTCGTTATATCTATGGGAGGTAAGAATGGCTCTACTGATTCATCCTGCATTGCATAATCATCATCATCATCATCCTAGAAGTAGAAGAAGATCTATAAGACTGTCGAAGCACACTTCTATGACTTTCGAGTAGTCTTCAAGATGCTAGTAGCTTTCCTTCAAATTTACCATCCATTTTCTGCATCTAGCTCTGGTTCTTTCTTTTCTCTTCTCTTCCTGGTCAAGCTTATTTTCAGATAGATTGGTTTCAGCTAATGTGGGCGATGGAGTACAACCCAAACATTTTCACCCTGTATGAAGAGTCATTAGAGGACTCTGAGAAAGAGGAACCAGAAGCTGCTGCACCCGTATCAAATAGCAAACACCTAAACCAGTACGGTAAGTTCGAAAGGAAGTACGTGCAAACTGGCACTACAGACCAACATAGTGCACTCTCTGTCTTCCTAGTCGCAAGTGTTCTCGAGGCTAAGAACAAGAAGATCTTGAAAGAGGCTAAGGGTCTGGATGATGTTGTCCAGGTTACCCCTCTCTCTCTCTCCATCTCCCACCTAGATTAACCCAACTCGAATCAAATCAAGTTTTATCTTACAGGACACTTTGGTTGCAGATACTGGGTGACGCTACAGGAAACTTGGATGCTAAGAAGGTATGTCAAGAGGCCTTGAAGATACACAAAAAGTACCTCAGCAAGGTAGGTTATCTTTCTTGTTTTCACACTATGCATATCAGCTCATGATGTCCGATCTTTACGAAACTGTCTTGGATATCAAATAGACGATAATATGATCGATTATGATTAAACCCGTAACGGAATTGTACTGGGTTATTTGTGTCTAGGCTGCAACTGAGGGTCAATAGAGATGGGATATTGCTGCAGAGTAACTGTTAGGAAGACATGCAGGCAGATGAAGAAAGGTGTGGCCTTTGGAGCTAGAAGGTTTGATTTCCCAGTTGTGTTTGTTCATTAGTTTCGTAAGAGTTTCCCACTGTTGTTGTAATCTGAACAGACTGAAAAGGCTATTTGTACAGGAAAAATCTGTATTCTTTATTGTTTCTGGTTCAATTTGGCTCGGATGATTTCCCTGTTAAGAAAATTGCAGCTCAGTTCATGATTACAGTTCATAGTTTCTTTGCTGCAGAGATTGGATCTTTTATTTTATGGGTCAAAAACACTTGTGGTCACCTAAGTATGACTCATGTAACAGCGTGGTCACCTAATTATGTTTTGTAACAATGTGGTCACTTAAGTTTATAAATCGTAATCGACATGCATCTCCGTCGATTTTTTACCGAATCTCCAGTGAATTTGCCAGCTCAGAGGGTCACATCAGCAATAAAATAGTTTTATTTCATCTTCTCCATGTTAACAATATTATTTTGTTGACTGATGTTGTTCTCTGAGCTAGCAAATTCACGGGAGATTTGGTGAAATATTGTCGGAGATGCCTGTCGGTTATGATTTACAAACTTAGGTGACCACGCTGTTATAAAACATAATTAGGTGACCACGCTGTTACATGACCCATACTTAGATGACCGCAAGTGTTTTCGACCCCTTTTTTTTATTAATTTTTATTAAAGGCTAATGGTTTAGGATCCGGCCGGTTTTTGGTTGAACCGTTCGGTTTGTACTCGAACCCCTTCACCGACCGTTCGCGCCAAATCACTCTCTCAAATTGAAAACGATCCCTTTCTTCCTCTGCCGGAGTCTCCGACCCGACCCCGACCCGCCAAAACCCGCCGCCGACTAAATGCGGCTGCTCAACGGGAACCCTAATTTTAATCGAATCTCATCACCGCAATCGCATAAAACAAACACAAATAGAAAATAAAAATTTTCAGAAAAAAAGATTAAAATAGTCAATTTTTCCACACTCCGCCGGAGAATCCGACCAGACGAAACCCGCCGGCGACTACAAAATTCAGCCGCTCACCCGCCGGCGACTACAAGCTTAACTAAAAAATGTCAAAATTTGATGAAAACTAGTCAATTTTCCCTACTCCTAATCGTGTTTCAACTAAGACATTACAACTGAGAAAGAAGAAACTAAAAAAGCATAATGCTGCTCCAATCGGCGGCGACGGCGGGGGGCTGGTGAGCTGTTTTCCTTCTCAAACGCCTCCAGAAGCTCCGTTGTCGGCGGCGTGGTCACACATCTTCCTAAACACTTTGCACTTGGTCCGAATAAGCCAAATCGAAAGGACGGAGAACACGGCTAAGCCGATCAGGATTCCGATCGTCGGAAGGTAATCGACGAACGACGACATCTTAGCTGCCAGAGGGTAAATGTAAAAAAAAAGGTTTTTAAGGATTTGTGGAATTAATTACTAGGAACGGAAGGGTGAATGGTTAATTTATAGGTTGTTGGATGATCGTTAATTAATTAGGTAAAATTATGAGAAAGAGGAAGTAATTAATAAGGAGATTCTGAAGTAATTAATTCATCTGAATAGTAGTTTCCTTCTTAAGCTTTTGAATAATTGAAGTTAGATTTATGAAAAGTGAGTAATTAATTAGGAAGTGTCTGGTTTTTTTTCCTTAATAAGGTTCCGAGTAAAAATAAAGTGCACACCCAAGTGGAAAGGTTTACTACTCCTTGACTTGGGAGGTAACGAAGAGCATGACGAGCCATATAATGGGCTGTCGTAATAATCTGACGTCGAACCTCCATCAGTCTGATCAGGAAAATCGTCTAGTAAGTTGCATATATATGTCAACAGACATTTCCTCCAACACGAGAGATCAATTGACGCTTCATGATTAACTGGATCACCTGGGATGCATCTCCCACGATATCAACTACACACCAACTCATATTTCCACAAAAAAAGTCAGAGCATCCCTGACTAGCAAAAAAAAATCCTAAAATGAACGAGTTTGGTAACTCGGGATAAAAAATACTTGCTAAATTGAAAAATCAACGACCGATCAATACTTGCTAAGTCTTTTGTTGGAAAATTTGGGTAAACCAAATGGGTTTGTACCATTTTGGGATGTGATTATGAGTGGGTTAAGTAACACCTTTTTGTAAGGTGATTACATATTCGTGTTCTCTTACAAGAGAGCTTCGAATCGATGTATAATCCGTTCAAAATGGATTTTAAGGTGAATGAGAAATTGATTCTCAAAGTACCTTGGTGGGAAAAGGAGTAATGTGAGAAAGTGGTTTTATACCACATTGCTCAACTTGATGGTTTGCTCCAGAATTTTCCCCTATAAATACCCACCTATTCCTTCAGTTTTCCACACACCTTCAGATACTAAAATCTCTCTCCCATAGTTCTATTCTTCTTCCTTTCTTTTTATTTGTCGGTTCGTTTGTTGTCGCTTTGCTCAAACGTGGTTGCGTTCGGCGGTGTTGAAACACCGTTGAAATCATTGTATCCTGGGAGAAAGACGTCCTTGTGTAGGGCGAATCTATCTTAAGGAAACTGTGCAAACACAGGCCTCGATTACAGTTTTCTTTCGATTTCGATATCGGTATGGTTTTTCTAATCCGCGTTGATTTTGTCCAACATCTTTTTGGTAATTATTTACTATTTTAAGAAAAAAGATGATGGCAAACGAGTGGGTATCAATCCAAAATTTGATTAATTTGGGTGAGAAAAAACTTGGTCAACATATATGAGCAAATCAGAAATTTCGATTTGAATGTGTAATTGGTGAGGACGAACTCGACAGATACCCATTACTTTGTACCCTTTGGTTTGATCAGGTAATGATCGTTTTATTTTAGATTTTGGTTGGTTTCTGATTTTTAACAGTGGTGAATTTATAGTTTGATGCAATATTTTGGTTACTAGAGCCTAACACAGTATGAATTTTAATTCCAGTAACAAAGCTTCATATTCTGGTTATTCAAACAGTATGCTAGCTTCTTATTATTCTCATACTAATTGTTAGATTGTAGTCCTATTCTGGGATTACTCGTTTAAATGGTTCACCCGATACTCTGTAATGAACAAGGTGGATTTTATTTTTTTCATCCGTTAAGCCCCAGAGATTGGATACACGGAAAACTCAACACGTAAACGACTGAGAATTGAATATTGAGTACGATAGATTTTGTTTTAATTATATAACTTTTATTGGCAACCCCTTCCAACCCTATTTCTTAGCTGAAATAATTATTCACTTCAAATAATAAAAAGGGAAAATACATAAAATTCTAAAATCTAAACAATTCCTAATGTTATTTTCTTTCATTTGATCCTTTTCTCATATCTGAATTCACTTCATCATTCATCCCCTTTTTGTTCTATTTGCATTATTACTATTACCCACAATTGTTCATGTGAAATTTTTTGAATAAGAAAAAGAATAAATTACTATAATTCAAAGAGGGTTATAATTTTCTTATCATTTTCGTTATAATCCATCTTGTTAGATATACAAACGAGAAAACTAAAAACAAAAAGACAGAGGAGGTATTTTGAGAATCGAAATAAAGATGTCAATTCCTAGCAGCAATAACCCTAAATCGATGAGGAACTTGTTAAGGGGGCTAAGATACATTTCGCAGAGATTCGGTATGTATTCTCATTCTTCATAATAATAATTATTAATTAATTAATCTCCATTTTTTTTTTAATTTCCTCAATTGATTTATATTTTTTATATTGTTGATTTGTTAAGAAAATGAAAAGGAGCAAGAAATGAAAATCGGAAACCCTACTGACGTAAAACATGTTGCTCACATTGGTTGGGATGGAAACAGTGATGCTCCTCCCAGCTGGGTAATTAAACTTCTAATAATATGCTTATAATTAATTATTTATTTATTAGCGAACCGTTAAACTCATCGATTCAATCATCCAAGTAATCAGTATGTGTTTGTGTTGTATGCAGATGACAGGGTTTAAAGGGGAACCGGATTCTGTTTCCCCAAACGAATCTAATCCTGAAGGTATAATCACCTCTCAGTTCGAGTCGCATTTTCTATGGATTGATGATTAGATTCAAGTGTTCTACCTTATTAGACGGGTTGATTCAATAAATTAAATATTTGACCTGAAGGGTGAGATGAGATGAGTTAAATTTCTTGTATACTTTGGAGTCTTTTTGAGTTTAGGTCGTAAGATGTGTAGATAAAACACCATAAGTATTTAGGTAAAAGAGAATAATGCATATTTGAGGGTATAAAAGACAGAGAAGTTAAAGGGGTTATTTGCAGGCGAGTACGTGAGACATTAGGCATATAGCGTCCAAGGGTACAAACCCAATGCATCATATAGTGCAATAATTATGTCACCCGGTCAATGATGTCACTTTGCTATTTATAGAGCCTTGAGATCCAAACTAGATTGTCACGTTTTATCGGCTGATTGGAGACCTGACTACAGAGAGTAGTATTTTATAAGACCGAACTAGGTTTGAAATGCAGAGAGTATTTTATATTTTGAATGGTAAATTGACGATGATCAGTTATCACAGAACGTGAGCAGAAGACTCGAGCAACTAGTTCATCAGGAGTGAACGAAACACCGAGACGACATTCGACAACCGGAGAATCGGGCAGTAAGCAAGGAAGACAGACGAGGAGGTCTACCAGAAACGGCAACAAGGAGCAACAACAGGACGGCGAGGCTAAGAGGCGGAGTAGTTCCAAGGAACGAGTTGATCAGGATGGTCAAAAGAAAGGACGGAGGAAGAAGTCTAAAGACTCCGACGGAACGAAATCAAAATCGAAAGCGGTTGATCCAGAGTCTTCGACTTCGTTGCAACCTGGTGAAAGTCAAATGTCATCGTCGACGGAGACGGGGACAGCGGCTGGGGGATTGAGTCCGGTAGAAGAAGATCGCGATAGAGTGGAATGATTATTTTTGATTGATTTCTTGAAGGAGACAATTGAATTAAACAAAGGAGAAATTAGAATGTGATTTTGTAATATTGGGACATTTGTGTCATTGTATGTTCCAATTGTTGTGGAGCATAATTTTGTAACAACTAACAAAGTATAGTAGCTATTTAATTTATGGGCTAATCTAAAGTGATCTAATTGTTAATTAGCCCATGAACAACATCTTAAGCTAATGTGGGTTAAATGAGTAGATTTTAGATAGTTCTTTTTGATAGAAATTTATGGGTACTCTAACTAAGCACTCTGACTCTAGTAAGAGTTAATTTTTGTAAAATAGTATAAATTGTAATTTCAAATTTGTAAAATATATTGTTTGATTATGAATGAATTATAGCATTTACACTGAGGCGTTGACTTTTTTGGTACCTTAAGTTTGGCCGAAATTTATTTTGGTACACGACGTTACAAAAGTTACAATTTAGTCCCGATCGTTTCAGGAAATTTCAAAATGGTATTTCCGTTCAACTCCATCCAAATTTTCCGTTAAATGTTAGCGTGGTAGCTGAGTCACACATCCCAGTCAGCTAAAATATTAATAAAATAATAATTTATTAATTTAATATTATAATTAATTTTTAAATTAAATTAATTATTTTAAAAAATATATATTTTCTAAACCCCCTCTCTCCTCCCTCCTCCTCCTCCCCACCACCACCTCCTCCTCCTCCTCACATCCACCTTCGACTGTTCCTCCTCCCCCCACCTCTGACCGTCTTCCCTTCTCCCCTCCACCTCTGACCATCCTCCCTCCTCTTCCCCCCTCTACCTTCGGCACATCCTTTCTCCTCCTTCACCACTCCACCTCCTCCTCCCCCCTCCTTCCTCCCTTCTCTCCCTCTTTTTTCTTCGTCTCTTGTCTGTCCTCCTTCTCCCTCCTACCTCTCTCTTCTCCTCCTCCTCCCTCCTCATTTGTCTTCTTCCTCTTCGAAAATCCTCAATCAAAAACTTAGATTTAAATATTTCAGTACTAAACGTTTCAATTTTTTTTCCATTTTGGTACTTTTTGTTATAGATCTAAACGTTTCAATACTTGTTGGTTCAATGAGGAATAGGAGGAGGGAGGGGAGGAAGAGGAGGTGGAGGGGAGAAGGAGGAGGGAGGACGGTGGAAGGTAGGTGGGAGGACGACTGAAAGTGGAGGGGAGAAGGGAGGACTAGAGAGGAAGGTCGGATGTTTAGGGGAGGAGCGAGGACGGCCGGAGGGTGGTGGGCAGGGGCGGAACCAGGATTAGAAAATACCCTGAGCCGAAATTTATTACTAAATATATATTACATTACGTATATTATTTTACTTTCAATATATAATGCTATTTGTCATTAGATCATTGCGCCCGTTATGTTTGTTCTTAAGATTATTAGTATTATTCTTGAAAAAATGAAATTAGAATGTGCCACCGGCGATTTTTTATTATTTTGAACGATTTATCATCAAATATTGTATTTTTACTCATTCATAAGTCGAGATAAAATGGTATTGGGTTTACTCAACCCTCTATTTGACGAAACATTAGCATTAGGGGAGCGTATAGTTAATATGATTGAGTATATTAACTATATTAGGGGTTTTTTTTAAGACAAAGGTATTAGAATATATTTAGTTGTTAAGTTTGAAATTATAACAATGAATTGAGCCGAATTAAAATAACACTGAGGCGGAATTAAATTTTGCACTGAGCCGGATTCGAAAAAAATCACAAATTTATACTCGAATTTAAGCTCGGGGCCGAAAATGGGGTGAGCCGGGGCTCGGCCCGGCTCCCCCTCAGTTCCGCCCCTGGTGGTGGGAGGAGGAGGAGGAGGTGGAGGGGAGAAAGAGAAGGAGGGGAGGGGAGGAGGGAGGACGGTGGAAGTACGGGGAGGAGGGAGGACGTTTGAAGGTGGAGGGGAGGAGGGAGGACGGTCAGAGGTGGATGGGAGGAAGGAGGACGGTCGGAGGTGGAGGGGAGAAGGGAGGACGGTCAGATGTGGGGTGGAGGAGGAGGTGGAGGGGAGGAGGAGGAAGGAAGGAGAGAGAGGGGCTTAGAAATTATTTTTTCTAAAAATAATTATTTTTAATTTAAAATGTAATTATTTTACTTTAAAATTAATTATAAATATAAATTATTATTTTATTAATATTTCAGGTGATTGGGATGTGTGACTCAGCAGCCATGTCAGCATTTAACGGAAAATTTGGATGGAGTTGGACGGAAATACCGTTTTGAAATTTCCTGAAACGATCGGGACTGAATTGTAACTTTTGTAACGTAGTGTACCAAAATGAGATTTCGGTCAAACGTAAGGTACCAAAAAAGTTAACACCTCCATTTACATTGGTACATGTGAGTGATGAAAATCTCTTATTCCTTTGATCGTCAAGACGCTTTTCTCTTTCAAACTTACTAGCTATTTCTCCCGTCGATCTTGGGTGAATTGATGACATTGATGCTCCAAGATCAAAAGTTTTCACAGCTAAAGCTATTGAAGCTGCTGCCTCCCATTCACCACTGCTTTCGCACCAAGGCTTTACTCAAAGCAGATAAAACAAACTGAAATTCAAAAAAGTGGAGTGCTTAGCGCGAGCTTTATTGAAAAGGCCCCTTACTATAGATGGGCATCCCTACAATCAAACTCAAGGAAAGTCTTGATCGATACATTTTGACAACCTTACTGTGATCGATGGAGTGTTTAGTCTTTGAACGACATTGCTAAATGTTAATTGGGTTGATACGCTCGAGAGATGATCAACTAATAACTAGTCTATCATTATGAGTAGTTCATAGATCAAATTGAGAGCGTCAATCAATGATAGATTGGAAGCAAGAGCCCAGTCTAATTGGTTAATTAGGTAAAGAGATTGTTGATGCGAAAGTAATTTGAATTAAACCAAGTCCGTAAATAATTTAAATTATTATAAATTTGAATTACATTCCACCAAATATTTTATCAACTCGGTTAAAAGGCTTGAATAACCCGATATATATTTAGTCCTTTTTAACACGTTAATATCGTTTTCAATTTTATAAAATTGATATTCCCGAAATATTTGTAAAATTGACTGAAAATACCAATATTGTGGATACTTTACGAATTACGATATTTTTTTTTTTTTTTTTGTGTGTAAAAATTGCGTGTTAATCACGAAGAAAAAAAGCTCAGAAATATATAAATGGCTAGAAATTATCTTCTTCTTGAAATCAAAAAAATCCCCAAATTAGCCATCTTTCTGCTGACTCGGGCAGACCTGGTTTGAAAGTCGTTAGCCAATCTTCCGAAACCGTTGAATTTTCACGCGGGAGCTCCTGAAACCGCCAATCTAGTTCGAAATCTGCTTCTCGCCGGACTTCCATAGCCGATATATTTCTCTTCCGGCCTCTGCTCATCGACGGCAATTAACCACACAGCTTTCTCCTTCCATTGTTCACTCCGACAAATCCGCTGATCTAAAATACGGAATCTTCTGGAAACCACTAGAAGAAAGAACAATGGCGATGGCTGGGCTGTACCGCCGGATCCTTCCTTCTCCGCCTGCTATCGATTTCGCTTCTTCCGAAGGAAAGGTGAGATAACACGTTGAAATTTCCGTCGGATCCGTTATTCTCGTTTTATGTCCTGCTATCACTTCAATCCGTGGAATTAGGGTTTCGAAGTAGACGTTGCTGATGGTGCTGTTTATAGTGCCGAAGTGCTGCCCGATCTCTAAGTTTGGTGTTTTTTTTAATGAGCAATCATGAACATCGGTTTTTACTATATTAAGCATATGCTTACTTTTATCAGCTTTTGGGTTTCAGTCAGTAGCACAGCGATGAGTAGATCAGTAATCTAAGCGACTGTTATGTTATTTTCGAGTGCAGCAAATTTTCCTCGAAGCGGTTCAAAATGGAACCATGGAAGGTTTCTTTAAGTTGGTATCGTACTTCCAGACACAGTCTGAGCCTGCGTACTGCGGTCTGGCGAGCCTCTCCATGGTCTTGAATGCACTTGCGATTGACCCTCGCAGGAAATGGAAAGGTAATAGCAACGTTAACTTGAATGTGGTTCAGTTTGAACTATGTATAATGTATCACCTTAGTTTTAACATTTTGTGGACTGTGGTTACTGGTAACTATGTATTTCCGTTAAGATCTGTTTACTTGTTCTATCACGGAAGAACGTATTAGGAAAGGGAACACTGAGAAACATTCTTGATCTTAATGCAGGGCCATGGAGGTGGTTTGATGAATCAATGTTGGATTGTTGTGAGCCTTTGGAAAAGGTTAAAGCTGAGGGCATTTCGTTTGGGAAAGTCGTTTGTTTGGCACGATGTGCTGGTGCAAAAGTTGAAGCTCTCCGTACCAGTCAAAGCACTATTGATGACTTCCGTAACCATGTCATTCGGTGTTCCAGTTCCGATAATTGCCATGTGATTTCTTCGTACCATAGAGGGGTTTTTGAACAGGTAGTTATTTTTCATCTGATGATCCATTTCTAAGTAACACCATTTTTTGGTAGTGATCATGCCAGTAGCCCAGTTACTCTTAAGGCTTGAATATTTGGGCTAAAGATTACTTATCAAATGACCAATTGGTTCTTCTTGATGTAATTTTAGATGACTTGCTTAATTGTCATACAAAAATAATCTCGTAACTGTTTTCTTGATTATATAGCAATAGAAGTTAAATTTCTGCTTCCTCTGTGTGAAGAAACCAATTCCATTGCAAAGCCTGCTTGTCAATATTGTTATGATTGACAGATACAATTGGAAAACATTTTTTTGTTACTTGATTACAGATACTACTTACTGAGTTAATCACCTGCCCTTTCATCAGTTATGGAGCTTAACAGGGTTGTTTGTTTCTTTGTTTGCCCCCTAATCTCAGACAGGGACTGGTCACTTTTCACCTATTGGTGGCTATCATGCTGGTAAAGACATGGCACTGATTTTGGATGTTGCACGTTTTAAGTATCCTCCACACTGGGTTCCGCTAAGACTTCTTTGGGAAGCCATGGACAAAGTTGATGTGACGACTGGACATCGTAGAGGGTATAATCTTTTATTTATATGTGGCTTTCACTGTCATTTTTCTGACTTCAAGCTTTCACTCTCCTGAGTTGGAAGCTGCCAAGTTTAATAAGAATGCACAAGGTTCATCTATGGCAGTGAACAATAACCACGTTATTGGAAGAAAACTACATGTTGATGAGCTTTGATGCAGTGATCCAAAAGGCTTATGTTTATATCATTACCAGTTACCGCTGATGTCTTTCAGCTAGAACTAGTATATCATTGTTTGTATATTTGATATACACAACCAAGGGGTATCATCTTAACTTGGCCTGCATCATTTAGCATGACTGTGAAAAATGTTTGAAAGTTGTTATTGTTAGTTATGTCCAATGCTCTTCATTCCTCATTGAAGACATGAACACAGAACACATCAAATGCTTATGGAAACTGAAATTTTTGCAGGTTCATACTCTTATCACGACCTCAAACAGAGCCAGGACTACTTTATACCCTGGTAGGTTTGTGGTTCGCAACTCTTCCTTTATCCTTAAGAGTATAGTTGAACACTTGACACAGAAATGTTCCCCTCATCATTATGCTGCCACTTGAAAAGGCTCAAACTGTTGGAGTTTGGTCGTTAAATGGCATATCTCATTCTTGCACTTCATATTTCCACAGAGCTGTAAGCAGGAGAGTTGGAGCGGCATTGCAAAGTACCTAATTGACGAAGTTCCTGTGCTCCTAAAGTCCGAAGATGTGAAAGATATTGACAAAGTTTTTGACATGGTTGTTTCGTCTCTCCCATCTGATTTTTGCGATTTCATCAAATGGGTTGCCGAAGTTCGGAGACAAGAGGAAGGCGGCGAAAACATAAGCCAAGAGGAGAAAGGACGGTTAGCCATGAAGGTAGTGTAACAAATTTGAAACCTTGTAAGTTGTACCAGTACATAAGTTTTTGTTAACCATTCCTCAATGCTAGTTAAACCAACCTATTGTGGTTTACAGGAGGAGATACTAAAACAAGTGAGAGGAACTGTCCTTTTCAAGCACGTGACAGCACTCTTGTCATCGACAACACCTTGTCGAAACATGTCAACCAAGGCCAAAGACGGCGATGATCTCTCCGACATTGCTACGAACCTCTGCTGCCAAGGTGCCGAGATTCTGGCTGGGACATCTTTCCAAGGATGCAGCTGCATGGAAACGTGCATAAAATGCTTGAAAGGAAACGACTCCGACGACTCAGTCACCGTGGTCTCCGCCACCATGGTTAACGGCGGCAGTCAGCAGGGACTCGAGATCCTGGTTCCGTCATCTGAGAAGAAACAGAATTCGTGCAACTGTGGCCCGAGTAACCGAATCTACCCAGCTAGCAGTGATGTCCTAACAGCACTGCTATTGGCTCTGCCTCCTGAAACATGGTCTGGTATCAAAGACGAGAAACTTCTCGACGAAGTTTATACCCTCGTCTCGAGTCAAAGTCTCCCAGTTCTGCTCCAAGAAGAGGTAACGAACTCTGCTTAATGAGTAGGCCGCAGAGGCTTTTTCCTTGTCGCGAATGAAACATTTTGGGATACTATCCAATTGCTCGTTATTGTAGGTTCTGCATCTAAGGCAACAGCTACGGCATTTGAAGGTATGCTTGAGGAACAAGGAAGAAGAAGACTTAGCCTCACCACTTTAAGAGCGGCAGCCGGACTGCTGGAGGGTTCATTCATCGCCGTTTCGTGGAAGAGAACATGTAACTTAAGCAAAGGTCACACTTCATTATTCACACAGTTAGTTATCATCTGATTTGATTAGTTAGCCAAAACACATTTCAATACGTTTTATATTCTAAAGGTCATGTCGTTCTTAATGCTCTGTACGAGTAGGCCGCAAGAGCTACTATATATGAATAACTCGAATAGTTAAGAGAGAGTTTATTGTTGATGTTATACTATTCATTAACAAAGAGAAAGAATTCCTGGTAAATGCTCTGAACACTACAGGTGGTGGCACTTGACGGAGTTTGGTGCCTGTCAAGTCAGCCATGGACGAGAGGAATCAATTTTGCATGTGTTGCAGGATTGTCCTCTTGCTTCTGTTGTCACCTGGGAGCTGTTGGCCTTATCACGTTCAGACGTTATTTTAGACACCGCTCTTGCCTTGGATCGATGTTAGGAAACCTTAGCTTTGCTTGTTGTTCGAAGTCACTTGTTGGTGGCTTTGGCGTGCTCGTAATGATCGTGTGTTCAACGACAAGCTCACTGTTGCCGATAGCCTGACACGTCAGATTCGAGTTTGGGTGGTGCTAGTGGGAGACACCCTGGTTAGGGGTCAGTTCGTTTCTCATACCGTCCCACCACCAAAACATAGGGGTGTATCTCTTGGGAGCCGGCTCCTCCAAAGTGAGTCACTCACTCTCAACTCCAACGACTCTATTTTCTCAGAGTCCCGGATAAGCAACAACAAGCGGTTTGATCCGAGATTCTTGAGGACATTGCTTGACAACATTCTCTATGAACCTTGGTAAATGCTCTATTACTAGTGTTGAGTCGAGAAGTGACGTGTCAGGTTTGCAATTGGCTTAGGAAAGGCTACCGTAAAGTTCAACTCCAACTTGACTCTTAGTGCATTGTTCTTCTTCTTCAGTCCGAGGGCCACGATGACCATTCCCATGCAGCCACGCTCTTTCTGGCGCACAACCTTTTCCAACGAGATTGGGAGGTGCATTAAATCATGCACGTTTACAAAGAGTAACAAATTATCTTTGCTAACAAAGGTCATTCTTGTTATCCTGGTGATCCTAATTTTAATTATTCGCTAACCAGCTTGGATAAACAGACAAAGAGGAGTAAACACTACAAACCAAACAAACAACGTTCTTGTTTGGTACGACAAGAATTAGATTTACCAACACATGAACCAATCTCACGTTTAAATTGTTGCATTTAACAAGAGAATAAATACACAACAAATTAAGAATTAATCTGATACTCAAAATAATTAATCATCAAGATTAAAGAATTAATTAGGAAAACCATAAGAGCATCATCCAGTTCGATCACCTGTTGGTCTTTACTATATGATGACATCTCATATATGATCATTAATCTCTTGTATTTGTTTGTTACAAGGCTAAAACATAATATATTAATATTAACTTATTATAAGCATCTAGAGACAGTTTCCGTTACTGATTTTTTATAAATTTTCGACTGTTCTGATCATAAAAATGTGTTATTTGGAGATAACTAAATGCAATTACGTGCGGATACATAAGACAAAGATTTGTTAATCTAGTTTATCTTCATGAGAAGATTATGTCTGGTCTTGGGGAACTGTCAACGTCAAGCCAGTATATCGATTATTGTGTCGTGATAATGAATACATATTACAATAAGGAGCGAGCTACAAATAAACTGCCAGATTAATCTAATCCTATACTAAAACTAATAAAACTGTTATTGATCAAACTAAGTAGCAAGTCCAAAAAGTTGGATCACTAAGAAGTATGAGCTAAATTCAGTCACTTATTCTCATTCAGTCTATTAGCCCACACTAAAGTACTTCTAAAAAACTACAGCCAATCAAATATTTTACCCGCTTACGAACCGAAAAAAATGAAAACTGGGGTTCAACCTGGTCCAATTTGTGCTTATTGGGAGACCGGCCGAATTAGCCTTGAAAACCAGAAAACCAGATTTGCCCGGTTTCAAACATTTTTCACAAATTAAAAAAAAAATTAAAATCAATTTCAATCACGCATTGATACATTGTATGTTGATTCATTACATTTTGATACATAATTATAGGTAGTGTTATTATAGATACATAATTTCTGAAATAATAGTGCAGTAGTTTTTTTTTCTCTCGTATGAGAGCGTTACCCCTTTTGAGGGTTTAGGGTTTTTGTCTTTCGCCGCCATCGTCTCCTGTGCTGCTGCATTCGTCTTCTTCTGTCAACTCGAATCTCTTTACGTCAGTTCTCCCCGCTCGATCGATCTCCCGTGTCTCGTGGAGTTTCTTGATCGTGGCCCCTTGATCTACTCCTGTAGTTGTGCTACAGTTGAGTGGTTTATCTAGGGCAAGGGTTGAGAACATAGTAGGAGATCTCTCGGAGTTAATCCAGTTTCACGAAGCGACTTGACGATGTCGGATAACCCAAGGGACACTATGGAACGTGAGCTTGAGGCGTTGCGATTGTTGGCCGAAGAAGATGAAGGTTTGCTGTTACCGGAGGAAAACGCCTTGGATGACACCTGGCTATATGATCACTGTTTGATCGGCTTTGTGTTGACACGCAAGCAGTACAACTTCAATATCCTCAAAAGCCGCATGGCTTCGATTTGGCAACCAGGACGGGGAGTGAGTATACAGGAAATCCATAGTAATGTGGAGGACAGAATGCTATTGTTTCGTTTTTATCATGCTAAGGATGTCCGATGGGTGGCCGAAAACGGGCCCTGGACGTTTGATGGAAACTTAATTGTTCTTCATGAGCTGAAAAGAGGGGAGCACCCGGCGAATGTGGCTCTTAAAACAACCGAGTTTTGGGTACAGGTCCATAATCTCAGTAATGGTTTCTTCTCAGGCTCGGTTGCTAAGGCACTCGGGAACTTTGTGGGGGAGTTTGTAAGCTATGATGAGCGCGGTACGATGAACTCTATAGACATGGTGATGCGCATCCGGGTACGTCTTGATATCCGAGAACCACTGAAGCGAGAGAAGAAACTTAAACGATCAAGTGGATTAGAGGTGGTGGCCAAATTCCGCTATGAAAAACTCCCTACCTTCTGTTTTATATGTGGCCGGCTGGGGCACATAGATAGACACTGTGAGGTGTACTTCCGGTTGCCAGATGACCAAATAGTCAGATTGTGGAACTTATCCTTGAAGGCGCCGGCCAGGAGGGGAAGCAATCTGGGAGGCGAGAAGTGGCTGGTGGAGGAAGTCGTTGAGGAGGTAGGTGGTACGGTCCTTCGTGAAAAGTCTCTGAATCAGGGAGCTCAACCACCGCGGCCTCGTAGAAATTTCTTGGCGAACCTGGGAGCGATGAAGTTCACGCAGGACTTGGCACTGGAGAGCATCCAAAGCGGTATGAAGGAAAAGGGAAGGAGATGATCGTTTCGGATGAGCGGAAAAGGCCACGGTCTTCGACAGCATGCCCCACAGATGATGATGTTATGGAGGTCGATGCTAGGAGTGGAGCGGAAGCTGCTAAGTGACGAACGGGATCCAGGAACCGACAAACCTGGCAACGACAGGACTGCAGAATGGCAGGACCTGTCCGAAACAATGATCATCTTAAGCTGGAACTGTCGGGGACTTGGCCAGCCTCGTGCGGTTAATGTTTTGGGTGATCTCGTTCGAGAACACCGGCCGTGTGTGATTTTACTTTTTGAAACTTTGGTTTGTAGACAAAGAATGGAAAGCATTCAAACCCAGTTGAAGTTTGATGGTTGCTTTACAGTGGATGCGTGGGGCGTAGTGGAGGAGTTAGTGTTTTGTGGAAGAATGAAATAAATGTGGCTTTAATCTCGTACTCGCGCGCGTTCATTAATCTGACTGTTACTGATGATAGCTCGAATCCTTTTCGTTTGACAGCTTTTTATGGTCTGCCCGAAAGAAGTAGAAGACGAGAGTCGTGGTCTTTACTCCGGGAGATTGCAAGTACGGGAAACGATGCTTGGCTTTGTATGGGAGATTACAACGATCTCTTGAGTACCGAGGATAAAAGAGGGTTGCATGATCACCCCAACTGGCTACTAGCTGGTTTTCGCGAGACTATCATTGACTACGGCTTGAGTGATATACCCCTACAAGGATATCCGTTCACGTGGAGTAGAGGTAGAGGAACTCCGGAGTTTGTCGAAGAGAGACTTGATCGTGCAATGGCTACACGTCTTTGGCATGATATGTACCCATCGGCTACGCTCAAAAATCTTATTGCCTCAATCTCAGATCATAGCCCCATACTCCTTGATACAGTGGGTGTTGTGGAAGAACGATTTATTAAGCCTTTCAGATTCGAAAATGCTTGGCTTTTGGAACCCTCCTTTCAGAAAATGTTTGAAGCTTGCTGGCGGAAATTGGGGAATATGAATATCGTGGTTAAGCTTGAAAGATGTGCCGAAATTTTAAAAGAGTGGGGTCGAGACTATGTTCGTCGCTTCAGAAAAGGGATTAAGGATGGACAAGAGTGTTTAAAGCAGCTGAGAGAGTGTAATACAAGGGAAGCTGCAGCTGAGTACACCGAAAAGCAGAAGGAGGTTACAAATCTCTTGGAATTGAGCACAACTATTGGCGTCAGAGGGCGAAAAAGATGTGGTACCGGGACGGAGATCGTAATACGCGGTACTTTCACGCCACGGCATCGGCGAGGAAGAAAAGGAAGGAGTTGCACACACTTGTAGACGATGATGGTCGGGTATATGAAGGTAATGTCGAGCTGGGAGAAGTGGCAGTAAATTATTTTAAACAGCTTTTTGAAGCCGGTTACCTGTGAGGTTGATCCGATTTTGGAATGTCTGAGAGCAAAGGTCACCAATTCTGATAATGGCGAGCTCGACCGACCTTTTACCGCAGAGGAAGTTAGGGTGGCTGTTTTTAGTATGGGTAAAGATAAGGAGCCGGGACCGGACGGGTTCAATCCAGGTTTCTTCCAGCACTTCTGGGGAATTATTGGGGACGAAGTAACAGATGCTTGCATTCGCTGGATGGAAGCTGGCTCGATGCCTGGAGGTATTCACGACACTACGATTGTTCTTATTCCCAAGATAGATAACCCAAGCTCAATGAAGGATTTGCGACCCATTTCGTTGTACAATGTGCTTTATAGAATCGTGGCCAAAGTGATGGCAAACAGAATCAGAAGGGTCATCTCAAAACTTATCACTCACGAGCAGTCTGCCTTCATCAAAGGCAGATCCATTGTGGATAACATCATGATCGCGTTCGAGGCAATACACAGTATGAAGAGGCGTCCTAATGTCAAACTGGGTGAACTTGCTCTAAAGATTGATATTTCTAAGGCCTATGACAGAGTAGAATGGATTTATCTAGAAGGCGTCATGAGGAAATTCGGTTTCTCGGAAAAGTGGATCTGTTTGGTGATGAACTGTGTTAAATCGGTGGAGTATCGGGTAAACATTAACTCGAAGCTCACAGACAGATTTCGGCCATTCCGGGGTTTGCGCCAGGGCTGCCCCTTGTACCCTTTCTTGTTCATTTTGTGTGCCGAGGGGCTCTCTGCTCTGCTAGAACATGAGACGGCGAGGCAGAACATCCAGGGATGTAAAATCAGTGGTGGCGCGCCAAGGGTGTCCCACCTTTTGTTTGCAGACGACTGCCTGCTGTTTTGCCGAGCTACAATAGCCGAAGCAAGGATGATGCGCAGCATCCTGGACAGATATGCCAGAGCGTCAGGCCAGGTTATAAACTACGAGAAATCAGGTATGCTATTAATCAAGAGTACAGATACCTTGTTGGAAGATGGTATTAGGCATATTCTGGGAGTTTTTGGGGAGTTTGACACAGACATGTACCTGGGTATGCCTGCAATGGTAGGGGCGAAGAAGCGAAAATGTTTGCTTTCATGCGTGAACGGTTGTGGCAGCAGATCAGATCATGGTTGGGACGGTGTATGTCCAAAGGAGGTAAAGAAATTATGATTAAAGCTGTAGCACAAGCTCTTCCTGTATACTGTATGAACGTTTTCAAGATCCCTGTAACTCTGGCTGCGGAGTTAGAGCGGATGATTAACTCCTTCTGGTGGGGTATGAAAGGTGATCGGAGAAGAGGGATGAACTGGTGAAATGGGAAAAATTGTGTGTAAGGAAAGAGGAAGGAGGGATGGGGTTTCGTAACCTTCATGGGTTTAATATGGCGTTGCTAGCCAAGCAGGGTTGGAATCTATTAACCAACCCAGATGCTCTTGTCTCTAAAGTTTTCAAAGCTAAATATTACCATAAGGGAGATTTTTTATCGGCTGAACGTGGTTCAAATCCGAGTGTTGTGTGGCAAAGCATCTGGCAAGCAAAGCCTATTATCCAGGGTGGGTTGCGGTGGAGAATTGGTGATGGTAGGTCAATCAATGTTTGGAATGATCCCTGGCTTACGGATGACGGAAGCAGGTATGTGCAAACGCCTTGTATTGACGGCTTGGAGAATTTAAGAGTTCAGGATTTATTTATCCCATAAATTCATCAATGGGATGTTGAACTTCTTGAAGAGCTATTTATACCTCGTGACGTCGAAGCAATTCTGAAGATCCCTTTGAGAAGGCAGGTGGGGGGTGACGAAGCTTTATGGCATTTCGAGAAGAAAGGCAGCTATTCGATTAGCTCGGGCTATAGGTGGTGGGTTGATCATGTAAGCCGTATTAATAATCATGTGCAAGAAGGCTCGTGGAGGAATCTTTGGGCAACAAATGTTCCTCCAAGATTTAAGATTATGACCTGGCGACTTGCGAAAGATATAGTCCCCACGAGAGATGTGTTGACACGGCGGCACATTGAGCACTACAAAAAAGGAGTATTTAGCGTCGGTCGGCACGAAAGTATTTAGCGTCGGTTGGACAAACGACCGACGCTAAAACGTTGACTCGCGTTTGACCGACATTTAGCGTCGGTCGCCGGTCGACCGACGCTAAATGTCCGACGCCAAATCTGGTTTACGGTTAGAAAAAAAAATCTGTATTTAGCGTCGGGCGTTATTCAATTTAGCGTCGGTCATCGACCGACGCTAAATACACACACCTATTTCCACCCTAACCCTAAAAAAAATCTGTATTTAGCGTCAGGCATTTTTTCAAATTAGCGTCGGTCGTGACCGACGCTAAATACACACACCTATTTTAAACCTCTCAGTCCACCACCCTCACCCTAAATCCTTCTCCTCTCTCTCCTGAAACTCTCCCACCTCTCTCAAAAACCTCTCAAACCCTCATCCTCTCAACTCCAAACACCACCACCGCCGCCCCTCCTCCAAACACCACCACCACCGCTGCCCCTCCCTCCAAACACCACCACCACCGCCCCTCCCTCCAAACACCACCACTGCCGCCCTCCCTCCAAACACCGCTACCGCCGCCCCTCCCTCCAAATCACCCCACCCCGCCCCTCCCTCCAAACACCACCGCCGCCGCCGCCCCTCCCTCCAAACACCGTCGCCGCCCACCTCTCCCTCCAAACACCACCACCGCCGCCCCTCCCTCCAAACACCGCCGCCGCCGCCGCCCCTCCCTCCAAACACCACCTCCGCCGCCGCCCCTCCCTCCAAAATCACCCCGCCGCCGCCCCTCCCTCCAAACACCGCCGCCGCCGCCCCTCCCTCACATCACCCCGCTGCCGCCCCTACTAAAACACAGATCTAGAAAAATCCAGATCTTGGAAAACCCAGATCTGGAAAAAATAAAAATAAAAAACGAATATAAAAATGAAAATAACAAACAAATATTAAAAACGAATATAAAAAAACGAAAACAAAAAACTAAACCCACCCAACCGACTAACCAAACCAGTGGGTGGCTGGGCGAATATTGCGTCGGTTGGTCAGAACATTTAGCGTCGGTTACTGTTTCGACCGACGCTATAATTGAGCGTCACTGTTATTCACGTCGGTTGGACCGACCGACGCAACGTGTATTTGGCGTCGGCTATGACCGACGCTAAAAAACCGGTCTAACCGACGCCAAATGTATATTTTTTTGTAGTGGAGGTTCCCCAGGACTGCGGACTTTGCAGACAAGGAGTTGAGACTAATCAGCATCTCTTTCTTGACTGCCCTTTTGCCCGAGACTGTTGGAGGGAGGCAGGGATGGAGGCGTTCAAGGAGTCAATAGCTGTTAATAATTCCTCTTTCCAAGAGTGGATACATTCGATGCTTAATCATGGATCGCAGGAGAGAATTGAGAAAGGTATGTCTCTACTTTGGAGTCTCTGGAGGGAGAGGAATGCACGGGTTTGGAGGAATGAGACTAAACCGGCGTTCGTTGTGTCTCGATTGGAAATTGAGGGACTGACGGACTGAAAGTTGGCGCGTCAGCCGATCCTCTCATCTCAGCCAGGAGCGTCGGTGACCAGGTGTGTGAAATGGCATCCCCCCGATGCAGGTACCTTAAAATGCAATGTGGATTGGGCGTTTTTCCCAGATTTGAGATTGTCAGGAATTGGAGCTTGCCTTCGGGATTCGACGGGGCGCTTGATGAATTTTGTAATGCTGACCCAGCAGGGATGCTCGCCGCCCAAGGATGGAGAGGCTAATGCACTGTTCGAAGCAATGCTATGGCTTCATCATATGGGGGTCTCAAATGTCATAATTGAGACAGACTCTCAAAGTGTTGCAAATGGTTTCAATGGTAGAGAGGCTGACAGGACGGAATTTGGCATGACTATTGAGGCTTGCAGACGACTCCAACCCCAGAATTCTCAAGTGGTCTTTGTACGGAGGGATAGGAATGAGTTAGCACATGTTTTAGCTAGACACTCTCGCTTCTTTGCGTCACCCACTCTGGGTAACGCCCCTCTTGATTGGATGGATCAGGCTTTGAGTAATATTTGCTCAAACCCTAGCCACTGTTGATGAATGAAATTGATGATGATTTCCCTCGGAAAAAAAAAATAGTGCAGTAGTTTTTTTTTTAAGTAAGTGCAATAGTTTTTTATACTGATTTTTACGATTGCATCCCGATTGAACATTTAACTCTCAAACTTCTTTTTTAACCGGTTCGATGATTGATCTGATCCTTATAACCAAAGGCTCGAATACATATATTATTCACTAGTAGATTAAGAGTTTTACCAACTCTAATTATTAAATAGAATCTTACAATGGATAGCCGACTAACCAAACAAAACACCAAAATCAAAATATTGAATTTGTCACCTAGTTTACACTATATAAACCTCATTTTAATCCCTCATTAATTCATAATCTCTCATTAATCATCCCTAAGCCTTTTTCTAATTAATTTCCTTAATTCATTCAAAATGACATCTCAACTCATTCTCTTGACCTTCACATCTTTCATTATATACCCACATTTCATATTTGCCATGAGTCAACCTCCACCAATTCAAGACTTCTGCGTGGCAGATTTCAAAGCCCCCAAACAATGAACGGTTTACTTGTAAGAATCCTAAAATTGTTAATGCTAACGATTTTTCTTATAGCGGTCTTCGATTCCCTGGCAACACATCAAACCCGGTAGGATCCAAGGTCACTCCGGCCTTTGTCACCCAACTCCCTGCCCTCAACGGTCTAGGAATTTCAATTGTGCGAGTGGATTATGCTCCGTGGGGACTCAACCCGCCCCACGTCCACCCTCGAGCCACTGAGGTCCTGACAGTCATCAAGGGAACATTGGAGGTTGGGTTTGTTACGTCGAACCCTGAGAATCGTCTCATTACCAAGATCATCAACAAGGGGGATGTGTTTGTTTTTCCTATCGGGTTGGTTCACTTCCAGCGTAATGTTGGTCGTGGGCGTGCCATGGCTGTTTCTGGGTTGAGTAACCAGAATCCGGGGATTGTGAGGATGGCTGAGTCAGTGTTTGGGTCTAATCCTAGGGTTCCAACAGACATTCTTGCAAAGGCGTTTCGGGCTGATAAAATTGTGATGGAACAAATCCAATCTAAGTTCTGAAAAATGAGCTAGTTGATGAATAATTCATTAATGTGTGACAAAATAAGAATTTCACTAATCAATCGGATTAATTTCCATTTGTTTATTTGTGTAATTTTATGTTCTTTTTTTCAAGATTTGTTTTGACGGGTAGAGTCTCAATAAATTAATTAATATGCTCTATAATGAAATTATTATTTTTAAATATTTTCTAGATGTAATACTTATTCGAGTGTAATAATACTCATGGAGACGTAATAATACTTCTCATTGTATTCTTATACAAGTAATATCATAAAAATACATATAAAAAAAATCAGGGTGTAGAAAAAAATTTATTTTATCCCCTTCTACTTTGCCAACTTAACAGATAGCCTCTTGTACTATAAATTATTCTTTTTACCTATTTTACTTCGACCACTTTGCATTTTGGATTCTTTGGTTCCAACTACCGTCTTCTTAACATTGAATTTGGACACATTTGCACACTGACAGAGAGAGATGTGAGAGGTTGGAGATGAAAAGTTGATCATAGAGGTAAATTGGAGAGTTATCGCGAAGAATATGGTAAAAAAAATGAAAGAATTATAAAACCACACGTTTTATTGGAGCTAATTAAAAAATGTTTAGTAAGCTAATACATGACTATTCGAGCTAACATGGTGTATTGAATGTGCATCAATTATCGTCATGAAGATGGAAACTTACTGAATCTCGAATGAAAAAGAGGCAAGGAGAACTGGAAGTTGGTAAAGAACGAACAACTATTCGATGATGAAGTTGGTAGGTCGATTGACCCAAAGAATAATAAAAACCACCCAAACTAATTCATGGTTAACAAGTACAAACGAAGAACGAGGTGTTAACTTTTTTGGTACCTTAAGTTTGGCCGAAATTCATTTTGGTACACTACGTTACAAAAGTTACAATTCAGTCCCGATCGTTTCAGGAAATTTCAAAATGGTATTTCCATCCAACTCCATCCAAATTTTCCGTTAAATGCTGACGTGGTAGTTGAGTCACACATCCTAGTCAGCTAAAATATTAATAAAATAATAATTTTATTAATTTAATATTATAATTAATTTTTAAATTAAATTAATTATTTAAAAAAAAAAATTTTCTAAACCCCTCTCCTCCTCCCTCCTCCTCCTCCGCACCATTACCTCCTCCCTTCCTCCTCCTCCCATCCACCTCCGACTATTCCTCCTCCCCCCACCTCCGTCTTCCCTTCTCCCTCCACCTCTGACCGTCCTCCCTCCTCTTTCCCCCTTCTACCTTTGGTCGTCCTCTCTCCTCCTTCACCGCTCCACCTCCTCCTCCCCCTTCTTCCTTTCTCCTTCTTCCTCCCTTCGCCTCCCTCTTTTTTCTTCGTCTCTTGTCTGTCCTCCTCCTCCCTCCTCCCTCTCTCTTCTCCTCCTCCCTTCTCTTCTCCTCCTCTCCCTCCTCATTTTTCTTCTTCTTCTTCGAAAATCCTCAATCGGAAATTTAGATCTAAACATTTCAGTACTAAACGTTTCAAAACTTTTTCATTTTGGTACTTTTTGTTGTAGATCTAAACGTTTCAATACTTTTTGTTTCAATGAGGAATAGGAAGAGGGAAGGGAGGAATAGGAGGTGGAGGGGAGAAGGAGGAGGGACGGTGGAAGGAGGCCGAAAGTGGAGGGGAAGAGGGAGGACGGTCGGAGAGAGGAGGGTCGGAGGTTTAGGGGAGGAGTGAGGACAACCGGAGGGTGGGGGAGGAGGAGGAGGAGGTGGAGGGGAGAAAGAGAAGGAGGGGAGGGGAGGAGGGAGGACGTTTGAAGGTGGAGGGGAGGAGGGAGGACGGTCGGAGGTGGGGGGAGGAGGAGGTGGAGGAGAGGATGAGGAAGGGAGGAGAGAGAGGGGCTTAGAAATTATTTTTTCTAAAAATAATTATTTTTAATTTAAAATGTAGTTATTTTAATTTAAAAATTAATTATAAAAATTAAATTATTATTTTATTAATATTTCAGGTGACTGGGATGTGTGACTCAACAGCCACGTCAGCATTTAACGGAAAATTTGGATGGAGTTGGACGGAAATACCATTTTGAAATTTCCTGAAACGATCGGGACTGAATTGTAACTTTTGTAACGTAGTGTACCAAAATGAGATTTCGGTCAAACGTAAGGTACCAAAAAAGTTAACACCTCGACGAAGAACGGAACAAGTGGCAATGGGGAAGTAGAGGAAAGAGAACACATAATAACTTGGAAGAAGATAGGTTGGTGGGCCCAAAGGGCATGTAATTAATGAGAATAGAGAGGGGCAAAATTGTCCAGTTAAATGATATCTGAGAGGGATATAGATATTCACCTAATGGTGATATTTGGGGCTAAACATATCATCCAATATCATGATATTCGTGAGCTAAAAAAACAGTGATATCTCGAATGTCTTGATATTGGGTGATATAGATATCAATATCACCCAATATCACTCATACCAAACGACCCTACGGAGATTTGGAGCAAGTTTACTATTGTGGCTTAATTACCTCAGAAGCCCCAACATATGATGAAATTACAAAAAATGGCACATCTTTATTAGAAACTCAGACTTAGTAACGTCTTAATAATCCGTCATTGGCTTGTCAACAAGTTCGCGATGATGGAGAGAATTTAATAACTGGTTACGGAAAAATAATAGATCATGGGTTGTCGGCGACTTGATGGAGGGTTGTTGAAAAAATAATTAGATGGTAGAACCTCGTTGGTAGGTGATGCGCCCAATTCCTTTTGGGTCGGATCCAGAGAAACAATACCATTTCCAAATCAAACCAGGCTCGTCAAACGTTGAGGTCCACCAAAGGCTAGGGTTCGGCCACCTGGAAACCATAGCCGCCATGCAGAGCTCAAGGCCACGACCGACTCTACTCACCAATCAGAGGGCACCATGTGGCACCCACAAAGCTCGTTACAAATATATAAGTAGCATTGGACCCCTTAACAGAAGGGACACAACATAACATACCTAGACACCCATCCCTCTGGTCATACACTCTATTCCGTACGTCCAGAGACTCCACTAACGCATACGGGCCACCCCTGGTACTTCTCTGCTGCCACCTTCCATACAAGTTTATCTTACACAATCACCCTCTTACTACTTGTTTGCCTGACTAAGTACGAGGGGAGAAGGAGGAGGGAGGATGGTGGAAGGACGGCCGAAAGTTGAGGGGAAGAGGGAGGACGGTCGGAGAGAGGAGGGTCGGAGGTTTAGGGGAGGAGTGAGGACAACCGGAGGGTGGGGGGAGGAGGAGGAGGAGGTGGAGGGGAGAAAGAGAAGGAGGGGAGGGGAGGAGGGAGGATGGTGGAAGGTAGGGGGAGGAGGGAGGATGTTTGAAGGTGGAGGGGAGGAGGGAGGACGGTCGGAGGTGGAGGGGAGAAGGGAGGACGGTCGGAGGTGGGGGGAGGAGGAGGAAGGGAGGAGAGAGAGGGGCTTAGAAATTATTTTTTCTAGAAATAATTATTTTTAATTTAAAATGTAGTTATTTTAATTTAAAAATTAATTATAAAAATTAAATTATTATTTTATTAATATTTCAGGTGACTGGGATGTGTGACTCAACAGCCACGTCAGCATTTAACGGAAAATTTGGATGGAGTTGGACGGAAATACCATTTTGAAATTTTCTGAAACGATCGGGACTGAATTGTAACTTTTGTAACGTAGTGTACCAAAATGAGATTTCGGTCAAACGTAAGGTACCAAAAAAGTTAACACCTCGATTAACAATATCTCACTCGAACCAACTCACTGAACCAACCCAGACTTTCCGAGGTGGAACAGTAGGTACTCGAAGAAGATGATGTCCATTTGGAAAAAGAGAGATTCAAAATTGACTTTTACAATATTTCTTAAATCTTAACATTACTCCGATTAGTATTGTGTAACAGAGTGGAAGCTAGCTGAATTCAAAACTATTTACCAACATATGAACCAATCGAGGTAGAGAATAGGATCTCAAGTTTTAAATCGTTACATTTAAAACGAGAGAATAAACAACAAATTGAACTTTTACAATATGATGACATGACATCTCATCGTGATCTATGTTGTATTTGTTTGATCACAAGAGTAAAAGCATAATATTAACTTATAATTAACTTTCTAGAAACAAATTTAGGTTTGTAGTAGAATGGTCTAATCATGAAATGTGTTATTTGAAGATAAATAAATGCAATTACGAACAAAAATACAAATACATATCACATAAATTTGTTAACTTAATTTTCTTTCACAAGGAGAATATGTTTGCCTCCGTGAACGCAGTCAAGTCAGGATATCAACTACTATTTTATGAATATGATTATATAAACTACGATCAAAAATTAGCTAGAAATAAACTACCAGATTAACATAATTCTTTACGAATAAATAACTTTCTAGAATCTTAACAATGGATATAATTTTTTATATCATATAGCCGACTAACCAAACAAAACACCAAAATCAAAATATTGAATTTGTCACCTAGTTTACACTATATAAACCTCATTTTAATCCCTCATTAATTCATAATCTCTCATTAATCATCCCTAAGCCTTTTTCTAATTAATTTCCTTAATTCATTCAAAATGACATCTCAACTCATTCTCTTGACCTTCACATCTTTCATTATATACCCACATTTCATATTTGCCATGAGTCAACCTCCACCACTTCAAGACTTCTGCGTGGCAGATTTCGATAGCCCTCAAACAATGAACGGGTTTACTTGTAAGAATCCTAAAATTGTTGATGCTAACGACTTTTTCTTTAGCGGTCTTCGATTCCCTGGCAACACATCAAACCCAGTGGGATCCAAGGTCACTCAGGCCTTCGTCACCCAATTCCCTGCCCTCAACGGTCTAGGAATTTCGATGGTGCGGGTGGATTACGCTCCGTGGGGACTTAATCCGCCCCACGTCCACCCTCGAGCCACCGAGGTTCTGACAGTCATCAAGGGAACATTGGAGGTTGGGTTCATTACGTCGAACCCTGAGAATCGTCTCATTATCAAGACCATCAACAAGGGGGATGTGTTTGTTTTTCCTATCGGGTTGATTCACTTCCAGCGTAACGTTGGTCGAGGGCGTGCCATGACTGTTTCTGGGTTAAGTAGCCAAAATCCGGGGATTGTGAGGATGGCCGATTCTGTGTTCGGGTCCAAACCTAGGGTTCCAATGGACATTCTTACAAAGGCGTTTCAGGCTAATAAGCTTGTGATGGGACAAATCCAATCTAAGTTCTGAGAACAGAGCTTGTTGATGAATAATGTATCAATGTGTGACAAAATAAGATTTCACTGATCAATCAGGTTATTTTCCATCTGTTTATTTTGTGTAATTTTATGTTTTTTTTTCAAAAATTGTTTTGTACTTGTGAGAGTCTCAATAAAAATCTTTTACTTAGCAATCGCTCTTTTAACCCTTTTATTTTTGCCAATTTGCCTTTTGGGTCCTTCTGTTCCAATTACTGTTTTCTTAACATTGAATCTGGATACATTTACACACTGGCAAAGAGAGATATCAGAGGTCGGAGATGAAGAGTTGGTCACAGAGGTAAACTGGGAAGATATCGCGATTCGCTAAAAGTATGGTGAAAAACGAAAGATTATAAAACTACACGTTTTGACCCTATTTATTTATATTCCCAATTAACATATGTTTAGTGAACTAATACATGGCTATTCGAGCTAACGTGGTGTGGTGTACTGAATACACTCGTGAAACAAAAATTTAAATAGAATGATCCAAACGGCAAAATCGTAAAAGTAGGAAAGGATAAAAAACATGTTTTATAATATGTGGATCTATCTGTTATGTTAACCAATTCCTAATACGTTAGGGTTTAAGGACTCGTCCTGCTATTAGGTCTTCGAGTCCAGCTTACCATCAAACAAATTTAGCTTCTTTGATAGTGTCAAGGAACAATCTCAACCATTGATTTATTTTTCCAGATCTAATGGTTTAAATTAAAAGGGAAAGGGTCATTTCCCTATTTAATTTAATTTAATTTTAGTTTTTTTAATTCAAGTGAAAATAGCCGTGACTGGAGCTCCGGCGACCAGAACTCCGGCGACCGGAGCTCCGGCGACTTCTCCGATGAATTTTTTGGACGATCGGAGCTCCGATTTCGAAAAAAATTTCGGCCACCAGACCACCGTCGTCGAGGGCCCATTTTTCTGGAAATTTTTTTTCGGTGACGCTTCGTACTCGTTTTTAATGTGTACACACTTTTGTACGTGTGTACACACTTTTGTACATAAACTGTGTACTCATTTGCAAAGACTTTTTGTACACATGTGTACATGTTTCTATACATGTTTTGTACACGTTTTATACACGCACACGTTTATGTACTTACATTTTTGTATATGTGTACACTTCTCTTGTAGATATCTACACACGGTGTACACGTGCACACACTCTTTGTACACATGTACACACGGTGTACACGTGCACACACTCTTTGTACACATGTACACTATATCTTACATTTTGTTTATGTATACGTATACACACATTTTATACACGTGTACACCTATTTGTATACGTGCACACTTATTTTTTACACTAGTGTACACATATTTTGTATACATCATGTGTACACGTTTTATACACGTACACATTTATGTACTTACTTTTTTACACACGTACACTTATCTTGTACACATCTATAAATGTGTACACCTATTCGTACACGTGCACACTTATTTTTTACTAGTACACATACTCGTACTCGTGTGTACATATTTTGTATAAATCATGTGCACACTACTTAATAATGTAATGTGTGTACATGTGAACGCGTACACGTGCACACCTATTTTATATACTAGTGTACACATATTTCGTACTCGTGTGCACATTTTTTTACAAACTATGTGCATCTATTTAATAAGATAATTTTATTATTATATAATATCAAAGTGCTTAGTAGCATAGTGGTAGGAGTTTAATATTTAAATTGAGAGGTCATGATTTCGAATCACATCACAACACTGACGGCGGCGGAAGTCCGGCGATGGCAGAGGTCCGACGACAGTTGAAGGTGCTGGACCACCTTTTTTGAAAATACCTATAATACCCTTCTTTGATGGATCAAGGAAGAGCTGGACCCTAGGTCTTCTTCTTCCATTCAAATCCGGAAGGAGAGCTTCGCAGAGACAAACTCTGGACATTCTTCGGTGAATCACTCGACATCAATGGCGGAATCGAATGCCACACGATGCACTGTCCTCAAAGACCGAATCTCAGAACTCTCTGATGAAATTCTCATCTGCATACTCCGCTGCTTACATTCCCAAGAACAAGCTGCACAGACGATTTCCCTGTCTAGGCGATGGAGAAACCTATGGCGCTCGTATCCAATCGTGGAGTACGACTATAAGATTCGCAACCGCTGCAATGATCTCCAGAAATTTCACGACGCCACCATAGAGAGGTTTTCTCGAGACAGTCTTTTGCGGATGGAAGTTCTAAAGCTCTCTCTGCAATTAGACGACGATAAGTACTCGGATTGTATGCTAATTTGCGAGCTGCGAATCGTAATGCAGCTCCTCGATTTAGCGTCGAAGAGGAAAGCCGAAGAGGTCTCTATCGAGATAATGAAGAACTATCTCCGGATTCCAGGCGTCTGCTATAACTTCCGATCAATCTACAATTCTGCCTTGAAGATTCTCCGTTTGCAAGCAGTCCAATTCAAGGACGGTAACGATAATCTTCCTCTTTCTCTGAATTCTCTGCGATTGTTAAGTCTGCGTTATGTGGAACTGGAGGGGGTTTACACTAGCTTGATTGCAAACTCCCGCTGCTCGAAAACCCTAGAACTCCAGTTTATCACCGATGATAAGATCCAGATTTCTAATCTCAGCAGCTTGAAGAACATCGATATCCGTCAATGTGGTTCCCTCAAGGAACTCGACATCACAGCTCCTCTGCTCGAGACTCTCTGCCTCCTACTAACGACTGAGTTGAACAGGATTGAATTAACAGCTCCTGAGCTGCGTAGTTTGGTAATATACAATGTAGACTTTGGTGGTGTTGATGCTCTGATTTCTAAGCTCCAATCTCTGAAATCGTTAACCCTCGGTGGTTTCGGTCCCTCAGTGAAGAAGCTGAAGTTTTCGAGCCCCAATCTCGAAGAGTTAAAGATACTGGCATCTCATGGATTAAGCGAGATCGAACTCGACTGCGGCCCCTGCTTGACTATCTTCTCCTTGACTTTTCATGAATCTCTCCCTCTCGAGTTACGGAAATGTGTAATCCGTAACGCTCCCAATTGTCATTGGTTTGTTAGCATCTATCTGGAGAATTGTCAACTACTAAGAGATGGTTTGTTAAGCTGAAGAACTTCATCGACAAATATACCCAGTTCCTCAGTTTTGGTTTTGTCCTTGGGGACAACTTTCGAAAGGTAACTTGTTCATAAACATGTCATATAGTATCATTAGAAACACATGTAATGTCTGCTAATTCATCCATTTTATTTGCTTGCTAAGGTTACATTCAAGAAGGGGTAATTAGCATTAGGAGTCCCATTCCTTTGGGTTTTGTACGAAATCGTCCCATTCGTTTGAAAAAAAACGGATCAGTCCTCATACGTTTTAAATTCAAACAAATTCATCCTACCGATCACTTTTCCGGCCAAATCGAACAGTCAGCATGCTTAGTCAGCAAAAAAATCTTAGGTGGAAGGTCTAACTCATCTATTTTGACTCAACCGGTCAAAAGAGCAAACCTAACCCAATCCCAACCCAAACCCCCCAAAACAATGAGTTTCAAACCCACGTTTCTGAACTCAGCTCTTGGTCTCTGAGAAGTCTATCGACTTCCCTTTCTGCAGCTCTCACCCTTCTCTATTTGAAACCTTTTCTTCAACAAGTATGCAAGAAAATTAATAAGAAGAAGAAGATGAAGACAGATAATAAGAGGAGGAGAAAAAGGAGACAGATGAGTAGGGGTTTTAGATTCAAAAAAATAAGGGAAGAGGAAGTTTCAGACTGATTCAATAGCTGAGTTCAGAAACGTGGGTTTAAGACTCATTGTTTTAGGGGGTTTGGGTTGGGTTTGCTCTTTTGACCGGTTGGGTCAAAATAGATGATTGGACCTTCACCTAAGTTTTTTTTGCTGACTAACATGCTGACTGTTCGATGTTGGCCGGAAAAGTGATCAGTGGGATGAATTTGTTCGAATTTTAAAACGTATGGCGCAAACATGAACCTTTTCATTACCAAAGAATGGGACCATTTTACACGAAGCTACGAAATCGATGGCTAGCTGCGAGCATCCAAAAATGCTGAATGCTAGTTCGCGAGCAGTTAATCGAGCCAGTCACGAGCCATTCTGCGAGCTGCTCGACGAGCCCTTTAACGACCAGTCGGATGCTGCATCGTTGAGCCAACGACGAGCTGGTGCGAGCCAGCCAGCGAGCGCAGAAGTTCTCGAGCTCGGCTGTTTAAGAGCGGTCGGACGGCTCCAGCAGTCTTGAGAGTCGATGAGCTTTTCGGCGACCACGAACAAGGTTTTCGTCAATCCTAGGCGATCTTGGAAGAGTTAGCAACAGAATGCACGTCATGTAATTTTGGAACTCAAGGGATAATACACCTTTCTCCCACCCCAAATATTGCTCTCGGGGCCGGCCAAAGCCCCCTTAACGCTATTATTATTTATTTTAATAAAATAATAATCCTCATTTTAAATTTGTAACGTATTTTTTCCTACGGAAAGACAAATCCTTCTATGGAAAGAGAACTATCAGAAGACTCTTTCGCCTGCTCCTTAGCCGAAACGACGCCGCTTCGTCCTCTCCCCTTTCTTCTCCGGTTTTCCTTAACAGGACTCACCGTCGCAGCTCCGCCTCCACGACCGTTCTTCTTCCCCGATCGATCCTCTTCCCTCCCCGCCGGAGAAACAGTCTTTCTCCTTCCAGATCCATCCTCCTTCCTCCTCATTTCAATTGACCCCGCCGCGCTCCATTGACTTCCTGATTCCTTCCGACCAGATCCAGACGACGAATACCTCTCCCCCCTTTCTCTCTCTCGCTTCTGCGGCGAGATCGCCGTCGCCCGCCGCTCCCTCGACAACGACGACTCCTTGGCGAGGTACAAACCCCGCCTCTCCCGCCTATTCCCGGGTGAATCGTACGAATTCTGCCTCCTCCCAAACTCCACATCTCTTCTTATCGGAGATTCCCGTCTCAGAGGGGACAGATAATTCGCCGCCGCCATCGGAGGACCGTCAGTGATGCTCCATATCTCCGACGACAACGGGATGGCACGATTTCCTCTGCTAGGGAGACGCAGAGGAGGAGATATGGCGGAATTCGTGATGCTCCAGATATCGGAAGCCAACAGAATGGAGTTGTGAGTTCGTTCTCCGACGCCGGATTTCTCGAAGCTGAAGCTGGAGGCAGCTGGGCCGGAATGCTTCTTCTGCTTGGGCTTGGGCTTGGTTCTGGGCCCACTCTCAATGCTATTGCTGCTGCTGTTGGTGGTCCTGCGACGTGGCGGCATGGGATTGGTGTGGGGTACGGCGAGGACTTCTTTGATGTCATCGAGGGAAGTGAGTGGGCTTACGGAAGCGTGGGCCTGGGCCTTGGACGGTTTTGGGCTGGATGGGTTGGCGACCGGGTAGCGCTTGTTGTGGTAGCGCCGCCGTGCTTTTGGGTGGCGGTGGTGGTTGCTGGGTGGGGTGGCAGAGGAGATTACGGTGGCGCTGGCTTCGTCGGAGGGTTTGCTTCCGCAGCAACCCATTTTTGAGAAATGGGAAGAAGAGTGCAAGTGTTGTGGAATTAGAGGAATGGAGAAAGAAGATAAATGAAGAGTGGAAATTTTTAGTAATATTTAAAATGTGAAATTTTGGTTGTTGAAATAACATATAATTATATAATCAGATTCTTGGTTATCTACTAAATAATCTTGTTAACAACCTGATAACTCGTTAACTCCATTGGTTAACTAGTTAACTTGATAAGTTAATTAGTTAACTCGAGTAGTAACTAGTTAACTCGAGTAAATAACTAGTTAACTTGATAAGTTAATTAGTTAACTCGAGTATATAACTAGTTAACTCGAGTACATAACTAGCTAACAAGATTATTTAGTAAAAATGAAAGTTACAATTAAAACGGTTGGTTAACTAGTTAACTCGATTGGTTAACTAGTTAACTCGATAGTTAAGTAGTTAACTCGATAGATAACTAGTTAACTCGATAAGTTAACTAGTTAACTCGAGAAGATAACTAGTTAACTTGATAAATCATGATGTTATAACAAAAAGTTAACTAGTTAACAACTTGGTAACTAGTTAACTCGATTGGATAACATGTTAACTAGTTATCTGTTGATAACTAGTTAACTGTAAAAACTCAGGTTAACTAGTTATCAATAAAAAAAATATTGTTAACAAGTTATTAGTAAAAATCAGGTTAACTAGTTAACTTGTTCTCGCCGGAAAAGTCATCGGAGTTTATTCGGTCTCCGGAGCCTCGCCGGAAAAATAACCGGAAAACATGTTAGCTAACTGTAAAAATCCAAGTTAACTAGTTAACTAGACGTCGTCGGAAAGGTCACCGGAGTTTGATTGGTCGCCGGAAAAGTCACCAAAAAATTTCACGAAAAAGTCATCGGAAAGTCGTCAAAAAACTCACCGAAGACGGTCACCGGAAAGTCGCCGGCGATGGTCGCCGCCGACTGCCGGCGGTGGTGACCGGCGAGGGGGCCTACGGCAGTACCGACAACTGTGTAATAATAAAATATTTAAATTAAATATAATAATTAAATTATTTAAATTAAATATAATATTTAAATTATTTATGTAAAAAGTCTTAAATACTCCTAACAAATCTGGACCATTAAATTAGTCAAAGTGTCAAACTAGATCTAATGGTTGTAGGGGGTTTGGAACTTTCCAAACCTGGAAAGTCTTGGATGCTGATCCGATCCCCAGCTTAGCTCTACAGATCTACCAGTAGATTCATCATTATTCATGTTTATATAAATTATATTTGGTATTTATGGTAAAACTATGGGAAAATATCATGTGTTATATCGGCAAAAGATCCGGACCCAACCTTTAAAGGTTGGACCGGTTTTCCAACCAAAAACCAGAGGGCAAAATCGCATTTTAGAAAAAATTAAAGTAACCTAGAGACTCCTTCCCTCCTTCCCTTTCCCAACAGCCGCCGCCCCTCACCTTTTCCCTTCCTCTTCAATTCTTTTCACTACTTTGAATATTATTATTATTATTCTGGAGATTACGGTAGGAACACCAAACCAAACCAAACCAGCCGCATGGGCGGCCGGTATTATTATTATTATTCTTAATCATCTGATCCTCGCCGCCCCACCACCAGCACCGTCAACGTCGAACCACTCCCACCGCCGCCGCCGTCGGCGTTGGTGAGATCTTTATCCCGCCGAATATTTTCTTCTGATTGTACGCAGGGATCAGCGCGGAGTATTAATACCACTACAAGTAGTAGTGAAGATAGTACCGCCGCCCGTCGCGTCGGACAAGAAATCGAAGCCGCAGCCGCTGTCGGCGTTGATGAGATCTGGTGGGAGGGATAGGGTCGGCGCCAACTGAGTACGGACCGCCGCCGTGGTGGCCGACGGTGAATCGTGAGCTGAGTGTGACGGATTGGGAAAATATGGTGCCGGACGTCGACTTGGGTGAGGGCAGGTCGTTGGCAGGGAGGATGGAGGGGTGAGGAAGAAGAGTGACTAAAATGTCAAATAATTAAATTAAGTGACTAATCTGTAACTAAAATGTGGGTGATTGTTTAATATTTTTTTAAAATTACAAATACAGCCGCACAATTTTATATAGTTGCCAATAAGTTACTAGTTAATACTTAATAAAAAATTAACTAGATACCTAATTTTGATAGGTAGTTATCGACTAAAAAATCTCGTTAATTAGTTATCCAATCATGATGGTAACTAGTTAACTCGATAAGTTAACTAGTTAATAACAAAGTAAATAATTAACTAATTTTGATAACTCAACTGAAAAAATTGTTAACTAGTTAACTAATTTTTATGATTCGACTAAAAAACTTGTTAACTAATTATGTTAATTTGATAACTAGTTAACTAATGTTGATAACAAATTATCACCTAATCTGTTAACTAGTTAACCAATCATGTTAACTAGTTAACATGATTGGTTAACTAATTATGTTAATTTGATAACTAGTTAACTAGTTAACCAATTGTGTTAACTAGTTAACACGATTGGTTAACTAGTTAACAACTTGATAACTAGTTAACTCGGTTGGTTAACTAGTTAATAAAAAATAACTGTTAACAAGTAAAAAATTTGTTAACTAGTTAACAACTTGATAAGTTAACTAGTTAACTCGGTTGGTTAACTAGTTAACAACTTGATAAGTTAGTTAACACGATTGGTTAACTAGTTAACAACAAAAAATAACATGACTAGTTAGATAACCTGTTAACAAAAAATCTTATTAAAAATTTGATTATATAATTATTTGTAAACTAGTTTTCAGGTTAAAATCTGTTAACAAGTAATCAAACAAAAAAATGATGTTAACTAGTTATCAGTTAAAAATCATGTTAACTAGTTAAAGGAAAAAAAAATTGAAAAAAAAATTTTGGAAATTTTTTTTTCGCCGGAGCCTTGCCGGCGACGGCGCGTGCGAGACGGCAGCGTCGCCGGAGAAGGCGCGTCGCCGATGCCGGAAATTATGGGTCCCTAAAAATACTATTTCTTTAATTTAAATATAAAAAATAATATTGTTTATTGAATTTAAATATAAAAATTAAATGATATGTGTAAAGTCCTAAATACCCCTAACAATCTAGACCATTGGATTGGTCAAAGAGTCAAAGGATGATCTAATGGTTGATAATGAAGGTTGGAATTTCCAACCCTTGGAAAGGGTTGGATGGGGATCCACCGCCTGTTATATCTTATATGACTTGACAATAAATAAATTAAAATATTATATTTAGTTAATTTTTTTTACGAGATAGTTCATATTTTATTCATCCACTCGAGAAAAGCAAAGGTAAATCTTACAACACAAGCAAAGAAGCATTTTTCAACTAATTGTAAGGAGGATGTAATTACAAACGCTCTTTGCAATCCAATCTGCTATATTATTCATTCTTCGGGAAATGAAGACCAGTGAGATTCGCAGTTAAGATAATAAAATCTAGGAGGTATTCATTACAAAAAAAAAATATAGGAGGTGGTGCATCAATTCCATTTCGTTATTTTTGTACGGAAAATAAGGAGTTCAATTCTAGAAAAAATGACTAAACTATCTTGAATTCAATCGTGGTGGAATTGTCCAATCCCGCTAATATTAAAATTTTATGCAAAAAACGAGGCCTATGTATTTGTAACCCGATTCCATGAATTTCTTGCTTTAAGATATAGAAAATGTGTTTTCTCTGTATTTTTTCGAAAACTCATAATAGTTGTCTGTTTTGGTTGAGATGGGAAGGGAATGGGTGAATATAATGTCATTAAATACCTAGGAAATGGGCAAAGTGTCATATTAAATTCCATATAATGCATTGTTTTTGTTTTTTTTTTTTTGCTTCTTTCTAAAGCTTGTCAATCCCAATGTCCGCTTGGTTACTTTTTTTTTATCGGCGAGGAGAATTAGGATAATAAATAGTAAATTAGCTACAATCTACTCAGGCGTGAAGACTATCAAGATCCTTTATTTCCTACAAAGACCAAGCTAACACACCTAGGGTTATAAGCGGAAGTTTGTTGTGTCTGAATCACTTAGACACAGGGTCGTATTCAGTCCTTTGATTTCTTCGATGACACAAATAAGGAAGACTAGACGTCTACACTCTAGGTTAGGAGAGATATGAACTTAAAGGAAGACAACACACATATGTTACTCAACCCAAACCGTCCTGGACGGGTCTCTGTTACGAAGTCTCATTCATATATTGTTCCATACTTTGTTCTCGCATTCACTTTTTTACTATAGATTATTCTACACTAGCAGGGGCGGAGATAGGGTGGAGCCGGGCCGAGCCCCGGCTCACTCCATTTTCGGTCCCCGAGCGTTAAATTCGAGTGTAATTATGTGATTTTTTTGAATCTGGCTCAGTACAAATTTTAAATCTGGCTCAATGTTATATTAATTTGACTCAGTTTATTATTATTCAAACCTAAAAACTAAATATATTTTAAAATATTTATCTTTTTAAAGCTAGTATAGTTATAGTTAATATACTCAATCATATTAAACATATGCTTCTTTAATACTAATGTTTCGTCAACATTTGTAGATGGTTGACAAGCCCGATATCATTTTATATCGACTTATGAACGAGTAAGAATACAATATTTGATGATAAACCATTCAAATTAATAAAAAAAAATTGTCGGTGGCACATTTCCATTTTCATTTGGTGAAGATAATACTAATAATTGTAGAACAAATATATCGGAGACAATAAATTAGTTCAGAATGGCACCACAAACTAAAAGTAAATAATATATTGTATCATACTACTACTTAATTTCTTCAAATTTTCTTTATGAAAAAAATAATTTCAATTTCGGGTCAGTGCATCATTGAATCCTGGTTCGCCCTGTACACTAGGAGGTTCTATATCCATCCACTGATCCCCAACGAGAAGCCAGAGCCAAGCCAAACACAACAACCGACCAACTCAAAATTCCATTCAAATACTCTGTTGTTTAAACCCAGTCAACGGAGTGAAACAGAAATAAACATATTGAATTATGAGATTAGTCTATCTTATTTACTATCACACGAGTATCCATTCTACTTGATTTGATTACATACTCAACCCAATTCAGGCCAACACGTGATCAACTTAATTCCCATTATCCACTCAACCTCTAAAATACTAAAAAAAATCTCAAGAAAAATGTTATTACATCTCTTCAATTTTCTCCTTCTCACCACTGAATTACACTATCCACCTTGATTTCATCAATCTTTTCACCATTTTCCATGATACATGTTTGAATAATACGAGTAGTGCAGGTACTCTTATTATACGACCGAGCACTCACACTAGTACACTACCCAGATGACAACGTGTGAAATTGATTTTCTGAATTTTGTGGAAAAAATTGATACTCCTAATAGATATTTGGAGATGCTCAAAACTCTCAAAAATAAATAAATGAATAGACACACAATTGAATGATAGAGAGAGACTTCCTAACGGTTTGCATAATTCAATGAATAGTGACTTCATTGAATATTTATTTATGCAGAGTGACCATATCTTCCATTACTTTATCTTTATGGTTGAATTTGGTAATAATAGCAGTAGTTGATCTTTTTGTCAGAACTTGTCCTTTTCAGAACCCTTTTTTTTTACTGCATGTGGCACAACAATTCCATCTCAAAATTAAATTAGTGGATTAGGTGGATCGAACCCTAAAGTTGGCTACTTTACTCTATTCTCTATTAAGGACAAAGTAAGAGTATTACTCTAATTGAAAAAATAGGATAAAAGTAGGGTTGGTTACATAATAAGTCACTCAACTTTGGCCAAATAACCGGAAGTCACTAAACAAAAAAAAATTGCTATTGACATTACCAAACTTTGAGCCATTTTTCGAAGAGGTCACTGTTAGCTACGGACATCCATTTTTCCGTCCATCCGCCTATGTGGACTTGCCAACACTACTGCCACGTCATTCAAGCTTGCCACATCACCCGAACTGCCCACCCTCACACATACCCGACCCATCTCACCCAACCGATTCCACCCGACTCGACCCACCCAACCCCTCACTCAACTCACCTAACCCCAACCGACCCGACCCACCCAGCAACCCAACCCTCGCCGCCGATTCCGCAACCCAGCACCCCCTCGACTCTCTTCTCTTTCTCCAGCCATTCGCCGCCGACCAGCCAACCTATACCCTCTCCCGACCCACTTCCGACTTCCGGCATCCCAGTCGCCGATTTCCATTACCCGTCGACGCCCGCCAGCCGCTTCCATCCCCCTTCGCCTCTCCTCCCATCAGCCGCCGATCCATCTCCCACCACCCTAACTCAGCCACCGACCTCCAAACCCAGCCCTCTCTAGTCGTCGTAGCCCTGCCATCAATTCCCCCAGCCTCCATCTCATTAATTCATCGTTGGTCCAGCCCAACTCCCCAACCTCGACTTTGCCTCCAGCTCCGTCGGCCGCCGCTCCAAGCCAATCGACAAGAAAGCCGCCTCGATTTAGACCTCCGCCTCGATTTAGATCGGAGCTCATCCCTCTACTGGAATCAAGGTTTGAGGAGGAGGAGGAGATCTGGGTTGGGGGGAAGGGGTTCGACGATCTGGAAAATAGGGAAGATGAAGATGATGATTTGGGTTTGGTGAAGAAACAGAAGAAGAAACGAAGATGATAGGGGGTAGCTGGAGCTGCATCTATGGCGGCGGCGGTAAGGGTCGATTTCAGAGCAGCGGCGGGGGGTGGGTTTGGAGTAGGTAGGGTTGGCAATGGGTACCCATGGGTCCGGATACCATATATCCACTACCCACCCGTTTATTAAATGGGTATTACTCATACCCGCCCGCCAAGACTAAATGGGTAAAAAATTCAAACCATCCCCGCCCCGGCATGGGTATCGGGTAAACCCGCTACCCATTGGGTGAACCCAAAATCTCTTTGCATCTGGATTACAAAGAGATTTTGGAGAAGGAGCTACGATTTTTAGAGTATTATCGTTTCGAGAGGGAACGACAAACTGCTCGATCGATGAATTAAAGTGAAAAACTGAACGACTGAATGAGAAATTGGGTCTGGTCCATTAAACATAGATGATATATTATGGCTAATACAACATTGTTTCATATTGGGTACCCATCGGGCTGGGTATGGGGCGGATACCTTGAAACCCGTCCCCACCAGTTACCCGCTCTAACTGGGTACCAGGTTTGCCCATACCCGTCAACTTTACCCAGTCAACGGGTAATCCCCACCCAATTTGGCCGGATTTCGGGTGGGTACCCGATTTCTGGATACCCATTGCCAAGCCTAGTTTGGAGAGCAGCGGCGGGGTGGGTTTGGAGATGCGGCAGCGGCGGCGTGGCGGCAGTGGTGTGGTGTTTGGTGTGGTGTTGAGGATGGAGGAGGGAGAGAGAGAGAGGAAGAAGGATCTAACTTTTCGGTTAGAGTTGATTGGGTTGGGTTAATCAGATTGAGTTCTTTGGTTAGATGACTAGGCACTTTAAATGACGTGGCAGTAGAGTTGGCAAGTCCACATAGGCGGATGGACGGAAAAATGGATGTCCATAGCTAACAGTGACCTCTTCGAAAAATGGCTCAAAGTTTGGTAATGTCAATAGCAATTTTTTTTGTTTAGTGACTTTTGGGTTATTTGGCCAAAGTTCGGTGACTATTTATGTAACCAACCCGATAAAGTAATATTCAGAGTATTTTCAAAGTCATATTCTGGGTGAGTAAGAGTACAATTGATCTCATTATATCCCGATCCTGTCGTACCTTTGTCGAATTGTACTTGTAACAGTTGATGTATCATTTTCTTATTTGTAGCGTTTGTGAAACAATAATACGGTGCATTGTGCATGAGGGCAATTTATTCTGAGATTATTGGGTTCCTTACTAACACCGCTTAACTTTAAACCCTTATCGTCATGTTGATTTGCTAATAGAGTTTTCTATTTTACGGCGACAAATAAATGAAATATTTTACCTAATTTTTTACTACTAACAATTATCTTCCCTTTCCAAAAAAAAAAAAAAAACAATTATCTTAAATTTTTTATAATTGGAGAAATTTTAAAATTTACGTAATTATAATACATAATTGAAATTCTGTTTACTTGTTGTTTTATAAAATTTGAAATTATTTAATTTTAAAATAATAATTATGTTCATTACGTTGAGTTGACAACTAATTATAAAATTTGAATTTTAAACTTTTTTTGATGATTTTTTTTTTAATTTTAAAATTTTGGTAAGTAACTTTTTTCTACTTTTTTAATGTGGCTGAAATTATGTAATGATTATTAATTTATATTTTTAAAATTTAAAAATAAACATCATTTTAGGTATATTTTTTAATTAATTAATTTAATTATGTAATTTTGATAATTATAAGTGATAATAAACGGAGTTTTTCAACTTTTGAAATTCAGTGAAAAAAAATTACGAATTTTGCCACAACCTACACTACACGCGTCACTTTCCAGACCCAGAGTCCCTCACCTCTACGGTTTCTTCACTGGTTGGCCAAAAATACGCCATACAAACTTCTGACTGCAGATAACGATTTCACCCATAAGAAGCCAAAAAAACCAAACACAACCCTAAACCCAATTTCCCCCACCTTTGTACTTTGTCTATATATTTAATGGCTAGACCAAAGACAGAGACAATGAAGCTAACAGAAGAGATTCCAATCATTACTACCAAGAGAGAAAGATAGAGAATGGGTGAAGAAACAGAGTGCCATACCTTGTTGAGAGGAGGAAGCAGAAGAAGAAATGGTTCTTCATCATCATACAGTCATGGTTTGGGTTCTGGTCAGATCCAATCACTTTCAGCCATCTGTGAAGCATTCGTTCCTCCATTGACACTCCCAGAAGATGACAGTAGTAATGTCAGGCAGAAAGAAGCAGTTGTTTCCTTCTATGGTGCTTCTGGGTCGCATCCACCAATCCCTGATGAGGTAGCTCTTTACTCTGTTTTTGGGTTTCAGTTAACAAAGGTACCAGCTTTGGCCTTAATGGCCTTAATGGAGTAACCGTTACATCCCAATAACTCGGGTTGTTGGGAGAGGGTTCTGAATGAAATGGAAGCTCTGAGCTTTGCACAACTTCGGTAAGACTTGTGCAATAGGTTGGGGACCACACGGAGGCTTCAATAAGCCTTTATACATGAATTGGTGGTTATCGGGATTCGAAACATTGACCACTGGTTGGTTAAAGGCTCTGATAGGATGTCATGAACCGTTACATCCCAATAACTCGAGTTATTGGAAGAGAGTTCTGAATAGCACGTGTTGATATGATCTCGGCCTGATCATATTATATATCGTCTGGTGTCTGGTGTTTTCTGTGTTGTTTTTGCAGGTGGCTGAAATCATGGTGAAGAGAGGCTTATCAGAAGGAGTTCTGGCAGTGAAGCTGATTCTAAAGCTCCTATCTTTCAGATTAGGAACGCTTCTGCTATGTGGGTTTTGTTGCTTAGACTGGAAATGGCCATTCATCCACAGCTTCTCTGAAATTTCCATTGGGAAAAGACAGCTTCTTCTAAGGAAATGGAGTGAAGAGAAGTTGTTCGTACCTCTCAGAGTAGTCTTCGTCTTCATCAAGTTCTTCTTCTTGTTCATCTTCTTCTCCAGGGTAAGAGTTTTCTTCAGCTAAAAACCGGAAGAACCATTTGCTCACCGATCTGTGGCGCTAATTCGTGTGACTTGACAGGTTGATGAAGCTATGAAGAACCCAGCATGGGAAGCAATAGGGTATGAAGTGGACAAGAGGAGAAGCCAGAAAGGAGAGAGACCTTTACAGAAGGGAATCGTCGAGACAATCAATGAAGACGAGACTACATTGGCGCGATCTCTAATCGAGAAGGGACTTCAGGTGATTGACGACGATGATGATCAACGACGCGACATTATTAGGATCAAATGTGATGCGGTGATTGTGGGCTCTGGTAGCGGTGGAGGGGTTGCAGCTGCAGTCCTTGCGAGATCAGGACTGAAGGTGGTAGTGGTCGAGAAAGGGAACTACTTTGCACCGGAAGATTACTCCTCGCTCGAGGGGCCTTCGTTGGCTGAATTATACGAGCATGGAGGAATGCTGGCTACTACCAATGGGAAGACATTGGTAATGGCTGGATCAACAGTTGGTGGAGGGTCAGCTGTTAACTGGTCAGCTTGCATCAAGACCCCTGACTCTGTTCTCAAGGAATGGTCTCAGAAGCTGCCGATTTTCGGAAGCTTGGAGTACCGAGAAGCCATGGATGTAGTGTGGAAGAGGCTTGGCGTGACGGAGGAGTGTAAAGAGGAAGGGTTTCAGAACCAAGTCCTGAGGAAAGGGTGTGAGAAGCTTGGCCTGAAAGTCGACCCTGTTCCAAGGAATTCGTCGGAGGATCATTACTGTGGATCGTGCTGCTATGGATGTCGAACTGGAGACAAGAAAGGCACTGATACTACCTGGCTGGTTGATGCTGTGGAGAACGGTGGTGTGATCGTGACAGGATGCAAAGCCGAACGATTCATATTGCAGAATGACAATAGTGGAAGGAAGAGATGCTTGGGAGTGATTGCTAGATCTTTGAATCCGAAGCTTTCTCACAAGAAGCTGATGATTGAAGCTCGAGTGACAGTTTCGGCTTGTGGATCTATCTTGACTCCGCCGTTGATGATCTCTAGCGGGTTGAAGAACCCTAACATTGGGAAGAATCTCCACCTCCATCCTGTCCTGATGGCATGGGGATACTTCCCGGAACAAGAATCGACAGACCTGAAAGGAAAAGTTTATGAAGGAGGAATCATCACTTCAATCCATAAGGTGGTAACAGAGGAATCCAAGACCATTGCCATTATAGAGGCTTCATCTCTTGGACCCTCCTGTTACGCTGCAATTGTCCCGTGGACTTCAGGTATCGAGCTGAAAGAAAAGATGGTCAAGTATCCAAGAACAGCAGTGCTTTTCGCATTGGTGAGGGACATCGGATCGGGGGAAGTGAAGGTGGAAGGGAGGGTATCTCACCGGCTGGATAAGCTAGACAAGGAGAATCTTCGTACCGGGCTGAGGCAGGCATTGAGAATCTTGGTAGCAGCAGGTGCTGCTGAAGTCGGAACCCTCCGGAGTGATGGCCAGAAGTTTCAATGCAAAGGTACAAAGGAGAAGGACTTTGAGGCGTTTCTTGACGGAGTGGTTGTTAGCGGAGGGTTGAAGTCCGTGAGAAACACTGGACGACTTTCTCGTCGGCTCACCAGATGGGGAGCTGCAGGATGGGAATGACTGAGGAAGACGGTGGAGTTGACAAGAATGGCGAGAGCTGGGAAGCCAAAGGTCTGTTTGTGTGCGACGCAAGCTTGCTTCCTAGTGCAATCGGAGTCAATCCGATGATCACAATCCAGTCAACTGCATTCTGCATTGCCAACAAGATAGCTGCATCATTCAAGAAATGATATATAGAATAGGCTAATATCAACAACAATTTTTCCATTGTTCTTTCCTTCAGAACAAAGAGCTGGAAGAAAGAAATGAACATGTCCAAGGGGCAAAAAAATTGTTATACCCCCTCGTCATCGTTCCAACTGTGTATTATTTGTTAACGATTCGAAACAGTTTGATTCATCAGTTTTGTAAGAATTCTAAGGAATTTGCAGTGGAAAACGAAAAGCGGATTCAGATCTTATAGGTATTTCAACTAGATCATAATGCCTTTACTGCTTTCTCTGCAGCATCGTCCAAGTCTTCGGCTGTGATTAGCGTCATTCCACTCTCCTGCAAAGGCGTAATGATTGTGGTAAGTTATCAAGTGAGATTGCAGTTAACATACATACAGTTTGAACTTGAAGAGGTGGTCAGTCACCTTGAGGATTCTTTTTCCTTGGTCGACATTAGTGCCTTCCAGACGAACCACCACCGGTACCTTTAGTGAAACCTGAAGAAGAGGAATATATTTGAGCTTCTTCGTAACTAGGAACATCTATTATATTAGATTCTCCATGTCGAACCTATACGAAGAATTAGTTATGATGTCTCACCTGTTTGGCCGCATTGACAATTCCGCTAGCGATCACGTCACATTTCATGATTCCTCCGAATATGTTCACCAAGATTGCCTTTACTTTGTCATCAGAAGTCAAAATTTTAAATGCCTCAACCACCTGATTCAAAAGAACGAAGATTAAAAGGCGTCATTTAGAGAGAATTCAGTTCTTCTAAGGAAGAATAGTTCGGTATTGGGATTTCCTGACACCAATACGAAAAATTTCGGGACCTTCAAGATCCCAAACACAGAATAGAAAGTCGGAGTCAAAATTGGGATCCATGTTCATTGACACAGAATAGTATAAAATGACTCTTATCAACGATACATTATGCGAAAAGAAATGAACTTTCTGTAGCACAGCTCTCAGCCACTGAACCCATTCTACGAAATCGAGGGTGTAAAGGTTCAACCATATGAGTTCAAATTTCTCTGTGCTGCTTCTATTTTTCCAACTTCTATTAGAAGCACTTTTATCTCAAGTTTAAGAGAAGGAACTATGAACATGTAATGTATTATATATTTGGATATGAACGTGTTGAACAACCAGTGTACAAGCTAAAGGAAACAGAGAACATGATGTCATGAATGAAAGGGTAAAAACAAAACAAACTCCTCTAGCAGAACAATTACCTGGTTCTCAGAAGCATTTCCACCGACATCGAGAAAATTGGCAGGAGTCCCACCGTGCAGTTTAATAATATCCATTGTGGCCATTGCCAACCCTGCACCATTCACCATGCAACCAATCTCGCCATCCAGGCCAATATAATTCAAATCTGCCTTGGCAGCAGCTACCTACAGGAAGAAAAACAAACATGATAATCACATCAATGCTAGTAACTGAAGTTAATATGGAGACAATTCTGAAACTACAGTCAACCTCGACACAGTTCCACTATCCACTAAACGGGAATAAAAAATCCATGGATAAAGACCTCCTAAATGCAATCTTGGAGTATATTAACAAATTTAGGTCTTAGTGGTATAAGTTCTTGATGTAAACAAACCTCTCGAGGGTCCTCCTGTGTTGGATCACGAAGAGCAAATAACTCCTTCTGACGGAAAGCAGCATTATCATCGAAGTTCATCTTAGCATCAGCTGCTACCAATTTTTTATCAGAAGTTTCTGCAATGGGATTGATCTGTAGCATGAAAAGAAGTTCCACGTTGAGATATCAAGCAGAAAATCTATCGCTCAAGTGTGTTTGTTCACTACACTGGTGTCGTGGATGGATAATATTTTGACAAACCTGTCCATTTAACACTTCATATAACATGGTCTGTTATCCACACTTGAAACATAAAAGTGGACTAGCAGTTGCCAAAGTAGCAACTATGACCAAACAAAAGAATCAGTAACATAGTTTAAGGAAAGAAACTTGAGCTCACTTCTAACAATGTGCAGTCACAAGCGCAGAACAGTTTATATAATTTCTTCACTTGCTCAATGCAATCATTTCTATCAACCGTCTTTGGAGCCAACCCATCCACAACTTTAGCAGCATCTTCATCAGTAATTCCTTGAAAAACATCAATCGGTACCTGAAATTAAAAGGTATCAGATCACTTAAAACAGAGAGCAACAAGGAAGACGAAGAAACTATGAACGCAGTTATATAAGCAAGAATGCGACAATTCAACCTTTATAATCAAGTCTGGGAATTTTTCTGCAAGATCTTCGATGCTGGTCCCACCTTTCTTGCAAGCAATAATGAGCTGAGAAACAAGGAATTTTCATTTTATCAAACAACATAATGAAGGATGAAAAAGTGCTTGAAGAGCTTCATTACATGGACTAAACTGAAGCGTATATATTGATTAAGGTAAACAAAATGGAGGGCCGAAATAGGAAATTGAGCAGCATATATACGAGCAATTTGAGTTGAGAAACATACTGGACCAGCAGTCTGACGATCCAACATAATGGCAAAGTACATTTCATTGACAAGAGACAGCTTTTCACACAAGTAAACCTGCAAAAATAAATTTTACAAATAGATATTTTAGTTGCAAACCCACAACTGAGGTAATCATATATAATGATTTAATCCATTCAATGGGTTTATTTCATTTGCATTACATAAGTTTTCAGACATCCTATGATATTAAAACATGAAAAGTCAGGAAGTCAGGAGATCAGAATGAAGGAAGCAGAATAAAGAACAATAACCTTGCTGACAACTTTTCCTTCTGGACCAGTTTGCTTGGTAACAAGAACTTGACCAAGCATTTTTCCTGCAAGCAGAAAAACCACAACTTGGAATTACAAGCAGACGTCTAATGTTTAAAGAAACAACAAATCCAGAAAACTACTTAATCGTTGATGACTCTCATTTATATCCACATCTAATGTTTAAAGGATTATACATCTACGGAACTACCCTCATTTATATCTAGTTCAGACATAATTGTTGATGACCCCATTGTTCATTTCGAACACACACAAGACTAAATCAGTCTTCCAGTCATAACATGTTCACCCGATCGAAATGAACATAAAACCTGAGCAAAGAATGGCAGTAAATCCACTACTTTTCTAAAAACCATATGCAAGACTGTATCTTACCAGCGATGTCTTCAACCTTGTCACTCTTGACAATGTGAACTCCACCCTGAAGACCACTTTTGAATGTCCCTAAGCCTCGTCCACCAGCCAAAATTTGGCTCTTAACAACTATCTGGATGTAACATCACAATGTAAGTCCCCCGAGACAGAAAATACTGTTCTACTATGAACTTAGATTGTAGACCAAAAAAAAAAAAGAAACAATTGTCAATTACCTCGCTTTGATTAGGAAACACATCTTGAACTGCCTTCCTAACCTCATCAAGGGAGGAAACAGCTACACCTCTTGGAACATTGATTCCATGTTTCCCCATCAATTCAGATCCCTGTTAGCAAAACAATAACAGAAATCAATTCACGTACTCATTCAATCAGATAAAAACTAATCAAACAAACAGGAAAGAGCAAGAGGTTTAACAAAACTATCACAATTATGAAATGTGATTCCTCCACAGACGTCTCAGCTCTTTTTACTTGAAAACATATTCAAAGCGTACAGTTACAGCGGATGCTTGCTCAACGGTTATTAACACGCCGCTCGCAAAGCAGCAATCAAACATGAAGACAAAAAGCGCGAAGAATTTAAACGTCGAAAGGGAGACGGAAGAAAGGAGACGGAAAAAGGGATCGATAGTTGAGAAGAGAACCTGATACTCGTGGATGTTGAGACGGCGGAGCTGCTGCTGCTGCCATTTCCCGGAGACGGAAAGAGAACGAGAGACGAGCTTGTTGAGTGATCCTCTCATTCTTTTTTCAGAGATCTACTTCTTCTTCTTCTGACGACGACGGCGGCGGCTTTTGCAGACGGAAGAATGGAAAGGAGAGAAGACAACAGCCGGAGTGAAATAAAAAGTTGCAGAATCCGATCGTAGGGATGAAGGCGAGCCCTTTTTCGTTATTTGCATATTCGCCCCCATTACTTTATTAATATTTATTTTTCACCCGCAGTCCCTCCCATTTTTTCGTAACGAGGTTTACCTTTTTTGGTATTTCTTACTGTTTATTTGGTCTCCATTTTCCTTTTTTTTTTTTAATATCTTTATTATCAAGGAAACTCAATTTTAGTATATTTCAAGTGTAATTATAGAAATAGAGTTGGAAATAAGAACAATGTGAGTACTTATTTAGTAGTACTAGTATTATTGGTTTCGATACGAGTTGTAACGAACGGCATTGCAATCTCTCCTCGAGCTAGTGTTGCTCGGTCGATTTGAAGTTACGAATCTGTCAAGTCATACTATATGTCTATGTCGAAACTATAAGGCATCCAAAACCGTGTACCAAAAAATCTTCACAATCTTAACCATATCGCAGAAATTATAAGCACCTTGAAATTACAGTTCGAACATCGTCATGTTTTACATGCTTTTTTGTCGACCTTGCATAATGTAATAGTCAGATCATTATACAGTACAAGAATGCGATTGCAGATTTATGCAACGAGGTTCATCCAGCACAGTGCATATAACAGATCATCTCCGACCCTCGATGAACCAGCATTTGTAGAATCCGATCATCATCGTGCTCTTACACATACCTCTAAACTAGTTAAACAATTATACAGTACGACGAGCATCTTGATTGACGAACGCAGGCCTCTTCGCGTTGTAGTAAAAGTGCGCAATCATCTGCACCAGTTCCTCTGATGTTCGAAATTCTGCATATGAACGTAGCAAATTACAGAGGAAACACAAGAAAGAGAGGATGACTGATGACTGAACAGCAGCCATGTATTCACTGATCTCACCTTTCTCTCTGTACATCAGCCTATGGCCTCTTAGGAACAGAATCTGTGGGCATTCTTTAGCTTTCAGGGCACACGCTAAATCCTTCTCTATGTTCATATCAATCTTCACTGTCTGTCATCGATGAACATATCAAATCAGCCATTGAAATTGGCAGTGAGCTTCGACAATAACAGATAACATACAGTTTTGCTAGCTTACCCTAGGAGGCAATCGATCCTTGGCATTCCAATACACTTGAGCTGCCTTCTCCAGCTCTTGTAATGTCTTCCAGTTATCAGTAGCCCTGCATCATGATGATGATAGAACCATGAACAAGCTTCCATGGTAGCTGAAATGAAGAATTGGATTTGGAGACTTAAGCTGACCTGTTATATCGTTCGAAAACCAGAACAATCAAAGGACTAGGATGAAAGGCGATGCGCTCCCACTCCAAACAGTTGATCTCCTGAACCCATCCTTCGTCAAGCTCCTTCTCCCAATCAATCTCGAATCCGTCTTCTCCTACGACGTTCTTGATCGGATGCTGCTCGAAATACTCTGAAGCTCGGATCCCCCACCCTACGTCGGCGTCCAGCGGCCAGTGCGTAGCCTCCTCCTCCACCACCGTCCTCCTCTTTCTCTTACTCTCCTCGTCTTCTCCTTCTTCTTCGTCGTCCTCGTCGGATGATTGAGAATCTAGGGTTTCGTCAACGACTCGCTCCTTCATCACGCTATTCATCTTCTCCAGCAACTCCGGATCCTGCTCCTGCTTCCGAATCGACGCGAACGTCTTCTTCAGGTGGTCGCGCACGAAGTCCTCGACGGCTGCCGCTTCGCTCCGGCGACCGCGCCTCGGCTTCCTCGGAACGAAAATCTCCTCGTCGTCGTCGTTTTCCTCATCCTCGGGCTTCCGCCGTCGAGCTCTTGAACTGGCCTTGGGATTGGGCTTCGAGGCGCTTCCGGAAGCGGATTCCGAATCGGAGCTCTTCCGTAGAGCTGAGCAGGAGCAGTATATCCATCGAGGAGTGTACAGTGAAGGAAGAGCAGGAGCAACTGTTGATCGGTGTTGAAGCGAAGTAGGATGGAAATTTGAGGTGGAAAGAGGAGATAAGGATTTTGGGAGAGAAATGGTATGAAGAAACGGCATCTTGGCCGGCCGGAGTAAATCCTTTGAGTCAGAGCTCCATTGAAGCAGAGAGGATAAACAGAAATGGGCGAATAAATAAACCCTCGCAAAATTGAAAATTCAAGAATATCAGATGTGTTTTTCATTTCATAAACCCTAACCGCCTAACCGGGTGGGTTAATAAAAAACCAAACCGAGTAACCTAATTTGGTTGTGACAAAAATATATGATACTGAATTTTTGTAATAGATAATTATGTGAGGAGACTATTAATTAGTAGATGAATACAAGAATTAAAAGTCTACCTAGAAAGATAAGACTATCATGAGTTCCATGAGAGCTAGTCGAGAGTCATACACGACAAAAAAATGAATGATTCTATTATCATAACGACAACCTAGTTTGTGATACTTGCAAAATACTAAAGTGCAGTCACCACAAACAAACTGACAGTAAGCATTTCAATGATGAAAGAGTTTGTGATACTTGGATACTAGGTACCTGTGACATTGAGAATCGAGTTTGTGGAGTCTTTGAGTACCCACCTAGCCGATGCTCCTAACCCTACACTTAAAACCTCGTTCACATTAAGTAGTATACGTTTTGAAGTTAACGAGGTACACTCTGAAGAAATATATTGTAGGAGAGAAGGTGGGGTACATAACAACATGTCCTGGTTCGGGTTGAACAAAAAGAAACTCTCCTAATATATGATGAACTAGCTAGTTAGACTAGTTTGTTGCTAATATTAACCACTTGGAGGATGTGGAGCCTTTATTTCTTGGTTCTCGATTGCCTGTCTTGTGGATTCGATTTGAATGCAGAAGCACAAACGATCAAAGGTTAATATTTTCATGTGGGTATTGAACACCATCAACATTTTCGAATAGACACATAACTAGCAAATCTCGAAAGACACATAACTATATAATCAACATTTTGATGCAGTGAAAGTAGGTGCATTATTCGCTTTCCGAACTGGTGAATCTCCATTTCAAATGTACTCTCATCACAGTAAGTAACACTTGAACACATAATTAATTTTACGTTTTTATTATTTGTGACAAATCTAGTCATAATTTATACTAGAATCTTAATTTTTCTCACACAGTTATAATCTTTTGACGGTTATATATTTAACAATATTGTTGAAAAAAATAATTGTGTCAATACGGTATACAAGTCAATATTAAATATTTTTATAGAAAAATCCTATAAATCTCCTCCCCTCATCTAACTATAATTGTGTCGATGTTGTTTTATGAGTTACGGGGTGAAGATTTTCGTTGAAGTGAAGATTAAAGGTAAGACGTTGATGAAAAAATTCGAGAGACAACTCACAAAACGACGTCATTTTGCTTACGTGTCAAAACTGGCTGGCTACCAACAGGATGAGTCAACAAAATCGTAATGACGTTCAATAAAAATTTGACGAAAGGACTTATATGTTAAATGGTCTGAGTAAAAGAGTTTATTATGTAGAAATAATAATATGGGGGCTCAAGAGTCAAGATGACAATAGTGTGATTATGAAGAGTTGACCGTCCGACAAACGCCGTTTAAACAGCCGTTAAACTTACGGGCGATGTTCCCAACGTGGCGCCAATACACGCCGTGACTCCGACGTAGAGAATCAGAAGAAAAAAAATAATTAATTAATTAATTAAATTTCCATAACGGGTTCCCCAGAATAGGGAATTTCCTCGTGCAGGCAAATCCCCCCGTTTCCCTTTCTTTCTCATCAATTTTTCGTTCCTCTCTTTTCTTTTTGGGTCAAATTCATCATTTTTTCCTAATAAAGATTCAGAATTTCTTCATTGTCAAACTCCGTCGTCAAAAACCTTGTTCGCTCTCGACGAACGGAATTCCCCTGTTCCATTAAACCCCCCAAGAATTCAGAATCTTCATTTCATTACAGTCTGAGAAGAAAACGTGTTTCTGATTGATTTTTCATTTTGGGTTATCTTCTTCAGAGAAGATGGGTATTGTTGGTGTCGGTGGTCAAGCGTTTTGGGACCAGAGGTTAGTGATTTTTCCGCCTTGTTTGTGTAAATTTGCATGGCCCCCCATTAATGGAGTGTTTTGATGGGTCAAAGGATCGTTCTTTATAGATTCCTGGGTGGTTTTGGCTAATTGGGTTCTTGAGTTATGATTATGCTGCATTTGTTGTCTGAAAAGCTTGAATCTTGATGGTGTTTAATGGGCTTTAGCTATAGTGTTGAAAAGTATGACTATTGGTTCTGATATTCAGTTCTGTGTTGCTGCTCTTTGTTTATTCTGTTTGAAGATTGTTGAATGTGGTGAAACAATTTGTAGTCACAGGACAAATGTACAGTTGAGAAAGATTTGCAGGATGTAACCAAGTGTTTATGTTCTTGACAGCAACTAGTAGCTGCAGAAGAAATGGTGGGTTATTCGGGTTCTCCTGCTACGCCAACGAAGTATCACTCAGCGAGTAATCGTTCATCCACGAGTAGCAAAAGTGAGGAGGGGGCAGTTCAGAAGCCTGATACCAGTAACATCGAGGAGGCTGAATTGTCGCTTCGTGAGCAAAGCTCGTTAAATAATGAGGTTTCATGCTCTTATTCTTCCCCTTTTTAATATGTTTTTGCTTCATTTGAATCCATGACACAGCCTTTTTTAGGTTTCTTAGCAGCATTGTGGAAGTAGAATTACAGACTTGATTCCTTTTATATATCTGCTACTGAAACTGAGAATCAGTCTCCTGTAGCAACATGTTTCTAATAGCAACGTTCTGCAATGTACAGGAAGCTAGAGCATTGTTAGGGAGAATAGAATATCAAAAAGGAAACTTTGAAGCTGCAATACATGTATTCGAAGGTATAGATGTTGCGGCAGCCAGTCCGAAGATTACATCCAGTCTGGCTAGACAAGGATATCAACAGAAAAGGATGTCCAAGAGCTACAGTGGGCATCCACTGTCTATCCATGCTGTCAGCTTGTTGTTGGAATCAGCCTTCCTAAAAGCAAAATCACTGCAACATCTTGGAAGGTTTACAGGTACCTTCCTCTCTCTGGCCTTAGGACTATTTGCTAAAATGTTACTTCGTTTTTTCAGTGAACTTTTCCCCACCGAAGAATCTGAGTTTTGACATTGTAAGCTGTTCGGCCTCATTAAGTAATAAGTATGTCTAATATATCTGCATATTGAATTGTAGCATGTGACCATAGTAAAAGACAGAATAAACTTGCGTCTTGAATTGATATGATAATAGTAATCAGGATTCATGATTTTTTCGAGACATTGAATGACGCTGTTAGGCACAAATTTGCAATAGTCGTAATACAGTAACGATTGGCAAGCTTTCTTAAGTAATATGTTCCATGTATAATGCTTAATATGTCTATTTGCAGTCATTTTCCTTTAGGATTTACTGAGAATCACTGATGATTGGTGAATATGAAGACTTCAACTTATGGATGCCTGAATTGCTAATATATATTCATCACTTATTCTTGCAGAAGCTGCTCAATCTTGCAAAGTAATTGTGGACATAGTTGAATCTTCTTTACCAGAAGGCTTGCCTGAAAACTTTGCTGCTGACTGTAAATTGCAGGAGATTGTGAGCAAGGCTGTCGAGTTGCTTCCAGAATTATGGAAACAAGCTGGTATCTCGCAAGAGGCAATATTGTCGTACCGGAGGGCTCTCCTCCATCACTGGAACCTTGATATCCAAACTACAGCAAGAATCCGAAAGGAGTTTGCAATATTCCTTCTATACAATGGCGGGGAGGCGAGCCCTCCAAATCTACGTTCCCAGATGGAGAGCTCGTTCGTGCCTAGAAATAATTTAGAAGAGGCTGTACTGCTGTTAATGATACTGTTGAGACAAATCTCACTCAAGAAGATTGAGTGGGATCCGTCAATCTTGGATCATCTTTCATTCGCTCTATCTGCCTCCGGGGATCTAATATCATTAGCCAGCTACATCGAGGAATTAACTCCGGGAATCATTAGTAGAAGGGAGATGAACCATATTCTTGCTCTATGTTATTACAGTGCAGGAGAGGAATCGGTAGCTCTGAATTTACTCAAGGTGCTGTTACACGACAGCGAGGATCCGAATTTTGTTCCTGGGTTACTATTGGCTTCTAGGATATGTTGTGAAACCCCTCGACTTGCCACTGAAGGAGTAGGCTATGCACGTAGAGCCCTTGAAAACGTGGGAAATGGATGCCATCAGTTAGAGAGTACAGCTGATCTTCTCCTGGGGATTTCGTTCTCCTCATGTGCAAGGTCAGCTTTGGCAGATTCCGAAAGGGTCTCCAAACAGCGCGAGTCGCTGAAGGTCCTTGAAGCTGCCGCAAAGAGGACAGACATGGAACGGCCCGATATCCTGTTCCATCTCAGCCTAGAAAATGCGGAGCAGAGGAAGTTGGATCCTGCACTTCATTACGCGAAGAAGGTTGTTAGACGTGAAACTGGTTCCAGAATCAAAGGGTGGTTGCTCTTGGCAAGGATCATTTCAGCTCAGAAACGATTCTTTGATGCTGAAAATATCATCAATGCAGCGTTGGATCAGACTAGTAAATGGGATCAGGGAGTGCTTTTGAAAACCAAAGCTAAACTTCAAGTTGCAAGGTGCGAGATGAAGGATGCCATTCAGACGTATACACAGCTCCTGGCTATTCTTCAGGTTCAGAATAGGAGTTTCGCCTCTGATAATAAGCTGCATAAGGTTTGTGGATAAGTCTCTTTTAGATTTTTCGACCTGAATTTGAGAGGCGGAATTGAGCAATTCCGCCACATTTCTGAATTCCTTGATTTCCGTCTCTAATTGTTTGTCCAGTATCTTCGAAATTGAAGGGAATTGCTAATTTCCTTTCAATTACAGATCGACATAGACAGGAAAACAAGAAATTTAATTCCGGCGGAATTGACAATTCCACTGGTATTTGAATACCAATGGAATTGTAAATTCCGTTGGGAATCCAATTCTATGCGAAAAATGACTCCTTAATCGTTGCTTCCAATGTGTTCTTCACTTCTAATACTTGAACTGTTTTGTTACGTTTATGTCAGACTGATGGAATCAATGCTAGACAATTGGAATTGGAAGTTTGGCATGATCTAGCCTCTCTATACGTAAGCCTATCACGGTGGCGGGATGCCGAGGTTTGCCTCTCGAAATCGAAAGCCATCAAGTCTTATTCAGCCACTAGATGCCACATCATGGGTGAGTTTGTTGTGAACTGAAAGACTGCTGAACTTCTGAACTTGCAGCTTATCTCCATTTTCTAATGTTCCTTGTGGATCAAGGAATCCCTGATACTATAGGCTTGTGGTGCAAGTCATCAAATCAGTTCTCATGCGTTCGTTCTTTTCATGTTGTATTGCAGGCACCCTATATGAAAAGAAAGGGCTACTAAAGGAAGCACTGACAACTTTCATAACCGGGTTGAGCATTGATGCTAGCCATGTCCCGAGCTTAGTATCCACGGCAGTTGTTCTGAAGAAGATAGGTTTTGCATCCAATGAAACAGTGAGAAGCTTTCTAATGGGGCTCTACGGCTCGACAGAATGAATGTGTCAGCTTGGTATAACCTTGGTTTGGTTCAGAAAAGTGAGGGTTCCGTTTCCTCGTTAATGGAAGCGGCAGATTGTTTTGAAGCTGCTGCCTTTCTCGAAGAAACGGAACCAGTCGAACCTTTCAGATGAGACAATCGATCCAGTGGTGAACAAATGGTAAATTGTTGGTGCCTCTGCTCGAAAGATGCAAGAACTTACTGAGTCACATTGACCTTCTGCTTCGAACGTATGTACTATCTCGTATAATACACACCCAAAGTATAACGATTTTTGGAACGAAGTTTTGGTACATAGTTTAATATCAATTGAAAGTCGGGGATTTGAGGTGCAAGAACAATCTCTTTCAACTTTCTGAAGTTCAATTTAGCAGTAGGTTGTATGTCACGATCGGATTACCGATTCAACCACAGTTTTAAGAGCGATACTTCGAATGATTAGACACATTGATCAATCTTACCATACGGTTTATATAAAGCTCGTTGAGCTCTTAATGCTGATTACGGTTCTCCCACAGTTTAAGAGCGATACTTCGAATGATTAGGCACATTGATCCATTTTACTGTCCAGATTCTGTAAGCTCATTGAGCTCTTAATGCTGCGGGTGTGTGATCGCTCTAGAACTAGGAAGCGTTTTTTCCGATTATCTCAAAATTGGTTATAGTACTATTCATTATTCAAAATTGAGTATACAAGTTACAGGGTTTGTACCCCAGAAACAATTATACAAGTTACCTACAAACTCGAGAATCCGTTGATACGTAAATGTATCAACCATCCCGTAACGTTGAAGATGCATTACCTAAGTTGTACCAGCTTTGAATCAGTAGAAACACTTGATGACGGTACTGCGGTTCCGAATTTGGATGGAATTAGCGTCGGTAAGTCATCCAGTCCCTCTACCGAGAGGTTATTGTACAGACCGGTTACTACGATGGACGTGTTATCGTGGATCTTATGCTCTGCCAGTTGAAATGGAGCAACTGAGTAATGAAGAATAATGCTACTGTAGATAGAAAGCTTTGGGCAGACTAAATTATTAGCCTTATAGGTAATTCAAGAGTGTCTCAGTAGAAGAATTCTTCAATCTACAGCTCTGTCCTAAGTGAACATCACCAAAGAGGTATCTGCACTTACAAAACACAGGATTAAGGCCAGAAATAAGGTGGACAATTGACGAGACGATAATGAAATGATGGTGACGATGAACAAGACCTATATTCGCAGTATTCAGACCATGCACACCGAGCTTTACCGTAGTCCCAATAGCAATCATCGTCTCTTAGGGGTCCTCGCTTAGCTATTCGATTATTTATTGTATGTGTGAAAATAGTACTTAGCAGAGATATTACAGACAGGAGCAGGAGAGGACAATGAATGAGGAAGAACTCACCTTTAGTGACGAATTTTGATGTTGCGTTGGGATGGATGTCGTGCCACATCTGAAGCCACAACTCTCGCATTAAAACGGGAGATCTGACTATGTCCTATGATTCTCAAGTACAGAATTCGTATTATAATGCTGTTCATATTTACAACAAAGTAAGAAACCACAGAGATACAGACAGATTCGGTTATTCATAATGTGACTGGTTCCATATTTACAAACCAAAGTACAGAGAAGCCGGAAAAAAAACAGACCTTTATCAAGTTCCCATACTGCTGTCCTCTTTTCTGGGATGCTTTCGGAATCTTCATAATAGGTGACGTATTTGACCCTTGCAGCCTTTGTCATGTTGGGGACTATATCTTCATCATGATAGTGGTCGACATTCAGTTCCACTTGTACGTCTGATCCATCGTGCTCAGACTGCAATTTGCATAAACATAATGTGGAAGTTCAAAATGCTCTTCGACTAGTTCTCGGATACAAATATTCATCTGTCATTACTGTGTCAACATGGTCATTTATAGAGGCAGCCGAGTTAACTTTGAGTTCATAAATGAGTTAATTTCTGTCACAGTTTCATGTGAGATACCTGGGGAGCTCTTGTTATGTTCACTTTTGGTCCAAGCCAACTCTTGCATAGAGATAAGGAATTGTACGGTACCTGAAACATTCCATGCTCACTTCAAAAGGAACTCATGGATGTAGACCAATTTTAAGGTGTAAATGACCAGGTACTATTGTATAACAAAAATGCATGCACTGATTACTGAGATTACCGTCTCATCCCCACTTGTAACTCCTGGGTTCCCTTCAGCTAGATTCCCCGACCTGGAAGTTCAATGATAAATATGTTAGATAGCAAAACAAGCTGTGATATGTAAGACTACGACCCACGTAATGGACTGATATTCTTTCAACATGAAGGAAACACTATCATGACAATTAACAAGTGTAACCTTATCAAGGGTAGAAACAAGTTTGCACTGCAACTTCTGCATTTCAACTCAACTGGTTATGAGCATTTGTTAAACTACTATGAATCTGCAATTTGCTAGGATTTGCAGGGCAGGTCCACAAGAAAATAGTAGAGAGACGAGAACACAATGAGTTGACATACAGGGCAGGCATGCGAGTACGAGAATAGACGTTGTGAAATCGAAAAACATGTGGGCTAAACCTTCCTATTGTGGTGATTTTCAATAGTTGACAGTGCCATTTTGGTCTTTTACAAAGTGATAAATGTATTCCACTGTTTTCATATAACAACAACCAGTAGGATGATACTTTCCTTGTATAGAGAGATCCTTCAATCTCGTATATAACATCCGTTATGATCCAATTATCTGGGTAAGGCTTGCCACTTGGTGCAAAATAGTAACCAACCTGCTTAGGAATTTCCAAAAAACACAATTAACTTCCATGATTCTCAAAAAAAAAAAAAAAAAAACTTCAATGATTCATCAAAAGAACTATCTAAGCGAGTAATTACTGATCAGCTGTTATTCATCCAAAACATAAACAATGAAAAACTTGATCAGTTGTCTAACTTGTATACCAACAGCCAACTCCTTATAAACGTGGTGACCCTAGTTCAGAGCACCAATATTATCTGGACTAAAATAACATTTCTTGAAGCTTGGTTGATACAGCATATAACCATGGAACAGGCACACTCACGATTACACATTTAACCGAGGAGACATAAATAGATGTACCTCAGTCTTTGAATCTACTCCGTAGATGCAAAATATATTTTTAATAGGAGGTCTCTCCCATGGTGTAAGCGGATTCACAACAGGATCACCATGGTATGACCTGAAAAATTAAATGTAAGAATTACATCCCTTGAAACCAGAATTGCATGCACAATGCTTTCATTTCCCATCACATTTCTCCGATGTGCACAAATTCGGGTCATAGTTTGTATCAATTAAACAAATCGTTGGGATCCCCAAATATCAAACTAGCTCTTACTTGGAGGTGTTTGCTACTTCAATTGGACATTAAAATTTGTAGTACTCAGTATATGCCATTCAAATCTTTTCATGTACTATACAGTACACAACTTGCACTTAGTCACTATTCGTTCACAAGTTCAAAAGGCAGCACAGACCAATTATAATCAAAAGACAGAATGTTAAGACTACACGCGACTACCACCTAGCTTATCTGTGGTGGTTCCAATGCAGGAAATGTTAAAAAAAACTTTCCATACAGGTCAATTTATGAACATAGGGAAAAGGGGATAGGCAGTCAGTAGGCAATTATTTGATTAATGTCAATGGCTTGACAAAAAAATGAATGAAACTGACAGGGATACTCCAACAGCTACAGCCATACATTACTAAACATTCGGCCGAATACCTGATTAGCAGAATGGACGACATGATGAGCAAGCTGAGTAAAGCTATTGTACGATTACTGACACTTAGGTTGAAAGAAAATAAGGCTGGATGGTGAAGGTCGCTAAGAAGTTGTTCTGATAGATAGATGCCCTTTCGGACCAAAAATAAGATGCACTAGTATTGATTAACAGGACACGTACTTCTGTAACTGGTATAATAGCCTCTTGCTGTCAGAATCATAGTCCTCTATGGCTCTGAAAAGCGTTCCATCTGCAACTTCACGAGCTGAGAAAGATAACTGAGTAGGGAGTCCACATTCCATGCTAGAGAAGTTAGTTTCAACCATCTCTGAGAGTGATGGATAGGCATCAAATCCTACAAATGCGCACATAAGTGAGCAGCAGAGAAACATTGCCCCAGACAAAAAATGAAGTATCAAACCCTTACCACGCGTAGAAGGGATTTCAATATTAACCAAATTTGTCGGCCATCCAGAGTAGTTAGATCGAAATTCTTGCTCCTCACAGTGATATGTTTGATTATTCCTTCTGAATCCTCCAGAAAAATGTTTCCAGTATGGATTATCAGATCTACAGTACTTTGAAATTGGCATCATCCACGATGAAGAACCAAATGAATTGAACATTAATCGAGCTGTTCCCTGAGACCTTGCCAGAGTATAAACATAGGTTAGAACAATATTCAGACGCATGTGTGTCCCTGAGACCTTGCCAAAGTATAAACATAGGTTAGAACAATATTCAGACACAGTCACACATGATAATACAAAAACGCTCCTAAACCTACATACATTGGAGAAAATTGATCGTGTTACTGGACCATTTCAGATTTATGCACACTAATGGCTATTTATGAACACTGAGGTACATTATAAGCCAATGCATCAGTGATGGACAGAATTAAACGGTGAAAGAGGAAATAGGTAACCTCAGAAACAGGAAGCCCAAATGTGTTTCCAAAAAGTGTAGCTTTCAGTGTCTCAGGTGAACCAAGAAGAGGAGCTCCTGTAGTAACATATAACAAAAGATCTAATAAGTGCCAGATCAACCTCCTGAACTACCCTTGTAAGATAGGGGATGGTGCGAATAAATCATACCAACAGCAAAATAAGCATGTATGTGGTCATCAAGCCATTGGTTGTAGTGTTTAGGCGCAATTTCTAGCTTAAGCCACTCCAGAAAGTATCTGAACACAAGGTTTCCCAATGAATGACCAAATACCAAAGAAGGGCCACCACGAAGTTTGAGAGCAGTTTCAAAGGTCAATCTGCAAAGATGAACAAAATGCAACACTATCAGAAGAAGATGTACTGTTTATTTTATAGATGCTACTGGCGGAAGATGTACTGTTATCTAGTAGTAAATCAATAAATGGTTAGAGCTTGGTTTTCCAAATCCATGAAAACAATGTTTTAACAATGAGTTACACAACTTAGAGATGTATTCTATCGCTGTTAAATATGGTACCATCATTGAAATCAACATACTTCAAGTTATGAAAGTAGAGGTCTCGTTCCTCAAGCATTGATGGTGACAATCTCCAATCGTAAGGAACAGCAATAATTGCATTTGCCTCAATCCCAAATTGGATGCACCACTTAATCCATTCTTTCCATACAGAAGAGAGCGGACCTGAAGATCCCAACATACATTTAAACTCCTTGCTGTCAAGTGAAACTGAACATTTTGGAAGAAGTTAGCAAATGAAATGAAGAAGAAAAGGAACAAACCTGTGATATATCCAGGATCAAGCTCAGTTATCGCAGATAGGCCGCTATCAGGCCTTGATTTGCACTCAGCATTATCTGTTTGGTTGTAAGGATCAAGCAACATGCACTTGAGCCAACAATTAACAGTAGATAGAAGCTGAAGACACACACAAGAAAGCTTACGTCAGCTACTTCAACTGGCTTTCAGAAACTATACAGCTGCAATTTCGTTAATTAGCAGCTATTGTTTTTGTCCAAGAAGGCTGGCCTTGTAAACAAACAATGAATATTCAGTTTCTTCCAAAAGAATCCTAACTCAAACGCGATAATCCAACATAAACAAAGCAATGATAACCGCATTATCCGGTTCTTATGAAGCTCTACAAATATAATAACAAAATGTACATTTAGGCGTTTAGCTTGAGATTCGTACGGAGCTTGTTACCTCTGAGAACTCGATCGGAGATTTCTGAACAAAACTAGAGGACGATCACAAACACACGGAAACAAAAACAGTAAGGAAAAGGAAGGAAGAGTAGTACCTTGGTCGTATCGAGCCAGACTAAGTCGAGAGGGTTGAAATCGAGAGGAGAGTAAGGACAGTCGAGCAAGGACCATGCTCTGAGCTGAGTGGACGCAAAGCCAGGGATTATGATTCCCGACAACTTGGAGTAGTCTCCGTCGAACTCGATGCCATCGACGGTGGCGAGAAGTAGAACGGCGACGCTAGCGACGACGACAAGGCGATGGAGAGATCGTCCGTTCATGCTTTCAGCTCTCACTTCATTTCTCTGATTTGCTCTGTCTTCAACTGTCGGTTCTTCCCGTTCGCTCACCTGTGAAAAAGACGAGAAAACGAGCGCGGGCGAGTGTGATCGTCGATTATTGAGCGGAGCGGGATGCCCGAGACTAACCCGACCCGAGTAAGCAAATTTGGCCCTTGCACGGTTACACCGAGGCCAGCTGTAAGCATGTAACAACGGTAGGAACTCGGGTCACCCGGATGCGAAGGATATGGGACGACCCGGTAACAATCAGCAGAACCGACACGTTTCACGCGTGCAGCATACGCCCGGCTCGCAAGTCACGTGCTGTTTGAATCCACGCGCTCGTGAATACCAAGTTTGTTCGTGTGATACACACGTTAACGTATTGGGTTGGACTATTTTTACCGAGTCGGGTTCGAGGCCGGGACGGTCGGCCCGCTGTTTCTGGATATTTTCAGATGGGCCTCGCCCGCATAATAATGGGTCGTTTTGTGGGTCGGATCAGGGGGTCCGACACTGTTTGTTCTGATTTTTTTTCTTTGGGAAAATAGCACTTTGCCCTTTACTTCTCCAACTTAACATATTGTCCTTTATACCATACATCGCTCTTTTTATCCCTCCTACTTAGGCCACTTTACCTTTTGGATCTTTTCGTTCCAACTACTGTTTTCCTAACATTAAACCTGGACACATTTGCATACCGATGAATAGAGATATAGGAGGTAGGAGATGAAGAGTTGGTCAGGGAGGCAAATTGGGAAGGTATTGCGAAAAGTATGATGAAATACGAAGGGTTTTAAAATCATACATTTTTATTCGTCGATTTCATCCTGTCTAATTATATATATTTATATTATTAATTAAAAAATGCTTAGTAAATTAATTAATGACTATTGAAGCTAATGTGTTGTGCTGAATGTTCATAAATAGACGTCATGAAGATTTAAGTTGGAACAAAAAGACTCAAACGGCAAAATGATCGAAGTAAGAGGGGTAAAAGATCAATTTATAGTTAGGAGGCAATATGTTAAGTTGGAAAAGTAGAGTGGCAAAAGTGATATTTTACCTTTTTATTTCTGTTCTCAAACAAACTTCCCCGCTGTTACAAAAATTGAAAAATACCGCCATTAATTTATTTAGCTCCATTTGTAGAACGGAGAATCCGAAGAGTGAGGGCCGACTATCGTCAGCTGAGAAGGTTTCATATGGCGGAAGACGACGAAAGGGAACGACAAACAACGACGGACTTAGGCGGATCCTTTTCTCTACTTCTTCTCTATTCCAGAATTCGTCTGATGGAAATTCAATTCTTCAGTTTCCAGTCCTCATGGAATCCTCCTCCGCAACCTCCCTCGGCTCCAGGTTCCGGTTCAGGGACCATGCGCAGTCAGAAAACGCCTCCTATTCCGATACCGACACCGATATTTCTTCCGATTCCGTAGTTAAGGATGATGACGAGGAAACGGAGCTCGACTCCATGACTGCCAAGGTCCAATTTATAGTTTCCTTTGACTTTGATAGTTCATAAATTTATTTCGGGGGAAGTAATTCGAGTGTGTGTGATTCTGATGTTTCAAAAAAAATTATAGGGAATCAAGCGGCTCTGTATGGAACTGCTGGAGATAAAGGCAGCATCCGATGAAGATTTTCATAAGAATATCTTCTCCAATTATTCTTCCTTCGTTGGGTATTTTCCTTAATCTTAGCTTCCATTTTAATTCCCTTGTAAGATAGGTAGTCCCTGTAGCTGGATTTTTAATCTGCAGTTACGGTTTGTGCATGACTTTCTATGTAGTTACTCTCAATTCTTACTGGGAGTGATAGAATGGCAAACTCTCTCATGGTTCTGCAAGTAAATCGTCTAGCAATTAGGGCCTAGTTTTGATACATAGTTGCATTTTGTTGGTTGTGTTGTTCAGTGATGGTTGAGTTTTGATTCTTGGAATAATGGTCTAATAATGTTGCTCTGCGATGCTTGCGGGCAGAATTTTTGAAGATGTGAAGGACATTGAGAAGGAGTTGATGCAACTGAAGAATCAAGTTTCAATGCAGAAAAAGCTGGTTAACAACCTGATCAATGGTATATATCTGAAGACTTTGTCAGACCTAGCTGCACCAGAAGAAGAATACGAGTACGAGTATGAGGAACCACCAGCAGTAAATATGCTCGAGGATCATATAACTGAAGTTGCAGACAAGCTGGATGTGTTTCTGGCAGAAAACAGGGCTGATGAAGCCATCTCCTTCCTGAAGGAGGAAGAGAATTTGCAGAAGTTGCAAATTGGTGGTGATGTATCAACAGATTTATTAAAATCATATTCTGCTGTTCTTTCTGAGAGAAAGGACATGCTTGCATTGCAGTTGACTCTCCTAGCTAAAAATTCAAGAATAGCTGCTCCAGAACTTCAGAAAGCACTCTCTGGGCTCTGCAAACTGGGTGACAGCAGGCTGGCAACTCAGTTATTGCTAAAACATTACCATACTCGCATTGTGGCAGGAATTGATCAATTGGAGAATTCAGAATCATTTTTACTTGATATGTACAGTAGAGACCTTTCCAAACTTGTTTTCTCCATGATATCCCAAGCGGCAAAGAGCTTCGTCATGCTGCATGGGGAGACTGTAACCTATGCTTCTGAACTGGTTCAGTGGGCTCGTGAAGAAGTTCAAGTTTTTGTTGGTTCTTTTACTAAATATGCAAAATCAATCTCAGATGTTAGCTGTGGACTGTCGTCGGCTGTAGAAGCTGTCCAATTCGCTCTGTCATATTGCTCACTCTTAGAGTCTCAGGGATTCACATTGCGGCCATACCTGATCAAGCTTATTCGACCCTGTGCGGAAGAAGTTCTAGAGGTGCACATAGAACATTTCAAGAAAGTGATTGGCATCTTTACAGCAACAGATTCATGGGTTTTAAGTAGATATCTCATATCTGGAGTCATGACTGAAAGCTACTCTTCTGCTGTATTTGGGCAAGAACCAGAATACTGCTTACTCACAAATAGTGGGCGAAAGTTCGTAACTCTCTTGCAGGTTAGTGAAACTCTTTTCTTACTACTTTTTTTTTTTTAGTAATCTTACTACTTACATGATGAGTGATTTATTTGCAGCTGCATTTTACTTCAGAAGCATCTACTTCAATGTGTTTATACAAATATAAGATAAAAAATGAGTATGCATATGCACATCTGAAAATGTCTAGTGTAACTGTTCCATCACATCCTTTTTTCTGTGCAAATAGTATTATTTCCTTTTACTTTTCATTTCCTGGATCTGGTTTGATGCATGAAATGACAGATATTGAGTGGAAGCTTATTCAATGAATTCCATAAAAGTAAAATTCTAGTTTGAAGGTTCTCCAAACCTTGACCATAATGAGACTTAGATATGAGATCCTTGGTATCATACATGTGTCTGGTGGTAGAATAGCAAACAGTATACGTTGTCGTATCTCTCAAGGTTATCTTATTTCTTATCACCTTTTAGGCAATGACCAGAGATGTTGTTCCTTTGGTAGCCCTCCGAATGCAAGGTTCCATCCTTAGAGGGCTGATGAACCTTTTCATGGAGTACATGTCCATCCTTGAAACAGCTATGACTCATGACATGGACAGCCTGGAGAAAAGTGATTCAGAAATTATATGGGCTGATTCAGTACCACAACAAGTTTCAATCCTGGCAAATCTATCCACACTTGAACATTTCTACTCTAGCACCATGTCAAGTATTTTTGGGGACATCAATCGTATCAACTCTGAGTTAATGAGCAGCCAGCCTATTGGGTTTCAACAGCAGCAAATTGAAGACTGTGTACTGTTCATCCAAGAGGCATCTAGTAGACTGAGGTCTTGTTTCTGTGAGCAATATGTATACAGGCTAATGACTCTTGAAACAGAGTGTAAATTGACCCTCGAAAAATACATCGCTAGCAAGGAGGAATATGGCTGGGTTCATGATATGATGCCTTCTCTTGCCTTTCAGGTACCGTTTCCCAAGTTCATTTTCATTTATGCTACTAACCTCTGATCCTTCTACGTATCTGGGTTTGTCAGGATTTACCCTGTACCAGCAGTGCTTATGTTTGATTCAATAACTACCTGTGTGTGATAATATTGAAATCTGTCTATCTGTTACCTATTGGCAATGTAAATACATTCAGAATCTCTATTTTATTATCTATCTTCACCCAGTGGAAATTTATCTAAAAATTAGAGGAGATTATAAGTACAATCATTATTATTTTAAGAAAGTTAAAAATGAAACTATCATGGTAGAAAGCAAATGTTCATGTTTAGTCGACCAGTATCTATGATCCTTCTGTCATTTGACTCTTGGCACAAGACTGCTTAAAGTTAAAAATCTATATTGCCCTGCTTGAAAGTGTCTTTTTCTGGTTTATATCATTCGATTTTGTACGTGCTTTCTTTTCTTAGGTTGTGATACTAGATAGTTAGAAAGATGATTGATGAAATTTCTGAAGGTTGATATGTCCCCTTACACGATTTTCGGCTTTTGCTTGTTTCAGGGTCTGTTTTTAGAGTTCCGGCAATTAGAAAACCTGGCTGAACACCAAATATTTGAACCCAGTTGGTTGATGGAGTTACTAAGTGAGCTCATTGACGCCGTCTTCATCTGGATATCAAAGAACAAAGAGATTTGGGAAATGAACGAACATGACTCAACTTTTCCTAGTGCTCAAAGTTCAAAGCAGGTTCTTTCTTATGATCTCATTGTTCACCAGTTGCCTATCTGTTGTGATCTTAAATCATTCTTGTTCCAGCATGCTTTTTTAATTATGGTGGCACAATTTTGGCCATCGATTATAAGGTTTACCTAAGGATAGGGGAACTGGGAAGTCATTTAATTACTGTCGATTAATGTTCATGTAACAGTTTGTTCTTGACATGCATTTCCTGATGGAAATCACAAGGCATGGGGGATGCTTATCTGATAATCCTTCAGCACCTGTTGCTCTATTTGAATCTACTTTCGTCTCCGTTGGGCTCGATCCTGACAGGTACCATTCAATATTTTGACTTTCGGCTAACCGATCCTCCGACTCTTAATGATAAACCTTTAATTCACCTTTCGTTGCAGAGAAGCTGCTGGTGACGATGGATGGGCCATCAATGCAGCAACCGAAGCGATCAAATGGCTACTAGAAATCGAGCTACGAGAATCTCTGCCTTCCCATCAGGAAAACGCTATGGCTTCTGCAGAGGAAATACACGAAGAAAACCACCCCGATAATGAGTCAAATTCTTCTGATGATTCTGCTCAAGTGGTCACCACATTAAGTGCAATCGACAGAGAGAAAACGACATCAGACAAGGAGCCGAGCCAGCTTTTGGAACCTGCCTCGGATCATTGGGCACATTCGGAGCAGAGTTCACATGCTGCAGAAGAAGAAGAAGAAGAAGAGGTGGGGTACCAGATTGAAGAAGCAGCATATGAGAGGTTTGAGCTGAACGAAGAAGCATCCAGCTTCGAGCCGGCTGCTGAGTCTCCGGAGATGATGATGATGTTTCGGAGTCGACGTACGAGGGGCGGTAAAGGTTTCATCAGTGAGCTGGAGGGTGGTGATATTGAAGCAGAGTCGCCCTGAACAAAAGGCTTATGCCCTGAACAGCAGGACCTGTAGTTTTTATGCTAATGTCTTTGTTATTTAACGAGCCAATGAGTTAATTTTGATATAATGGATCTGTAATATGATGAATTAATGATTTAATGAGATATTTCGAATTTTGAGCCGTGTGCACATTTAACTCTCTTTATCACATAAGATTAATTTAGTTTTGTTAGTACCAGGAACGGTATCAGATACTGAACAGTAAGGATCTACAACTAGGTTCAAGCGCAACTAAGAATCAAACCAAATCGACTATTTGATCTTAGTGAGAGAAAGAGGGTGTAGAGAATTATGGTTGATCTGTCGTTAATGAATCGTCAACGAGGTTCTGCCATCCCTTTTGTATACAAGAATAGACTTACCATGAATAGTAAGATATCTCATCACGCAATTGATACAAATTGTCACATCTTTGATACATGACAAGACATGCATCTATGTTCTCGCTCGATCTTGGGAAAGAGGACCATTTCAAATCAGTCATCCTAGTGGGCGATTCCAAACAAATCATTCTAACGGTTATTGTCACAATATCATGACGGACAACGCTCTAAAGAGACATTCATTAGTTCAGAGCCCAATGATTATAGGGCGACAAAGACCAAGTTCTTGAGAACCAAGGCCCAAAAACATCGGGTCGTGGCCATCAATATCTATAAGGAAAATAAATACATTTTCTTTTTTTAGTAAAGGAAACAAGTAAAAGAAAGGAAAATAGCACTTTGTCCCCTCTACTTTGACAATTTAACAAATAGGCTCCTATACTATAAATCGCTCTTTTTACCCGTCCTACTTTGACCACTTTGCCGTTTAGGTCCTTATATTTCAACTTTCATCTTCATAACGTTAATTGGTGCACACTCAATACACCATGTTAGCTTCAATAACCATGTATTATCTTACTAACATTTTTTAATTGAGAATATAAGTATATATAATTAGAAAAGATGAAATCAACGAAAAAACGTGTGATTTTAAAATCTTTCGTATTTCACCGTACTGTACGTGATACCTCCCTAACCAACTCTTCGTCTCCTACCTCCGTTATATCTCTTTGTTGGTGTGTGGATGTGTCCATATTTAATGTTAAGAAGTCTATATTAGAACGATTGTCAAAAAAAAAAAAAGCCATATTAGAACAAAATGACCCAAAAGACAAAGTGGTCGAAGTAGGAGCTGTAAAATGAGCGATTTAAAGTATAGGGGACTATTTGTTAAGTTGGAAAAGTAGAGGGGGTAAAATGCTATATTCTCTAAAAAAAACTCGAACAAAATAAAAGCAAGAAGGCTGAATCTGGCGGGAGTGGAGTTTCCCTCGTAGAAAAAGAGCGCGCATCCTAAAAGGCTAACCCGGGCCCACTTCCCGAAACTGGAATTCAAATCGTGTTTTTTTTTTCAGTTTACCGCTTCACGCTTTCTCCCCAAACTGAAAAAAAAACCCGCCCACTGAAGCGCAGATCGTCACCGTCCACGTGTCCAGATCCCGCCTCCAATCAATCATCCAAAAGCTCCTCCCCTTATTAATGGCGGTAATAGGGCTGGTAATCATCTCGATCCGCACTTTCTCCTACGAACACACCCCCCTGTCTCTCCCGTCTCCACGGCACTCGTTCCTCAAACTTCGCTCACCGGTTAAAAGTAAAAATGGCGTCCGAGAATGTTAGGTTGATGAATCCAGGGTTCCTCCATCTTCAGAAGCTCGGCCTCGAGCTCAAATGTCCCCTCTGGTTCGCACCTCTTCCTTTCGGCTTTTTTTTTGCTCGTCCTGGTTACGCTTTTGGACAACTTAGTAGTAACGAAGGAAATTTGTGCTTTACTCATGGATTTTTTGCTTTCCTGATTTACCCGAACTCTCGAAATACGACGATTGGGTATCGGAATTGAAACTTACCGAAACCCTAATGTAATTGTTGTCTGGGTTTTACTTTTTTTGCAGCTTGGATTTACTGAAGAAGCCGCATCTGCTGCCTTGCGATCACATTTTCTGCAGGTATTCTGTAACTTACTAATGAACGGTTTTTGGATCTTGTTTGCATGTGATCTTATTTAGCTGTTTTGCTTTCATTTTGAGTGTTGGGTGTTGGTGTTGTTGTGTTGCAGTTTGTGTCTCCCTGGATCGACGCAGTTGGCTCTCCAGTGCCCTTACTGCGAGTCTTCCTACACTGATAAAGGTATGATTCGTTGCTAAATCTAGATTTTACTGATTCCTAATTCGAGATTTTGGGTTTTGATTTGTAACCTATTGATGATGGATCTTAATGGAGTTTCTTGATGGCTGTAGATATTAGGCATGTGCCTTTGATTGAGAACATTGTGAGTATCTATAAAGGATTGAATGCTGCCTTTTCAATGACTGCGAGGCATTCTGTATCTGTTGCTTCTGGTATTATCTCTTTTTCCCACATGAATCTTCAGTTTACGTAGTCATTATTCAGTACCTTACTTTAGTTCTGACTTTGAAACTTGTATTTTTCCTAACTCCTTGTCGTAAAAGGTCAACATTCCCCAAGTTTACAAAGTAAAGATGAATCAGTTAAAGCTAGCTTCAATGCGAGACGTCGTTCATTTGCAACTGTTGATGGGAAGTTGGCTTCACCTGTTTCTGGAAAAGTGGGTGGAGAGAGTGTTATGGGCGACAAATGTAGTTTGCCAAGGTGCTTGAAATATGATAACCAAGTAGACTTTGTGATGTCTGTTGAAGGAGGGTGTGGTGGCAAATCAAATGGAGAATCTCCACTGCAGGTAGGAGCACAGACGTTGGAGAAAGATGGAGGCCTGAATCAGGTAGACCAGTTGTCGCTTGGTAGTCAATCATTTGGTGATCTCAAAGATTCTGAGAATGACAGTAATGATCATTGTGGTGGCGATGACGTAAGATTCTGAATGGAGTTCTCTTATATTCTACTTGTTATCATTACATTGATTACCTTTGTGATGAATGAATTCTAGATTGGCTGTATGTGTATGGAAGCACCTGTCTTCTTGGCTGTATGTGAATGTGGTTACTTGATATGACCTTTTTGTTGAAACCTTTTCATACAATTGTCTGCTCTTTCAGACTCCTCAAAATCGGGATGAAGATAAGAAGAGATTGCAAGACCATGGTAGTTCTGATTCTGGAACTCCTGAAGAGCACATAAGGAATTCTAAGAGGCAAAAGTTGAACTATAATAACTCAGTAGATTCAACTATGACCAAAGCTGGTCATTCTGAGCCAATGATTTCTCAAACTGAAAATCTTGCTGGTGCTGGTAATCACAATCCTGCAGTGGCAGATCAGTTGTCCACCACTGATAAAGTTTGTGGGTTTTGTCATTTCTCTAAGATCTCAAAGGTATATTACCTTGCCATTCATGGTTAATTTACCAGCGATTTTCATGCTCCTGCTAATTTGATTGCTCATAGTGGTTTTTGAAATCTTTGTTCTTTTTTACAGAACACTGGCCCCATGATGCATTATGTAGACGGGAAGGTGGTTGATGGATGTGAAGCCAATGTGTCCAATGCAGTGCATGTTCACAGTATGTGTATTGACTGGTAATATAGACTTACTACTCTGTTCTAAATGTTGTTTTGGGATTTGGAATTACTGTATTTTCTTTTATGCTTAAAGATTTTGTATAAATTTGACCTTATGATTTGGAAATGCAGGGCACCTCAGGTGTATTTTGAAGGTGAAACTATTAAGAATTTGAAGGAGGAGTTGGCTAGAGGTGCAAAACTGAAGTGCAGTGGATGTGGAGGAAAGGGTGCAGCACTAGGATGCTATGTCAAATCTTGCCGGAAAAGTTATCATGTTCCCTGTGCGATGGAAAACTCTGAAAGCAGATGGGATTTGGTAATTATTTTTATATATTCCTAATGAAATAGTTAGTTGCTGCATTGATCTTTTGCACTGCGTTTATGTTTGGAAACTAATGTCTTCTGTACTTTTGCTTGCAGAAGAACTTCCTTCTACTTTGCCCAGTGCATTCCTGTTACAAATTTCCAAGTGAGAGGTCAAAGAGAGTGAAACAGAAGCCTTATGGTGGCCACAAACGCAGAGCCCTAGATAATCTGGAGCTGGCTCAAAGGTACATATGCTTATTCTCTCATCTATAGTTATAATGTATTGCTGTTTATGTTTAGTTTTCACTAGATGTATACCTTCTACTTGTGTGTGCAGAGACTCAAAACAGTCAAATAATTGGGCAGATTCATCGAATCGCTCAAGAGAATGGGTCTTCTGTGGATCCGCTCTCTCTTCTGATGATAAGGTAAGTTTGTATTAGTTTTGAAGTGATGGGTTTTGTATGTGTTTATTCGAAGTCTAATCAATTCCTATCAATTTGATCTTAGTTTGTGGCAGTTGGTCAAAAGTATTGTTTCAAGAATGTTTCTAGTAACTGAAATGGTTTGGAATGAAACAAATTTTGGGTTCTGATGTCTTCTATTCAAATGATTCCAACGTTGTAACAGAATTTATTATTTTCTTATCGCACAGCTTACTCTAGTGGAGTTTGGGAACTCGATTAATGTACGAGTAACAAAATTCTGGAGACCAGATGTCACACATGTGATTGCAGATGGGGCATGTACTAGGACACTGAAAGTTCTCATGGCCACTCTGAACGGCAAATGGGTCCTAACAATGGACTGTGAGTATAATACTTCCACGATACAGAATAATGCATTGTACGTTGTGAAATGCTGTTGAAATATGCATTAGTCTGTTTGCTGAAGTTTCCATTTTGATTTTAATCGTTCACAGGGATTAAGGCATGTATGGAGTCAAAGAGCCCTGTCGACGAAGAACCCTACGAAGTGAGTCATGACAACCATGGCTCAACTGATGGCCCCCGAACCGGCAGACTTTGTGCCTCAGACAATGTAAGTACCTCAATGTTCCACACTCTCTTGATAGCATATGAACTTCTCAGTCATTTGCTATTCCAACTTCCAGAAACCAAAACTGTTCCAAGAATTCAACTTCTACCTATCGGGCGACTTCATACCTAGGTACAAAAAGGATCTGCAAACCCTGATTGAAGCTGCTGGAGGCACAATCTGCAGAAGCAAGGAGGAGCTGTTGGAGGAGAAGAACACAGAAAGCAAGGAAACTACATTGGTTGTTTACAACCTTGATCCTACTCGTGGCTGCAAGTTGGGAGATGAAGTTTCGATTCTGTGGGAGAGACTGAATGAAGCTCAGGATGTAGCTGCTAAGGCTGGATGCCAAGTAATTTGTCATACCTGGGTTTTGGAGTGTATCGCTGCTTATAAGTTGCAGCCTCTTGATCATCTGATAGATGAATGTTACCCGCAGCTTTGAATGACGCATCATCTGCTGCTTGCTGAATTAGTTAGGCAGGTTTCTCTTTTGGTTTGTACATAGGATCAGTGATTGGTAAACTTTGCTTGGCTAGCTAGTTGTTCAGTATGAAGTGTTTGTGTGATTCAAATCTGGGGTCACTGAATCCAAATCTGGAGTCTTTTTACCAGCAGATGCATACATAGTTGACACATTTGCAACACATGAAACAAGACAAAGCAAAGACAAAGTAAAAGGTTAGAAATTGGACAAATTAGTCACCACCAGACAGAACACCTACATGTTTACCTTGTGTTCAAACATCTCCATGCAACCAACCACTTGTTGCCGCCCTTGAAACATTTCCCTGTACTTATAAGGATTGATCTCGATTTTCATCACTCCTAAACTACGTGAGGAACATCTTCCAGCATCGGCCCATATCAAAACATGGCTACACACCATCCCACTTAGGTATGTAAATACTATTTGTATTGGTTCCTCCAATTTCCCCCACTCAATCTGATCCATTTTCCTGCCTTCTCTGCAGCATCAATTCGGTGTGCTAGATTGCTACCAAATCTGCTTGCTCTGTACTCAATTTGATCGATTCTTCCGGCCCTCCTTTCGGAGCCTCGTTTTTACAGATTCTGGGAGGTGGGTTTTGCTCCCCGGAGCTCCACCGCATCTGGGTCAGTTGATGAATTCATGGGCGATTTGAAGTTACTTACTAGGCGCATCATCAGACCTGCAACCACCACCACATTCGAGCAGATGGAGAGAGGCAATGGCAAATACCAGCAGAACCGCGTTTGCCTCTTAGCTTCCCTCTCTGCTTTCTTTTGGATTCTCTTGCTTTACTTCCATTTCGTCGTCTTGGCTAGCCGTTCCGATCAGTCCTTCACTCTCCACTCTAACCCTCCTGTCTCCCAATTTAGAGCCAAATTTGAAGAATCCCCCAAATCCCTAAAGTTGAAGAATCCCCTCAAATCCCTAAAGTTGAAGAATCCCCTCAAATCCCTAAAATTACTGATGAAGAGCAAGAACCTAACAATTGGCTATCATTCCATCACACTCCCGGGGGAGGAGGAATCCATGGCCTACCCGTTTTGGAGCTCACCTCAATTTGCATCAATTTGACACTCTTTCTGTTGTTTCTGTTTATCGTCTCTGCGAGGAAGCTTTGCTCATGTGCTGGGAGGATCAGGCTGCTTAAAGATGATGCCTCTTCTGTCGCTAGCTCTAGCCCAATTCGTCGGGCTAGTTTTGTGGATGGAGAGACTCGTGAGGTTGTTGTGGGTACTTGTTCAAGTTCTCTTTGTTTTGCTGCTTCTATGTCTTGTTTCTCCAACTTTTGGCACTGGGATACGATGGCTTTGTTCTGGTTAGTGATTCGGTCAGTGGGAAAGTCCAGGACTGGACAGTGCTTTGCTTGCCTGCTTCTCAAGGCTTAGCATGGCTTGTCATGAGTTTTTGGGCTCTTCATTGTAAATTTAACGCATGTGAGAAGTTCCCGTTGTTGCTCAGAATATGGTGGGTGTTCTCATTTCTGATGTGCTTGTGTACTTTGTATGTTGACTGGAAGAGCCTTCTTATAGAAGGTTACGGGTATCTGAATGCTGAAGTTGTGGTGAATTTCGCTGCAACTCCTGCTATGGCTTTTCTATCTTTTCTTGCGACTAGAGGGGTTACTGGCATCCAAGTTCTGAGAAACTCTGACCTTCAAGAGCCATTGCTTCTGGAAGAGGACTCTGCATGTCTCAGGATAACGCCTTACAATGATGCTGGGTTCTTTAGCGTGCTCACTCTCTCTTGGTTGAACCCACTACTTTCCATTGGTGCAAAGAGACCGCTAGAGCTGAAGGACATTCCCTTGCTTGCACCAGAAGATCGAGCCAAAGCCAATTTTAAGCTTCTGAATTCAAATTGGGAGAAAATGAAGGCTGAGAATCCTTCAAAGCAACCTTCTTTAGCTATGGCAATTCTTAAGTCATTCTGGAGGGAAGCATTTCGTAATGCAATCTTTGCCCTGTTGAACACTGTTGTTTCCTATGTTGGCCCATACTTGATTAGCTACTTTGTGGAGTATTTGGGAGGGAAGGAGACTTTCCGACACGAGGGGTACATTCTGGCTGGAATATTTTTCTCTGCCAAGCTTGTTGAGACCATAACAACCCGCCAATGGTATCTTGGGGTCGACATTTTGGGCATGCATGTGAGATCGGCTTTGACTGGCATGGTTTACCGTAAAGGCCTTAAGCTCTCGAGCTTGTCCAAGCAAAGTCATACCAGTGGAGAAATTGTCAACTATATGGCAGTTGATGTCCAGAGAGTAGGGGATTACTCTTGGTATCTTCATGATATATGGATGCTTCCCTTGCAGATTATATTGGCTCTGGCAATTTTGTACAAGAATGTTGGAATTGCTGCAGTGGCAACTTTACTTGCCACCATCTTCTCTATTGTGGTAACCATCCCTCTGGCTAGGCTGCAAGAAAACTATCAAGACAAACTTATGGCTGCAAAGGATGAAAGAATGAGGAAGACTTCCGAGTGCCTGAGGAACATGAGGATTCTGAAGCTGCAGGCTTGGGAGGATAGGTATCGATTGCAGCTGGAGGAAATGCGTAGTGTGGAATTCAAGTGGCTCCAAAAAGCCCTATATTCACAATCGTTCATTACTTTCTTCTTCTGGAGCTCTCCTATATTTGTTGCTGTTGTCACTTTTGGTACTTCTATATTGTTAGGAGGTCAGCTCACAGCTGGAAGCGTGCTTTCTTCACTGGCCACTTTCAGAATTCTACAAGAGCCACTCAGGAACTTCCCAGACTTGGTTTCTATGATGGCCCAGACAAAAGTGTCCCTTGATCGACTTTCTACATTCCTTCAGGAGGAAGAGTTGAGGGAAGATGCTACCATTTCGCTACCGCGAGGTACTACTCCCTTTGCAATTGAAATCAAAGATGGTGAGTTTACCTGGACCCCTACCATTCCAACGCCTACTTTATCGGGGATACAAATGAAAGTGCAAAAAGGAATGCGTGTAGCTGTTTGTGGAAAAGTTGGGTCTGGCAAATCAAGCTTCCTCTCATGCATTCTCGGCGAGATACCAAAATTATCTGGTGAAGTAGGTTAATTTTGTAGATTTTGTTTCATAAATTTGCACATGTCAATTTTGCAGTTTCATATTTTTGAATGTCTATAGTCTTTGATATGTTTTAAACGAGAGCTTAGGGGACTCATTCCTCGTGAATGCTGCTTTAACCAGGTGCGAATATGTGGGTCTGCTGCTTATGTTCCCCAGTCTGCTTGGATACAATCTGGAAATATTGAAGAAAATATTCTATTTGGCAGTCCAATGGATAAACCAAAGTACAAAGCAGTTATTCATGCTTGTTCACTAAAAAAGGATTTGGAACTTTTCTCCCATGGTGATCAGACCATAATTGGGGATCGAGGTATAAATTTGAGCGGTGGTCAAAAGCAAAGAGTTCAGCTTGCAAGAGCACTATATCAAGATGCAGATGTTTATTTGCTTGATGATCCTTTCAGTGCTGTTGATGCACATACTGGTTCAGAATTGTTCAAGGTTAGATTTTCTCAGCTTGCCCTACGTAATTATATTGAATAGAATGAATTTTGTCTGAGGTTAAGTTGTGGACCTGCAGGAATATATATTAACAGCACTCGCAGCTAAAACTGTGATTTACGTGACTCACCAAGTTGAGTTCTTGCCAGCTGCAGATCTAATAGTGGTAAGGTTCATTATATCTCTACTGTATGTTTTGGTAACTGATAATGATATGTGAGGCTATTTTCTTCCATAACCACGAGTATGTTTCTACTGCTGCACACCTCATGTGGAAAATATATCCAACATTTGTGATTTTTATCCCTGCAGGTTCTTAAGGAAGGTCAGATAACACAAGCAGGCAGGTACGAGGAGCTTCTACGAGCAGGAACCGATTTCATAAGTTTGGTCTCTGCTCACCAGGAAGCAATTGGAGCTATGGATATTCCTACTCATTCGACTGATGATTCAGATGACGGCGTGGCTTTGGTTGGTCCTACCATACTTCATAAAAAATGTGAAGCATCTGTAAGTAATGTTGACAGTCTTGCAAAAGAAGTGCAAGAAACTGCAGCTTCTTCAGATCAGAAAGCAGTGAAAGAGAAAAAGAAAGTAAAACGTTCAAGGAAGAAGCAACTTGTTCAAGAGGAGGAAAGGGTCAGGGGAACAGTAAGCATGAAGGTCTATTTGTCATATATGGCTGCAGCGTATAAGGGAATGTTGGTTCCCCTCATACTCCTGTCACAAGCACTATTTCAATTTCTTCAAATAGCTAGTAATTGGTGGATGGCTTGGGCAAATCCCCAGATGGAAGGAGGAGAAGCGAAAGTGAGTCCAATGGTTCTACTTGGTGTTTATATGGCCCTTGCTTTTGGGAGCTCGGTGTTTATACTTTCCAGGGCTGTTCTGGTTGCTACGTTTGGTCTAGCTGCAGCACAGAAGTTGTTTCTGATGATGCTTAGAAGTGTGTTTAGATCACCTATGTCTTTCTTCGACTCTACTCCAGCTGGACGGATCCTGAATCGTGTAAGTTATTGCCTATTCGTGAAAATAAAACTTGTCTAAAACTTGCTTTTATCCATATTTAACATGTGATAATGAGTGTTACTACCTTTTATATTGCTTTGAGCAATTTTTTGTTCATCCGATCTTGCAGGTATCTGTTGACCAAAGTGTTGTAGATCTGGATATACCTTTTAGACTTGGTGGCTTTGCTTCAACAACAATACAGCTTATCGGAATCGTTGCCGTAATGACACAAGTGACATGGCAAATTTTGCTTCTTGTTGTTCCAATGGCCGTAGCATGCCTATGGATGCAGGTTAGTAGTAATAATCATCACAAGTGTAGTGTCAAAGTGTTTTGCACACCTGGTTAGCAGCTTCAGACAAATGAAATTGGGATGCTTAATGATACTACCTTTTTATTATATATTTTGAATTTATTTTGCTAAATCTTATGATGACTGCAAATCTGTAATGTCGCATAATAAAACCTAGCTAGGCTTATCATAGATGCGAGCAATATATGAATGTGTATCTGTACTTCTGTTGTGAGAATGATGAATAATAACTTTATGCTTGTAGTGATGATGCTAGGATGAAAAACAGCTTAGTTTGTCGTGAAATGGTGCTGAAGGGAATGATATATAGCTTAATTTGTGTACTTTTGCATGCAGAAATACTACATGGCTTCATCAAGGGAACTGGTTCGCATTGTCAGCATCCAGAAGTCTCCTGTCTTCCATCTTTTCGGCGAGTCCATTGCTGGAGCCGCCACAATAAGAGGTTTTGGGCAAGAGAAAAGGTTCATGAAGAGGAATCTTTATCTTCTTGACTGTTTCACTCGTCCTTTCTTCTGCAGTCTAGCAGCTATTGAGTGGCTTTGTCTGCGAATGGAACTACTTTCAACCTTCGTATTTGCTTTTTGTATGCTTTTACTTGTGAGCTTTCCCCATGGAAGCATTGACCCAAGTAAGTAATTTGGCTCCAGCTGGTGAATAGTTTTTGTCAGTGAGCTTAAATTGAGGAATAATGACCAACTTAAGCAACGTTTTCAGTGTTAAATTTATGTTTTTGCTGACAACTGCGTGTTAAAAAACAGGTATGGCAGGCCTTGCTGTGACATATGGCCTTAATCTTAATGCTCGTCTGTCACGATGGATACTTAGCTTTTGCAAAGTTGAAAACAAAATCATTTCAATAGAAAGGATATATCAATATAGCAGAATTTCAAGTGAAGCACCAGCAATTATAGAGGAGTCTCGCCCACCATCGTCATGGCCGGAGAATGGAAAAATTGATGTGATTGATTTGAAGGTATAGATTTTTTATTGCCTTTTTCCTTTTCTGGTAAGCCCATGCCGATCATTTTCATGTATTCTGAGGATTTTATTTAGCCAAGCAGCCAAATCCTTTAGCATTTCGATTGTTTAGCTCACTATTTTATTTTAGGTACGTTATGGTGAGAATCTCCCTATGGTGCTTCATGGGGTATCCTGCAGCTTTCCTGGTGGGAAGAAAATTGGAATTGTTGGCCGAACCGGCAGTGGAAAATCTACCTTGATACAGGCCTTGTTCCGGTTAATTGAACCATCTGGTGGCAGAATCATTATAGACAACATCGATATTTCGACAATTGGACTTCATGATCTTCGTAGCCGCCTCAGTATCATTCCTCAAGATCCAACCTTGTTTGAAGGAACTATTAGGGGAAATCTTGACCCTCTTGAAGAGCACACTGATCAGGAAATCTGGCAGGTTCTCTTCTAACATCCTTGCACAACTCCTTGACCAATATTGCGATAAGATATGATCTGGATATTGTTTTTTTTTTTTTTTATCATATATCCATTTCAATCCTTGGATGAGCAACAGATAACTTGTATGTTTCTAGTTCAGATTGCTGTTGCTAACTCAGGATATGCTTTTCTGGTGCAGGCTCTAGATAAGTCTCAACTTGGTGATGTAATCCGGGAGAAAGATGAAAAACTTTATGCGCCTGGTATGGAAACGGAACCCATGAATTCAAGAATGATAACTGGTTTTATTTTCTGCTAATTCCTTGATGCTGTCCAAGCTGCTTATAATGAATTTCGTCACTTCTATGCGATTTGCAGTTCTAGAAAATGGAGATAACTGGAGCGTGGGACAGAGGCAACTTGTCGCACTAGGCCGTGCGTTGCTCAAACAGGCCAGAATACTGGTACTAGACGAAGCAACAGCATCAGTTGACACGGGTACAGACAATCTTATCCAGAAGATTATCCGGACAGAGTTCAAGAACTGCAGCGTCTGCACAATTGCCCACCGCATCCCTACAGTCATCGACAGCGACCTCGTTTTGGTACTAAGCGACGGTACGTAAACTTCATCTCTCAGCAACCCTACCACAGACATTTCGAAATGCTTATAGATCCCCCCTCCCGGTCTGATTTGCAGGTCGTGTTGCTGAGTTCGACACTCCAACGCGGCTATTAGAGGACAAATCCTCCATGTTCCTAAAGTTAGTGACTGAATACTCGTCAAGGTCGAATGGCATACCTGACTTCTAAACACAAGAGAAAGATTAAGAGAGGGGAAATCCACGATCCGTCCACGGCAGCAAAAAAAAAAGAGCAGGACCATGGCTCCAAAACTAAAGTCACCATTTCTGCTCCTGCTTTGTTTGTCGCAAGACGAATCTGCTCGGTACGGTGGTGGATATACCGAAATGTCCTGTATACGTAGCCAGAACGGCCATAGCAGCAGATCCCTTGAGAAAGGGTGAAGTGGAACGATGATCCCTTTCCATAGCAGATCTCCAAGGCATTATTGATTCAGAGAGTCTTCTATAATGTTTGTAAAGAGGGAAAGAAAATAAGAGCTTTATGCTTTAAGGTGGGATTGGGGGAATGGTCAAGTTGAGTTGAAAGGACATTTGTGTAGTAATAAGAATGTTTGTAGTGGTCAGTTAGGGTTTACTTAGGAAATGTGTAGTGAAATTGATGAAGACATAAGAACAGAGGTCAATCTCAGTGTTAGAAGAAGAAGTTTTGTCCTGAAAAAGAAGTAAAAGGTGTTACCCTTCATTTCATGACCTCATATACCAATCTAGATGAGTATTCGGTATGAAACGACGTCGTATTAGCCACAATATATCGTCTATGTTTAATGGTCTAGACCCAGTTTCTCGTTCAGTCAAACAGTTTTTCGCGTCAGCTCATTGATCAAGCAGTCCGTTGTTCTCTCTCGAAACCGTAATGCTCTGAAAATCGTAGCTCCATCTCGAAAATCTCTTTGCAACCCAAAATATGCATATAGATTTGGGGTTCACCCGATGGATAGCGAGTCGGTTTACCCGATACCCATACCGAGGCAAGGATGGTATGAATTTTGTACCGTCGGATGAATATGAGTAATACATGGGAGTGAATACGTGATATCAGACTGGTGGGTACCGTTGACCCTGAGATTTGTCATTAGCCCAGGTACAAAATTAGTAAAAATGTTTTTCTGGGTTGGGTTAAGGCCCATCATGATTAGCCCAACTATTAATAGGCCTCCATTTTAATCAACAATGTATGTCCGGCCCATCTAAAAAAAAAACCAAAAAGGTCCCTTCTCTCTGCTCTGTGTTCATCTGAGCTTCATCACTCTCCATCTCCTTCTTTCCTCTCTCCCTCTCTCTCTCTCTCATTGTGGAAATCCAGAACGATGCAGGTGATTTCGAGGCGATTAGGGCACCAATACCTGAAGCCAGGAGCTTCCATCTCCTCTCTCAAATCGGTCTATCCACTCTCCGATCACTGTAATCTTCAATCTTTCCTCCATCTCTCCCCCTAGGGTTCTCAATCCCTTTTTCCGCCAAATTTGCTTCATTTGTGATTGGACCCCTTTTTATTTTTCGGCACTGCAGATTTTGGGGTTGAGAATCCGCGTTATGTGTCCACCATCACGCCCAAGGGCGTTGGCCACCTTGTTCGGAAAGGTACTGGTGGGAGATCGTCTGTCAGGTAAGAATAATTTTTTCCCCTTCTTTGTACTTTCACATTTCTATGTCGATTAGTGATCTAGGTGAATTGGGATGTTCAGTTTATTTCGAAATTGGCATGTAAGTTGGGAGAAACATTGGGGGAACTAGGAAAGATGGAAGCTTTTTTTAAGGTTATGTGTCTTTTTCGCAGTGGAATCGTTGCTGCAGTCTTTGGAGCTACGGGGTTCTTAGGTCGTTATGTTGTGCAGCAACTTGGTGAGTAATTCTTCTGCCTGAGCATTTTCTAGAACTTACAGGGGTATAATTTGCCGCTTTGAACTGTGCATTGCCTGTTAGCATCGTATATTATGACTAAATGTTGATTATACTGTAATATCTATTGCAGCTAAAATGGGATCTCAGGTGTTAGTCCCCTTTCGTGGGTGTGAAGATGACAACAGGCACCTTAAGTTGATGGGAGATTTGGGTCAGGTAATGTTTTTTTTTTTTGGCATATTGCTATTCAACTCTAAGTGGAGGAGACTTGATCTGTTTGAACTTGCTATAATTTTGATCCATGCTTGTCATCTGTCAAATGTTTTATGCAGGTAGTGCCAATGCAATTCAACCCAAGAGATGAGGCTTCCATTAAGGCTGTAATGGCCAAGGCTAATGTTGTTATTAATCTTATTGGTATTTCCTCACTTGTGGCTTTTGGTAAGCTTTCAAAATCGAAGAGTGTTTAATTATTCTCATCTGGTCTAATCTTCCTGTTCACAGAAGGGAATATGAAACACGGAATTACAGCTTTGAGGAAGTGAACCATGGTATGGCTGAAAAATTTGCAACGGTTAGTTCTAACATTCCTCTTGAATGGATGTTTTCATTTGGTTGATTCTGGTGATTGCTCTGTGAACTTGTGAACTATGTAGGCTTTCCGGTGCTCGAATTATGGAAATTGTTATCTTGGCATGTGTCATATTTTCTTTCAAATGTGTGGCAAAATAGTTGGATATGATGTTAAGATCAAGTCTTGCAATTATCATTAGTGGTCAAATAAATAGTTTTTGAAATCAGAGATCTCTATGCTAGTGATTCCAATATTTGCTTTCCTGGTGTGTCACCAAGTCTAAGCTGTTAGTATTTGAAAAGTGATGGTCCCACCAGTAAGGTGTTATATATTCAGTAATTTGTACTCAAATATTGATCTATATTTCATGAATTAATGTGACAACTCATGGTTTATTCATATGCTTTTACTGGTCACTCTTTACATTCTTATGTTCCTTCTATGCACTCTGAATAATTTTCAATTCCAAATTAATGGGTTTAATTCATCACTTGCTCAGATTGCAAAAGAACATGGAGGTATCATGAGATTCATTCAGGTTTCTTGTTTGGGAGCTTCATCATCATCCCCATCTAGATATCTGAAAGCTAAGGCAGCTGCAGAAGAAGCTGTTCTAAGAGAACTACCCGAGGTTAGAATTCTTAGTATTGCTTCTTATATTGACTTGACAAAGTCTAGCTATTTATGTTGTGAGCAATATATCTTGTTGGTTGAGCTTTCAACACAGAAACAGCCTTGAACAATTTGAAAAATTACACACTTACAACAAGGTGTTATTATCTGATCTATGCAACCCTCAAACCCACTGAAAGTCATTGTTTATCTTTCATATGTTTTGGGAATGATTTAGATATTAGCATTGCTTTAAAGGACACATATTAGTTGCTTTTATACATGTGCTGTGTCACTCACCTCCGCAGTCTTGTGATTAAGTGTTGCTTACATAATACATATGTTTGAGTATTTGAATACTTCCTGAAAGGCTAACATAGCTGAAGTTGAATTAGAAGAAGAAAAAGCCCGCACATAGATTTTTCACTAATTGTTAATCTGTATATCCGATTGATTGCAAAGTTTCCTGAAAGATATGTTTTATCAGTTTATGAACTATCAACTAACTTAATTTTTAATTATGGTTTCCTGATTTACTAGTTTCTTCTCTTATCTTCAACTTACATACCACCTTTATCCCTGTTACGGTCTTCTGACTTAAAGGTTTATGCTTTAGGCAACAGTTTTGAGGCCCGCTACAATGATTGGTACAGAGGATCGTATGTTAAACACATGGGCTCACTTCGCCAAGAAGTATTCATTTGTTCCTTTCTTTGGAGATGGATCCATCAAGTATGTATTAAATAAAAATTATCTCCAATTTATTTCTCTACTTTAGTATTTATTTAGTAACCGTATGTATGATGTTTTGACCTTATATACTTTACAGGTTTCAACCTGTATATGTTATCGATGTTGCTGGTGCAGTCGTTGCAGCTTTGAAAGATGATGGTTCCAGTATGGGAAAAGTGTATGAGCTTGGCGGGCCAGAAATCTTTACCATGCATGAACTGGTGATTTCCCTCTTCTATGAATTTGTTGCAGCAATAATTAATACTCATTAGCAACGCCTAATCAAAAAGCTATTGTGTGCTATGCAGGCGGAGCTCATGTTTGAGACAATTCGTGAATATCCTCGCTATGTGAAAATTCCCCTACCTATTGCAAAGGTACTTCTGGGGTACATAGAATCATCAAAATGTTCTAACTAAGCTTGTCATTTTGTGTTGAAATGTGCAATGTGATTGATCAGTAATGGCTGCTGGATGTTTGTAGGCTGTTGCTTCACCAAGAGAATTCCTCCTTAATAAGGTCCCATTTCCTTTACCGACTCCAAGTGTCTTCAACCTTGATAAGATTAAGGCAGTTTCATCAGATACACTCGTTTCAGAGAACGGTTAGTCCTGTCAAATCATTCTGTCGATTTCTGGTGCCTTTCCTCACTCTGAATCCATAATCTAACAGTCTCCATGCCCTTGGTTCTGTTTCCAGCTTTAACATTCCATGATCTCGGGATTGAGCCACATAAATTAAAGGGATACCCTATTGAGTTCCTCTTATCATACCGCAAGGGCGGCCCTCAATTTGGTTCTACAGTCAGTGAGGGAATCTCCCCGGACAAGTTCCAATAGATCATCCCTACCAAATGCACGTGGGGTACATTTTCCAGACACATTACCGCTTCAATTTCACCTGGTCCATGAATCTTCTCCGATTTTGGGTGATTCGAAGCAAGCACATTCATCAAAATAACCTTATGTGGCTCACTTGGATACTCTGTTTATGACTGTATCAGAAACTGCATCTGCATCCTTGATAATCTTTTTGTAGAGTTTCATGAAGCTAATAATAAGATTCCTAGCTCATCATGGGTTTGTTTTCATGGAAGTACCCAAATATTCATTCGGAGAAGACGATGTCGAAAATAATCGTTAGCTCTTCGAAGTTGTATTAAATGAGTTTTATTGACTGTTTGTATTTGAATATCAAGCTTCTTTAATGGCTCAGAAGATTAAGCAGATTGCAGAGTTTCCTTGTTACATGATAAAGTGTGATTCGATCCTTGTAGATTTCTTGTGACTCAAGTCATTCCAAAAGTGAGCTCTGAGCTTACTTGCAAAGCAGGAGAAACCTCATGTAAACCTACTAAAGTTGCAGAGAAAGAAACCCATTTCCATGGTTTCCTCCCCCCTCAATCTCTCGTCACTCTTCCTCAGTGCCCCGTGGCTACCATGGGATCGGAAACTTGCGATGGTGATTCTTGCCATGATTTCAAACTGGAAGGGAAGAATGATGGTGCCGCAATGAACGTTCGAGTTGGGAACCCAGAGCTTCGAGAAGGCGTTTGCATCAACATCTACGTAAACAACAATGTTCAAGGGGTGAACAACTCCATGGTGATGCAAAGCGAAGTGAAGATGACGAATCCTGGCGTCAACATTTACCTAGAAGGCTTGAAATTTCATAGAAGAATGAATCGGAAGAATCCATCGAATGAGAATAGGGCACGAGCATTGTCAAAGAGAAAACGAAGCAAAATGGGAGAAGTGGAGATCTCGAGATCAGATTCTCAGTTAGGGTTTGCTGGGCTTTCTAGCTTGCTTCTTTTCTCGATGATTTTCTTCTTAGGTTTTGTTGTCATGTCACTTGTATAGATAAAATTTGAAGTTTTTTAAGTATCCTAAGCAAATCTTTACGAAGCCTAAATTCGTAAATCGAATAACAAAAACATTGAAATAAGAAGTTGGGGGTACATTACTCAATCATCGAGATTTATCATGGAGCATAGCTTCACTTTGATTGTAATGACAGAGAAACTTTGTGTACATATGAATGTACACATGTTTCACAAGTAGAAGACTGAATGAAAAAAAAAATACAAAAATACCTTATCCACCTATTATTCAAATTTTGAAAAAAAATCATTCATAAAAAAAAAAATTTGAAATACACTCAAATAAATAAATACATTTGAATAATGACTATCACAAATAACACATAAATAATACTCGAATAACACATGGATAAATTAAATCTCAATAACCACATGCGGTCGACAAAATGACAACCAACAACGAATAAGAATTGGACTAGCAATCCCGATTTCCTTCTATGTTCTTTTTTCTGTCAAGAACTCAATAACCACTACTTTCATCATGGATTAATAAACAAACATCTCCAACGACTATCACTTCCGCTTGAAAACTACACGTATACTAGCATATACTCATGTAATCACGGTTGGGTTATCCCACGTAGAAAAGTAAAAGAGAAAACATGTAACGTAAGGCCTTTAATAGCTTTGGTGGGAATTCGAACACCAACAAAGTATTAGACCTTATGATGACAACGTCCGATAATCGTCAAAGTTAATAGATGAGTAATTCCTACGAGAATTTTATCAAAATTCAAAATTTAGTAGATGAGAATATCCGATAACATCATGCAACCCGGCAATGAGGACAGATTTAGAGGCGATGCTGCTAGTTGACATCCCTCCCATTAAGTACTAGTGTTTCATCTCTTTGTGTGCCCTTTTTCATTAATTATTATTTGCCTCATCGACATGTCCACCACTTTCTAATTTCTCAAGTTGGGACATTTTTCTTTGCTATCACTTTTCAAAATTAAGATATGCTTAATTGAGATGTCTTATACATGTATATGTATAGGGCTGTATACGAGCCGAGCTGCTCGGACTCAGTTCGTTTTTTTTTTTTCAAAAAAGCTTGTTCGTGAGATCGGCTCGTCGTAAGCGAGCTAGCTCATGAACAGACTCGTCACCTAAATGAGTCGAGCTCGAGCCAGTATGTTGGTCGGCTCGGCAGGCTCATGAGCCAACTCGTTTTGTTAGCTCGTTAAGCCAACCTCGCGAGCTGGCTCGATTGTAACTCTTATAATCCTAATTCCTAAATGGTAATTAAATAATCAACCCTAATAGTGTAATAAATTAATACCCTAAGAGAATTAATATGTTAATTACTAATTACCCTAATGGCTAATGTCCTAGAATTACTCTAATCCCATTTCGTGAGTCACGAGCCCACTACCAACGATACATCATTCTTCTTCTTCTCCTCTTTGGTGTTTTTTGCTTTTTGATGGTTGCTAATTTGTTTCGTGAGATGAACGTTGGAAACGTTCATATAGCTTGGAATTTGTGATTTTTTATATTTTTGATATTTTGTAGCACCTATATCCTATTTTTGTAGAATGTTTAATTTCTTATATTTCCGATATTTTTTTTTATCCCGAGTTTGGCTCGTTTACGATAGTAAATGAGTCTAACTAGGATCGACCGTGTAGCATATAAACGAGCAAATCTGGCTCGTTAGCATTATAAACGAGCCAAATCCGAGTCAGGCTCGTTTAACATAGTAAACGAGCCGATCCCGAGCCCAGCCAATCTATTCACCAGCCGGGCCCGAGCTAGCCTATCCGAGCTCGTCACGAGCCCGAGCCCGAGCCTGAGCTAGGCTAAAGCTCGGCTCGGCTCGGCTCATATACAGCCCTATATACATGTATATACTTGTTGTGTAATTAATTTGATTTTAATTGACATATCCGAAGAAAAAATATTTGAATTTTAAGTTTTCAGACCGTGTTGATTCTTTCTATATCTATTTTTATTTATTCTTTTAGGTATTTTTTAGTGGCTCTTCTATAAAGTTGATTGCAACTCTCTACGGGAGCATCTAAAAATCAAGAAAAATGCTTTGATACTTGGCAATCAAGTTATGGATGCTCCCTCTATTATTGTTGTGGCCCTTCAAAGATGTTTCCCCCCCGGGAAGGTTGCCTCTCTCTCCTTTAAATGATTTAAATTGATTTGGGTCGGGTCTATTATTTAATTAGTATTTAAATGACGTGGACAAGATGACATGGCAAAAAGTACCGCGTGGTAACGGAGTTCATACTAACAGAATGAGTCTGTAACAAAACGAAGTTTCAGGACGAGTTTGTAACTCGCCCCAAAGTTTCGGGACTGTTTAAGTATTTGACCCTTGTCATTGCTAATACTAACTAATTAATTTACATTCACCGACACCCTTTAATTAATTTACAAAATGGCTTCACATTAACTAATCATTTTTATATAATTATGTTTTTGTCTACACTCATTTCGGTCCGACCATCAATTAACTTACAAAAAATCAGTCATTGGTTAAATTATAGTTAACTTATGGTTGACCGACTTTTAACTGACCTCACCGAATCATTATCTCACCTAGTAAAATAACCAAACCAACCATTATCCCACCATTGATCTTGAGTCGTGACAGACTCTCTAACCATGTAACCCACCGAGTTCCTAATCCTCGACGCTCAAAACTAGGGGTATGTTGTTGGATTTTTTGAGAATGGTAGTTTGATTAACAATGTACTAATTGATCAAACTAAGATGAATATCAACATCATCTCTTGAACAAGTTATTAAAATAACACTACTTTCATTTTGGTTTTCTCAAAATTACTATCCACAACTCAATCACTATATATACCAAACTTCAAATAAAACAAAATCAAACCTAAGCAGCCCTCCTGAAACCCGCCTCCAAATGGTAAAAAGAAAGACTCATGTTAAAATTCCCCAAAATAAAGATTTAACAGAACAAATCGAGAATAAATTATGATACAATTTCATATTATAAACTTCACTTTGTAAAATCTCATAAGATTTCGTTGTTGTGAGATTGACAAATCCTAAACATTAACTCGAATTAACCTATCAATTTTTCATCAATTAAGACCAATTCAAAGTAAAATTTCATATTGATTGCAAATGATTAGACACAACATTCTCCAAAGCAAGATAGCTCATGTCGACTAGAATATAACAAAAAACTCAAATGACCATCTTAACCATATGTTCATGCCCACATATTAAACCTACCTACAACCTTTCCTTTCTTCTAGCCCCTTGTCTCCCAGTTCAGCTTCCCATCCCTGCCCGCCCTACTGTCTGGTCTCCCACTCATTTTCCAAGACTCAAGATCAATGTAGATGGGGCTCTTTCAACGGATCTAGGTGGTGCAAGCGGTCTAGTGGTCTGCGACTATCTCGGAGGCATTCTCTTTACGACATGTATTTCTTACCCTGATATCACTAACCCTTTTTTGGTTGAATTGCTAGCTATTCGAAATGCATGTTTCCTTTGTCGGGATATGAGCTGGAGTGAAGTGGATATTGAAGGAGGTGCCACGGAGGTCACGCGGATGGTCAGGAATAGGCTTTTCCTTTCCCGTGATGGAGGTTCTATTGTTGCGGACATTTGCAGTGTGCTCGACTCTCGCCCTCAAATCAAGCTGCTTGCGATGCCTCGTCAAGCTAACATGACAGCCCATTATGTGGCTCGTCAGGTGCTTTGTAGCCTCCCAAGCCGAGGAGTGATAAACATAATGACTTGGGTGTGCGCTTAATTTTTCTGAATACTTGGTTATCTCCCAGAGTTATCTAAAGCAAAAAAAATTACAAAGATCTTGTCAAAGCAACACAAAAGGGGAACTCCTATTGTGAGGACTCCTATAAGAGTCCTTATTTAAGGACACTATTTGCAGCCGTTGGATGAGGATTCTAATCTAATGGTGGGAACAAGTTTGGGCAATTTAGTAATTTGGGTACCTATTTAAGTGATTAGGATTTATGGATCATTCATTAGCCACCAAACAAAAAAAATCTCCAACCCCTAGCCGCCGCCGGCGGTTTTTCTCTCAACCTCCTTTTTTCGGGATCTCATCAATCTCCAAACCGCCGTCCATTCCCTCCCGAAGCCGAAGCCGTCACGCTCTTTACGACGACCATCGAGATCTCTATTCTTCCAGCCGACGGCGACGACGATGGTGGTTCCTCGACCACAACTAACCAAACGCCGCCGCCAGCGGTTCCTCAACCACATCCAAGCAAATAACGCCGCCATCGCTTAATGAAACCAGCCTCGTCATCGTCTCCGGCCCGCCGAGGTTACAGATTGGAATTGAGGGCGGTTGTTGCTTCTTCTTCTTCTTCATCTCCATGATTTTAATGGGAGTCGGATTAGACAATGATTTTGATGGGTGTTGCTGGGTTTTGTTTTGGGGGTTGATTTTTTCTCGGATTTGGCTTTTTTGGTTGTTGGCCTTTGAGTTTTTTGTTAGGTTTTGGCTGGAGCGTTTTGGTTGCAGATGGGGTGTTTAGGGCATTTGTTTGTGCTCTGTTGCTACATTTGCAGGTTGTTGGCCCTTTTTGGGTGTGTAAATTTTTACTTTTGTGATTAATACAAAACATATATTCATAAGGGAAATTTCATGATTATGTTCCGATTTTCTGTTAGGATCGTGTTTTTCTTTGTGAACCAAGTAGTTCCAGTTTAACGATTAGGAACACGTTGTTCCAGTTTGAGAATATAGGTACTAGTTTCCTTTTAATAGATTGATTGGTTTTACTTCGGAACAAGGTTTGTATTTTTGTTTAATCGGTATTTGGAACAAAGTGTTATTTGTGTTGGTTAATTGATCTAATGAGATTTGGAACATGGTGCAGAAAATCATTTTAATCGATTTAAATAAGATTCAATTCGGATATTAGGAACATGGTATTTCTACAAAGAATTAAAAAAAATTTACCCTAATACCCATCTAATTTCAACCATTAGATCTTCATTAAAAAATTTAAAGGTGTAGATTGGTGTCCTCATATAAAGACACTTAAGGGGTCCTCATATTAGGAATTCCCCATTTAATTACAACACTCACACTCTCTCTAATACTCTAATCTAATCTAATTAATTATTAATTAAACTAATCTCTCTCTCTCTAATTCCATTTCTACAGTCATAAACAAAAAACAATACAGCCCAAAGATTCCGCGTCCCTCAAACTCCATCTCTGTTCATTTCCACACTTCCACCGTCTCCTTCTCTCTCTCTCTCTCTCAATCTCCGGATCTTCATCTGCAGCAAATCTAGCTCCTTCTCCTCTCACCAATCTCTGTAAGTTCCTTCTTCTTCCTCTTCCCCTTTCTTGGTTCCTCCAATTTCCCCCACTCAATCTGATCCATTTTCCTGCCTTCTCTGCAGCATCAATTCGGTGTGCTAGATTGCTACCAAATCTGCTTGCTCTGTACTCAATTTGATCGATTCTTCCGGCCCTCCTTTCGGAGCCTCGTTTTTACAGATTCTGGGAGGTGGGTTTTGCTCCCCGGAGCTCCACCGCATCTGGGTCAGTTGATGAATTCATGGGCGATTTGAAGTTACTTACTAGGCGCATCATCAGACCTGCAACCACCACCACATTCGAGCAGATGGAGAGAGGCAATGGCAAATACCAGCAGAACCGCGTTTGCCTCTTAGCTTCCCTCTCTGCTTTCTTTTGGATTCTCTTGCTTTACTTCCATTTCGTCGTCTTGGCTAGCCGTTCCGATCAGTCCTTCACTCTCCACTCTAACCCTCCTGTATCCCAATTTAGAGCCAAATTTGAACCACCCCCTCAAATCCCTAAAATTGAAGAATCCCCCCAAATCCCTAAAGTTGAAGAATCCCTCAAATCCCTAAAATTACTGATGAAGTGCAAGAACCTCACGAGGCTTTCACATTCACGAGAGCTTTGAGGACGGTGGAGAACAAGACCGATAAGTGCGGCGGGAGGTATATCTATGTGCATGATTTGCCATCTAGGTTCAACGATGATATGCTGAAAGAGTGCAGGAGTTTGAGCCTGTGGACTAATATGTGCAAGTTTACTACGAACGCTGGTATGGGTCCTCCTTTGGAGAATGTTGAAGGTGTGTTCTCGAATACTGGGTGGTATGCGACCAACCAGTTTGCTGTGGATGTGATTTTTAGCAACAGGATGAAGCAGTATGATTGTTTGACGAACGATTCGTCGCTAGCTGCTGCGATCTTTGTCCCGTTCTATGCTGGTTTCGACATTGCGAGGTACCTATGGGGCCATAACATTTCGAGGAGGGATGCTGCATCGCTTGACCTTGTGGATTGGCTGATGAAGAGGCCTGAGTGGAAGATCATGCAAGGTAGGGATCATTTCTTGGTTGCAGGGAGGATTACTTGGGATTTCAGGAGGTTGTCTGAGGATGAAGGTGATTGGGGGAATAAGCTTCTGTTCTTGCCTGCTGCGAGGAACATGTCGATGCTGGTCGTTGAGTCGAGTCCTTGGAATGCTAATGATTTTGGGATCCCGTATCCGACTTATTTCCATCCTGCCAAGGATGCTGAAGTGTTTGCTTGGCAGGACAGGATGAGGAACTTGGAGAGGAAGTATTTGTTCTCTTTTGCTGGGGCACCTCGTCCTGGTAACGCTAAATCGATCAGAGGCCAGATCATAGACCAGTGTAGGAGTTCGAAAGTTGGGAAGCTGTTGGAGTGCGATTTCGGGGAGAGCAAATGTCATTCCCCAAGCAGCATAATGCAGATGTTTCAAAGCTCTCTTTTCTGCCTGCAACCTCAGGGGGATTCGTACACTCGAAGGTCAGCTTTCGATTCGATGTTGGCAGGCTGCATTCCTGTGTTCTTCCATCCTGGTTCAGCTTACACGCAGTACACATGGCATCTTCCGAAGAACTACACAACCTACTCCGTGTTCATCCCCGAGGATGACATCCGAAAGAGAAACATCAGCATCGAGGAAAGGCTGAGTCAGATACCTCCTGAGCAGGTCCAGATCATGAGGGAGAATGTCATCAAGCTGATCCCTCAGCTTATATACGCAGACCCTCGATCAAAGCTCGAGACTTTCAAGGACGCGTTTGATGTCGCAGTCCAGGCAGTGATCGACAAGGTAACGAGGCTGAGGAAGAACATGATCGAAGGTCGAACCGAGTACGATAACTTCGTGGAGGAGAACAGCTGGAAGTATGCATTGCTGGAAGAAGGCCAGCGCGAAGTTGGATGGCACGAATGGGATCCGTTCTTCTCGAAACCAAAACCAAATGATGGCAGCGAAACGTCTACCGGGTCAGCAGCAGAAGCTGCTAAGAATTCATGGAAGAACGAGCAGAGAGATCAGAAATGACAGTATGAGGCAAAGAATTGATCAATCAATGAACTCAACAACATTGAAGCAGAACAGAAGCTTGGACCTAAAGAAGAAGAAAAGATAGGAGCTTGTTGCTTCAGATGGATCTTAGTTGTTTAGACAGGTGAATGTACTCTCTCCCTTTGTTTAAAAAGTATACTTGGTGATATCAATAGGAAGATCATCTATACAGTTTTCCAGCTCTCAAAAGTTTTTGACCATCTGGGCTATCATTTCTGTGTAATTTTTTCTGTGTTGTTCTGTTTCATGTAATGAATAAGGGTAATTTGTTAGTTGATTATACTGTTTAAGGAATGATATCTGTGATTCTGTTCCTTGAGCTTCTTTTTGTTTGGAAAGTTTGCAACGAAGGGACGAGTCTGGGATTGTGGGAGACATTGCAGCAGCAGCCATTAATGAATTGTTAATGAGATTAGATACCAAGCAACAACCGACCTTGCTTTAATTTAATGGAGGTCTGGCCCTCAGTTTATGGGTCTTTGTCTCCACTTTCCCCTAATTGCGTTGCTTGGACTCGTTCATTCAACTTGATGTACTTGATGCTGTATCATTTGTTGGACAAATTTCTGCCTACTAACAATGGCGGATCTGAGGATAGGAAGGAACATTGGACAAGATTCGGACACGACAAGATACTAGATCGGATATGAACAAACATTGAACCGTGAGATGCCCCTTTCTGCTGATCGCCGTGAATTATGAGATCTGGTGGAATTGGCCTCACAACTGAAACTGAATTCAAAGAGAAGTAACAACGATGGAATTGATAGCTAGAATTGGTAAAATTCATCAGGAATTGTCAATTCCTTTCCTTCCATGCGCGAATTGAAAATGACGAAATTGGATCCCAAACAAAATTGATCTCACACCTAGTAGACGAAAAACATGAAATTGGTAAATTTTACTAATTTCTACCCCAAATCATCCACAGAAAACCACCTCAAAAATTTGGTTACGATTTGATGTGATGATCAAGCTATTCAAGCTATTCAAGATTATGTCTTTGGTTGAATATTGGTGGAGAGTAGTAGATACTGTCAAATTCTCATTTCAGAGTGAGCTGACGTAAATACAGAGAAGTTAGTTAGCTGAATCGGAGCTCCGTCCGATGCCAGGCCCCGGTGCGCATCTGATGTACGCGATGGGATCCGGAATCGGACTAACAACTTTAACCGGCGGCCGCTTCACCCCTCACCATACTCTCATCTACACCGTCAACGCCTTCTTAGGTCCCGATATCGGTTCCTTCTCCGACTGGCTTTCTTCCTTCTTCTCCCCCAATTCCTCCTTCGTCTCCCTCCTCGCCGACCACACCCACCACCCCTTTTACTACATCCTCATCCTCGGCTTCCCCTTCTCCGTTTTCTACTCCTGGTTGTCCCGTCAATTGATTCGTCTCAAGCTCCTTGATTCCATTTCTGGGGTATGTAAGACCTGCGATCTGTCAATTCAATTTATGGAAACTGGAATGTACTTCTGGGGTTTATTTATGGATGTTGCTTAATTGGGCTGCTGCTGGGTTTCGGTTACCGATCTGGGTTCTCTGCTAATTTCCATTAATGCGAATGAAGGATAATAAATCTGCAGTGTGCTTTTGGTATTTGCAGGTACCGCTCTCGAGAAGGCAGTGCTACTTGTTGATAGCTGCGGGTTCTTTGTCACACTTTTTCCTAGACCACTTGTTCGAGGTTTGAAGGTCTCTAATTTCTTCTCTGTTCAATTCATGCAACCAGTAACGAAATGCAGAAACTGTAAGGACACACAAGTTTGATTGTTTGTATGGTAGCTGCTGTATACATATATATAGTGTATACTCTGTTTCTTGAAGTAGCTGTTGATGATTCCTTACTTACTCTTGGCTCTAATCATCAATTAGTTTTGCACAATGTGTTTTCTTGTTTGCTTGTTCTTTTGATTGCTGCAAATTGACACAGCAAGAATACAACCAAAAACACTGCTACAGTTTCCTATTCTATCATCTGAAATTAGGGATTTGAACTTTCCATATTTCGACAGTTATATCGAAGATATATAGAGCTGGGTTTTTAAGAATGGTCGTGGAAGAATCATTCTTGCCATCTCATTGCAGTAGTTTGCTGCCTCATATGCCATATATGCTGGAGTTCACTCAGCAATCACTATTTACATGAATCCTAGCCTTGCAATATAGCAACCAAGTTCTGCTAATCTAAAGCCAGCTGGGGAGAAGCTATTTGAATCATTTAACCATAAGATGTATTATCTCGAAAGTCTTGCCTGTCTTATGATTGGATCTCCATCTTTGTTCCTGTCTTTTGTTGAGTCTTTACACTGTGCATCCATTAACTAAGAACTCTGTACACAGGAAAACGGACACTCCACAATGTACACTTGGATACTAAGCACAGGTTGGTGGGAAGATCGCGCCCCGATCAATCCAGACGCTGTTCTTGTTACAGGATCTCTGTGCACTTGCTTAATGATCGGGTTTGTTTACATCAACAGGTATTTCTCCAAACTCTACTGCAACTAACTGAGAGCTAAAATCAGCACTTCCAAACTGTTTAGAAATCAAAAGCTTGGCTTCTGGGGGGGTTTCCATTTCAGGTTGAAGTCTACCAAGTCCATTAGGAAACAGACATACCAGTCATACCAGCTTGTTCTAGCCATAGCAACCTGTTATTGCCTGTGGTGTGCAAGCCAGATTTACTGGGCAAAACCTCGTCGGCCGGCAGTTGGCGAAGAGGCTGATCTTGGGGTCATTACATTTCTAGCAATCTATTTCTTCATGCCTCACTTCTTCTGTGTTCTGTCCTTGAACCTAGCAGGACATCAACCAGAACAAATTCCACTGTAGCAGAGTTCATTTTTGGGGCCTTTGTTTATGATGATGTATTGTTGTATTCTGCCTAGTTTAAATGTAACTTGTAATGTGCCATATATATACGTTTACACTTGCAATTTTGACACTCTTGTTGTAGACTTATTGTAATAAAGATGAAAATAAGATTGTGAGATATATAGTGGTACAATAAGCTATGTGGATTGTGTGTGCATAAACTTTCATTTTGAATATTATATATATGATTTAAAAGTTCAAAAAATATATCTTTTGCATTAAAGATTAAGGGTGTTTTCCTGCAAGAATTTTTGGGGATTTGACCAAATTCGGGGATATTTCATATTTTCCGTACAAAAATGGTGAACCAAATCCTGCAGAATTAAATCCCTGTCCAAACCCCTAATCACCTTTGAAGAGGAATTGAAATCCCATTGAAACGGATGAGAATTTTTTTGGAGGAATTAATAATTTTTTTCACTCCCTACATCCTTACCATTCACTCTTCTTTTATTAGACATTTTAGCATGTGATATTTTTAATTTTTTAATGTTTTATATAATTATTTAATCATTATCTGCTAAAAATCAAGTTGAATGTGGTTGTAACAATTTGTCAATTTCATTATGCCATTTAGACGAGGAAACAAGGAATTAGTTTTTGAAAAAATGGTCAATTCACGCCGTAATCACACACAAAAATGGTCAACTTGTTTTTGATTTCGCACAAGTATGTTCAAAATTGTTTTGATTTTGCATAAGTATCACACAAAAAAAAGATTTTTTCATAAACTAGTCCAAAATTAGTAGAAAACAAAAGAATGTCTCAAATGAATAAGATTTTATAAAAAAAAAATTGTTTGTTAATATTGTAACAATCTATGAAAAATAGATTACAAACTGTAAATTAAACTAACCATAAGTACATTTTATACGAATATCAACTGAAACTAATGTACTCTAGTTTAAATTGAAAACTCTTACTAAATTAGATAAAATCTATTTTTAGGAGATTAAAGTAAATAATGCGACTATTTAAAAAAAACTATGTTTTGACTCCTGCATTGCACTTAGTCTAAGCACCCACCAAGTTATGATCGCAAAACATTTAATGGTCTACAATGTATCTTTTGACTCTATCAATAATATACAATAACCCGATAAAATAAATTCTTAACTAACTTTTGGACAAATAAAATATATAAACGTAATAAACAATTTACTTACTTATATTTCATAGAAACTAATTGTCACTATCCCGGCCTCCCTTCCCCGTCCCTTCTAATTTCTTTTATTCCTTTCCTTTTTTTTCTTGTAACTCATAGGATGGTTCAAGATCTATGGTCTCTCCCGTCAAAGATTTGCATTCAACAAAAAAGTTATCACAAGTTCGAATTTATTTCAAACTACGCTCGCAAAACTAAAATAACACAAAAATCACACTTGCTTTCCAATTTTACGGTTGTAGGTTACTCTTTCTTCATAGATTGCATAGTTAAACAACCAAATACACACACATTTAACACACCTGGAACTCGCAAAAATTTATTCCTTTATAAGAGGTGCAATGCATTTTCACAAATGACATGTTTCCATTCCATGTAACATCATTGAAAAAAACCCACATGCATAAGCAAAAAGAAAAATTAACAAATAAGAAGCTCAGTTCATTGAAATGACAATCCATCTAACCAGACCTGAAAGTCATGCTTGTAAACTTTCATATTTTTAATTCATCATTTGTTCTACTATAATATCCAAGATTAGGACGCATATACAAGACAACGTCTCCCTTAATTCTTATGTAAAATAAATGGTAAAATAGAGCTATTGCCTCTGATCCCGTGTTATGATGTCCATAATTGATAGGATAGGCAATTGACACTACTTTTATATCGGTTTGGGATTTTTTGGTATATTATATTTTGAATATCATGATATTCGAGATATCACAATATTATGTGTTACAGGGCGGAACCAGAATTAGAAAATGCCCTGAGCTGAAATTTATTACTAGAATATATATTACATTACGTATATTATTTTACTTTCAATATATAATGATATTTGCCATTAGATCATTGTGCCCGATATGTTTGTTCTTAAGATTTTTTAATATTTTGAACGATTTATCATTAAATATTATATTTTTACTCATTCATAAGTCGAGATAAAATGGTATTAGGTTTACTCAACCTCTACACATGTTGACGAAACATTAGCATTAGGGAAGCGCATGGTTAATATAATTGAGTATATTAACTATATTATGTTTTTTTCTAAAGACAAAGGTATTAGAATATATTTAGTTGTTAATTTTGAAATTATAACAATGAACTGAGCCAAATTAAAATAACACTGAGCCGGAATTGAATTTTGCACTGAGCCGGATTCGAAAAAAGCACAAATTTATACTCGAATTTAACACTCGGGACCGAAAATGGGGTGAGCCGGGGCTCGGCCCCAGCTCCCCCTCAGTTCCGCCCCTGATGTGTTATTGATATTTATAGGATAAAGCAACAAACAATATTTTAATATCACTTTTATTTTGGTAGAAAAAGTAAGTGACACTATTTGCAATTAAGTGAATACATATATTTTGCATTTACATAAAAATTAGAGTTTATACCGATATGATCAAATTGTGAGTAGGCTGACTGTGCCTATTTACTTTTCCATAAAACATATCATTATCGTTATTTTTATTAGACTTAAGGCATTATGGTTACGTAATTTATAAATCAATTGAATTGTATTTAATAGACTATTTAATTATTGGGTTTGTCAACTACGCAATGCGTTTTATATCATCTTGATATATAGGAATAATTTGTAAAAACAATGAAGCTAGGACTATACTGAAACTGCATTAAAAATGCTTAAAAACAAGAGATTAAGATGGTTGTATTAATGTGGAAAAATATATTAAGGAAAACAAACAATTCTAACTTTTGCTTATCATTTTGATTTTCTTTGGAAAAATGAAAATCAAAATATATATTAAGGAAAAATGAGTTTATTTTCAAGAAAACAAGTTGAAGAGATATTCATCCTAAAGAAAATCAAAATGATAAGCAAAAAATAGATATTTTGCTTATCATTTTGATTTTCTTTGGGATGAATATCTCACTATCACAAGTAACAAAAATATTGTTCTCTTGAAAGTTGTAGAAGTAATATCTCTTCTTCTCTTTAGGATAACCTACAAATAATCATGTGTATGATTTTTGGTGCATGTTTATCATAAAGAATATGCTTAACATAAAGTTCACAACCTCAAACTTTTAGAAAAGATATCACTATTACGATACCAATCCATATGTGATATAATGTTTTTCCAACAAACTTACACATAGTTCTATTTTGTGTAAACACAACAATTTGTTGTGCATGTCCCCAAAAATATATTTGAATGATTAGTGAAGCTCATCATACACTAAACCATTCTATTAGAGTTCAATTTCTCCTCTCAAACACGTCATTTAACAATTGAATTTCAAGAAGAGTGAGTTGTGAAATGATTTGACAACTCCTAAGATGATTAGAAAACTCTTGGCTAAGATACTTGACAATTTCTATTGTGTCAACACTTTTTTTGTGGGTCAGTCTGACAACACAATCACAAGTTTACACCCCTTAACTACTTTTAATTAAATCTAATTGTGTATAGTAAAAGGACATTGAAGTAATTTACTTTATTTAGTATTTCAAAATAAATAATTTTGTAAATCCTACTAGCAACTAAATCCATATATTTATTCAATTAAATATCCTTCTTTTCAACTTCAACTTCTTCTCGTCTTCTTGTTCTCATCTTTTTCCCATTGGAACTTGCAAGTTTAAATATGTACCAATAAACACAAAATTGTTGCTTATCATCAACAAATAATGTACCCAAAATGAAAGAAATTAATAGTGCTTAAAATGAACAATATCAGTACATTAAACATTAAACATATATAAAGCACACAAGGTTTACACTATTCATTAATGGGTTTTTCTTAGTTTCCCTTCAATTCTTTTTAGCTCCAATCCGGTTCGGTTCTAATTTTTTGTTACTCTCCATTTTGCATTTTTGTTTGTCTTGTTTTGGGTGTACAAATGATTAAATCTATATAAACCACACAAGTGCTACTATTCATTAAGGGTTTTTACCATCTTATTCTAATTTTGTTTTATCCCAACTCTACTATTCATTAAAGAGTTTTTACCATCTCATTCTAATTTTGTTTTATCCTAACTTAAGTTTTCAATCTCATTAATCTCTTATTTTATCTTTCCCCATTTCTATTACAAGTTTCAAAAGTACTGAAATGAAACGGTTCCAAATCTCCGAAACAAGGGTTCAAAAGAGAAAAAGATGATTTACCGATTCGAGCTGATGCACACACCTATTAGCCAAATGGAAGCATCTTTTCCAAAGATTTAAGATTGTCAATCTCCACATGGAACATTGCACTTTGGACGGCACAACATGTAACCAACCCACGTCATGAGGAAAGCTCTTACAACTAAATACTGAAAATAAAAGATAGTTATAGAGTGATACACTCCTAATTGCCTAAAGTATGACATCCAACAATACACATCACATGCATCTAGCTAATACCTCACGCCTCATACACATCAAATAGCATCTAGCTAATACCTCATGCCTCATACACATCGCATGCATCTAGCTAATACCTCATGCCCCATAGCACTTACATCATTTCAAAGAAAGTTTTGGACGTTGCTTAGTTAGAGCCGGTACTAGGGGGAGTTGTCAACACTGCGCTCCCTTCCCCCAGTATTGAGTGTAAAATTATATGTAAAATTTCGTACTTTCCCATTATGTTGTTCCGATTAAATATCGTCTTAAATTTTACGTAATTGATTCGGCTCCCTCCATTTTGCATTTTTGTTTGTCTTGTTTTGGGTGTACAAATGATTAAATCTAGGGCTTTTCACTAAATAAATAAAAAAAATTAACTATTAACCTAAATAAATACGTTTCAAAACTATTGATTTTTATAGATAAAATCGCCCCAGGCCTAGGCGATATCGCCTAAGGCCCAGGCGATATCGCCCCAGCACCAAGGATTGTTGATCAAACCGATTCTAAACTGCCCAACCAACCGAGTAAATGCTGTCTGGCTGGACACTTGGCGATCTCGCCCCAGCCACAGGCGATATCGCCCGGGCTACAGGCGATCTCGCCCGAGGGTTAGACACCGGGCAATCCCACCCAAACCCCTATAAATACCCCATTTTTCAACCCATTCTCCCACACTACTCTTTAACCCCTAAGGCAAAGGTAAGTCTCATTTCTCCTTTTTTTTTTAAATTACATTATTTAGTAGGTTTAGGTTAGAGAATTAGTTTAGGGTTTTAGGTTAGAGAATTAGTTTAGGGTTTTAGGTTAGAGAATTAGTTGAGGGTTTTAGGTTAGAGAATTAGTTTAGGGTTTTAGGTTAGAGAATTAGTTTAGGGTTATTATGGTAGATAATTTTTTCCAAAGTGATTTATTAACACTGTCATATTGACGTTGTAGGATTTTTATAAAATGGAGAGGACCTTTTCTCGCACCATTACACAAGGTACGTAGTACATACATTATTTATTGTTCTTATGTCATTGTGAACCATGTCATTATTTATGGATAGCTTAGAGAATTAGTATGATGTTGAGGTTAGCGAATTAGTATAATATTGAGGTTAGACAATTAGTATAATTTTGAGGTTAGAGAACTAGTATACTTTGAGAAAGAGAATTAGTATAAAATAGTTTTCCTAACAATTTACTATACAATAGATGTCGAACTATGGATGGGATGAACCGTTGGTTGATCAGACTCCTGAGGGCTGTAGGCCTCAACCTGGTGATTGTTCTCTACTGTGGGGGGAGAACAAGCATAGGCTACTTTAGTGTGGTGTGACCCTCATGCGTGCAAGGCGCTGAAGTTGCGACAGCGTAGTTCTTGCTTAGAGTGGAGTTCAGAGTACGAGGCATTCTTGCGAGAGTGTCGACTCCTCCCTGTTGTTCGTTTACTCGGTTTCACACCATGTAAGGAGCTCGTCACAGCATTGATTGAGAGGTGGCGGCCAGAGACGAACACATTCCACCTGATACAGGGCGAGGCGACGATCACTTTGGAGGATGTTGAGGTACTTACGGGTCTTCCTATCGATGGAGTTCCTGTTACCGTAGCGGTGGACAGACGTGATCCGGGTGTCATATGTGAGGAGTTGTTGGGTGCCCGACCCCCACCTGGGAGTTGTACGGGACAGTCAGTGAAGATATCGTGGGTGAAGGGAATGTTTGATCGTCTACCGGCTGAAGCTCCAGCAGATGTTGTTCTCCGCTATGCACGAGCCTACACTTGGGTTCTTATTGGCGCCATTCTACTAGCTGACCGGACTGGAGACTTGATACCGGTTCATCTACTCCGGCTTATTGGGGACTCTGCGGTTGCATCCACGTTCAGTTGGGGTAGTGCGGTACTAGCATGGCTGTATAAGGCCATGGGGAGGGCGGCCTTCTTCACGGCTGGGAGTCAGAGGGGTACAGGTGACTTGGGAGGCTTCACCTTGCTGGTCCAGCTCTGGGCCTTGGAGAGATTCCCGATCATAGCCGAGCGCTACGTAGCAGGTGGTGACCCACCAGATGCTGACACCGTTCCTCGTGGTGTGCGCTGGATGTCTGTCATCCGGCGCCACCAGCATCGCGTGGCTATGAAGCTGGAGGAAATACGATACGCACTTGATCGGAACACGGAGTTCGTGGTTAGGAATCTTAACCTCATGTACATACTCTCTCTGATTTTCTTAATTCTTCCTTACAACATATTTATTAATTCTCCAGTGGATGCCGTACGCCTTTCGAGAGGAGGACTATCAGTTGGAGGACGATGTGTTCTGGCGAGCTGTTTGCCCCATGCTGTGCATAGACTGTGTCTCATGGCACCATCCTGATCGTTGCATGCGTCAGTTCGGACATGGTCAGCGTATCCCACAGGACGCCAAGCCTGCTGCTCGCGTCGAGGAGTTACTAGGACTAGACTTCAGAGCACCAGTACATGATTGGGGTGCTAGGTACCTACAGTACTTACGTCTCTGGGAGGAGCGGGATCAGCACATTGCCGAGGGCGAGGTGAGAGCAGATCCATTGAGCCACCACTTCCATGATGAGTACGACGAGTGGTACAGGAGACGGACACGCCTGGCCATATCACACGATGGTGCACAGTTTCAGGGGATGGTTAGTGGCCACCTACTTGAGTAACTGTAGCCAATTTAGTATTCCCTTAGGGTACACTAACTTTTCTTTTTGTTTTGCCTTTCAGATCGCCTCGTTGGAGCAGGCTACCATTTTGAGTGGTACGAGTGATTCTCACATGAGTCATGTGCTCCGATCTGGATTGGCTATGAGCGGAGCATATGAGCGCCTTCCCGATCGAGGACCACACCGCCCACGTGCAGCATCACGCCTGCCGACATACCCTCCCTATGATGGCTATCCCATCCCACAGAGAGGTCACAGTACAGGGTTGGATGATGTCGATTACGGCGGTCTCGCGCACCATGATGTGGGATACGCACCTCCACCCTACTATGTGTGGAACGAGGATTTCGCTGACGGGCGGACATACAGTTTCGATGACCCTCCTCAGTACCAGGCTACGGCGCCTCAGTACCAGCCGACGGCACCTCAGTACCAGACGACGGCGCCTCATTACCAGCATGCAGGACACCCAGGTGCGTCGAGTAGCCAGCCGTATGGGCCCACCAGCCAGCACGTTGATCAGAGCCATCCGGCCGGCTCCCAGGGTTTCTCGGAGGACAGTGGGTTCGAGGATTGGGCCCATCGACCTGATTTCGTACCGCAGTCCACCCAGACACCACCGTACACTCACATGTTACGTGATCGGACTACATTGCGTCCACCGGATTGCTACACGGACGAGCAGCGACAGAGACGCCAGAGGGGTCGGAGGCATTGACACTCACATTTTTAGTTTTTCGTTTCTGGATTTATGTTATGGTTTACTGTTTTTATTTGTCGTACTATGGTGATCGATTGTACTTGTTTCGGCTGTTGTAGTATTTATTTGTCGTACTATGGTGATCGATTTTACTGATTTGCACTTTCATGTCATTTTCGCTGTTAATGTTTTTGCAATGAAATTCAACCATTTCGATCTATATGTGGATGGAACAATACTGCGCCACATTTTATTATAACAAACTTCACTACGAAAATTACATAAACAACAGTTCCAACACGGTTCAGGTCCGAGGGTTTCTCATAATGAAATTCATAAGCTCTTGTTGTTCTTTGATTTTCTGGTTCAGTTGTCGAATCATCTCGTCCTTCTCCCTAACGACCCTTTGGTTCTCCCTCTTAGCTCGATCAAGTTCTTTGTCCTTCGCCCGAATTATATTGTCCTTCTCCCTTCTGATCTTGTCCACAGCCTCCCGAACCACCAATGTTTCAAAATAACCACAACCCTTGTTCTTTACAAAATGGCAACGAAACATGCTGGTTAGGAAATATTAATGGGATAGGGAATAAATTAAGAAAATCATTCCAGTCTTTATACCTCCCTCTCAAGCGGACACCCAAAATAGGGTTCGAGATCCTTCAGTTGAATGGATCTTGTTGCCCTCAAATCACACCAGCAATTCACCTCACTTAGCTCATACTCGAACAGGTCTTCCTGAGGTTTCTTCATCTTGTACATTATACGATCAACTTCTGAAACTACACGACAATAGCAATTGTAATTAGTGCAAAACGTGAAGTTTACGGGGGAAACAAGACATGTTTTTTACCTTTATCGCGAGCTCTACTTCTTTCCCCATGTGTGAACACCATAGTGTGACTGCGGTGGATGGAAACTGAATTCGAAAATTGAAAGTAGTGGTGTGTGTTTGGAAGCTGGTGATAGGAGGGTTTTATGATGCATACTGCCCCCTGTTGTGGCACAGGCGATATCGCCCGTGACCCAGGCGATCTCGTCCATGTCACAGGCGACATCGCCTATGCCTAGAGTGACTACTATTTTATTAAACGAACCGAGATAAAAACGTTACAGATACACTATTTTATTTCACGCTTGATTACTAGAAGACGCCCCAGCATTGTCCCGTCTCCGTCCACATGTCCTTGCATTATGACCCACGCGACCGCATGTCCTGCACTTACTTGGGCGACCCTCCTCACGCCAATCCATCTCGTTTCTGATTCGAGAGTGTCGTGGATGACCCTGTCCACGAAAAAGATGAGGTTGCGGGATCACTGGTAGGCCCGTGTGTGGGATCCAGTCTTTAGGACCCAGTATTGGTTGGAATGACTGAGCATACACTAGCTGGGTCTTGGATACCAGATAGAAGGGGCTGACGTAGTTTTCCCAGTTAGCACCAGCAAATGTGCAACAAGCTACAGCATGGGAGCACGGTACCTTGTACCCCTGGAACTTCCCGCATGTGCAAGTCCCCTTACGATTCGACTGCCTATCGAACCGAACAACGTAGCTATTATTACCGCTACGGTTCTGATTGTTTGGACCAGACTTAACCTCGTAAACCCCGTTAGCCGCATCGTACGGCAGCACGTAGTGTCTGACGGAACTTGACGTAGATTCTTTGGTTAATTTCTGACAGTACTTCGTATACGCGTTCCCTTCTGCCAACATTCCCTGGTATTCCCCACGGCGCCTATGCCAATACTTGACCATACGGTGGAATGTGTGCTCGATCACAGAAGACATGGGCAAACGTCGCACGCCCTTAAGTACTCCGTTCACGCATTCTTGCGCGTTGGTCGTCATGGTTCCCCACCGAGCACCGCCTCCCTCAGTGTTGTCATAGGCCAAGCTCCATAAGGGTAGTTCCTCATTCACCCATTTTGGCTCCCGTACGTTTTGTTCATCATGGATCGCCAACCATTCTGCCTTCTTTGCCTCAAACTTCCGCACATTCCCTTCTATTCCTGCGGGTAGCGATGAAGACTTCTATGAATATCTAGTTTGTATGACAATATTGTATTAGTTAAGTTCAAATATACACCGTAAACAAGTTGACAAATACCTAAGTTCCAAAGGCGAGATTTTAAAGTTTGGTTGCGGTGTTTCTTGTTGAAGTTGCTTACGTAATGGCGTAGACACCACCTCCATACCCACCCTCGATCAATGTTGCGCATTGCCGCTGCTATCCCCTTGTGTCGATCACTGATGATTGTGATGTTGGCCCGATTGGTCACATGTCTCTGTAGATTCTCCATGAACCACTTCCAATTATCGGAATCCTCTTTGTCAACTATGGCGTACGCCAATTGAACAATCCGGTGTTGCCCATCGAATGTACTAGCCATCAACAACACTTGCTTGTACTTGCCCGTGAGGAATGTGCCGTCAATGATCATGACCCCAGAGCAGTGCTTGAAGGCTTCTATGCATGGCCCAAACGCCCAAAACACACTCTTGAACATCCTACAGTTACCCGCCGGGTGGGTTATGATCTCGTACCGTGTCCCGGGGTTTGTGAGACGAATAGCATTCAGGATTGTCTCAATGTTGATGTATGATGCCACCCAGTCACCGTACAGCTTCTCGACAGCACGTTGCTTGCCAAACCACGCCTTCCGGTACGATATATTGCGGTGGTACTTCTCCATAATGCAATCAATAACTGTCTCAACCTTCAACCCCGGCTCTCTGCGCACAATGTGCATGATTGCATCTGAGATCAGCGTGACATCGAGCTGTGGGTGGGGCCCTATTATCGTTGACCGGTCACAACTGTGGCCGTTGTTGAGTTGTCGTATTATCCAGAATCCATATCTGTTGCTAAGTGAGAACGCATCCTCCAAGGACACGTCGGGTCGATGCACTTGATGGCCCATTCCTTCGGGTTGGAAGTGATTACCCTGTACTTATAGTTGCGGATGACTGCTTGGCTCTTCGTTAGGGACACCAGTTGACCTTTGGTAGAGAATGTCTGACCCAAGAAGAATTCCATCTCCACCGACCAGTACGCCTTCGCTGGGATCTGGAAGCGCCTGTCCATGGAGTAGGTGTTGGAGATTGTCATAATGTCGTCACAGTCGTCACCCTCGCTCGTGGCATGTTCCAGTGGCACATGAACTTCCACGCTATTTGCTGTGGCTCCCCCTTCTTCATCGTCGTCTTCCTCGTCGGTTTGGCCAATGTCATCGTCGACGTTTGGATTCCCTTCGTCCGCCGAGCAATGGCTCCTTTCATCTCCAGAATCGTCAGTGCTGACATATTCATCTCGCGCCAACCCCTCTTGGTCAACCTCCTCCTCCTCCGGACCGATATGACTGGTCGCCATGTATTCCCCATCATACGTTTGGCTCTGCTCTGCCATCTGATTTGGAATGACCCCCGAGAAATCGGAGAACTGAGACGGCTCCTCTTCCATCAAGGCGTACAACTCGGCAACTTCGAAAAATGGGTTGACGCGAACTAAGTCGTATATGACTTGTACGCCGTTGTCGTCCGATATCGGCCTAGAAACGAAATGCGACAGATTTCCCTCAGAACTGTATATCGGCATTCTCCAGACAAATGACTGGATTATCTGATCCGCTCCAAGACCCATTTTCCGCCGAAACACGGTAACCACACTATCATAGGTCGCTCGCTTGGTCATCTTCAGACGGACATTATTTCCCCCTTCGTAGGATAAGCCGGTCCAATCCTGAACGATACGGCCCCCCCAGAAAACTTGGATTCGGAATTCTCGTGACAAAGTGTAGTCGGCCATTTTAGAATGTTAGTTCTTTCGATTTGGTGACTAACCCCCGAAACTAACAAGGATTTATAGGGTGGTTAGTGATCCGAGATGTAGGCGATATCGCCTATGGGTTAGGCGATATCGCCCATGCCCTAGGCGATATCGCCTAATCCTTGGCTATTTTCACACCCGTGACTCAACCGAATCTAATCACGAGTCACGGGTGACAATCCTTGGTGCAGGGGCGATATCGCCTGGCCCCTGGGCGATATCGCCTATGCCTGGGGCGATTATATTTATAAAAATAAATAGTTTTGAAACGTATTTATTTAGGTTAATTGTTAATTTTTTTTATTTATTTTAGTGAAATGCCCATTAAATCTATATAAACCACACAAGTGCTACTATTCATTAAGGGGGTTTTTTACCATCTTATTCTAATTTTGTTTTATCCCAACTCTACTATTCATTAAAGAGTTTTTACCATCTCATTCTAATTTTGTTTTATCCTAACTTAAGTTTTCAATCTCATTAATCTTTTATTTTATCTTTTCCATTTCTATTATAAGTTTCTCTCTTCCTCTTATTATTAAATTAAATCTATATCACGCACATCGTGTGTTAGTAAAATATAATTTATGTATCGCAAAATACTTTGAATAAGAAAATCATTTTTTTATATTTTGTTGATCAACGGGTGAATACACTGATGTTATAAATATATTTAACGCGCAGCGGCATCGCGCGACTACACAATCTAGTATGATATAAACATGATACCTTAGATGACAAAAATTAGCACCTTGATTAAAACACAACACATAAGTTGAAAAAAATCAGTACCTAAGATATAGAAACAATACCTCATACAGAAAAATCAGTACCTAAGCTATACAGTAGCTCGTATAGCAAAATCGGTATTTACGTTGTAAAAAATAGTACCCCATATGACAAAAATTGGTAAATTAGATATAAAAACAATACCTCCCACGAAAAAACCATACATGCTAGTACCTCATATGACAAAAATAGATACCTTGATTGGGATGTTTGAGGGAAGTTTAGTTTTTGTGATGGTGATTGTGTGTTTGCTGATGACTTTCCCTGCTCTTGTAAATATGTTAGTTATGGCTCTATATATTGGAGTCATAATACTGATTCAACCATCATCTTTTTTGACAAGGATATCATGAGTGAGATTGGGAAGATAACATATTACTGTCAGCAGACCAGTATACTTCATCTCAAACACACAAACTATCTGGCCATCCTGCCGAAGGTTCTCTGGGACCTTGACTATGCTAAAACTCTCAACGTCGAGTTCAAATGCTAGAATTTCTGTCCTTGGAAACAAAGGTAGGACCATGAATACATATCCATCAATACAACACTGCGACCAGGAATGAGCACCACCCTTGTAATCCTTCAACACCAGCGGTGTGTTGGAAACTGGCCTCTAGGGGTGGAAATGGTTTGGTTTTTGGCTAACCAAAAACGAAGAAAATCACTAACCTAAACCTAAACCAAATATATTTTGGTTAACTAAAACCGAAACCAAAAATTTCGGTTTAGTTTTGGTTACCCGTAAACTAACCAAAACTCTTATCAACTATAACAAAATATGAATTAATAATATAAATTCAAAACTTCATAAATAACATCTTTAAAGACTTAAAACTATAGATATATGATCCATCATAAATCCATTACACATAATATAAAGATCCAAATACATACTTGTAAGTTATAATTGAACTAAAATATGCATATACTTACAACTTAAATCGAGAATGTTGTGAAACAAAATTACTAGGTTTTACATTTTGGAGTTCACACTTTACTAATTACTAAATGAGCATGAAACATAAATCATGAGTTAGACAACTCAAACTATGTAATATTGAAATGGGTTGGTCACTTATATTTGTTGTGTATGCGCCAAAATTGTCAAATTAGTATTATGGTTTTATATTTTGGTTTTTTGGTTTTGGTTAACCAGAAACCAAACCGAAACATGACATTTTCTAAACAACTAACCAAAACCAAACCGAAACCAAAATTATTGGTTTTGGTTAACCAAAAACACTATATTTTGATTTTGGTTAGGACTAAACCAAAAAACAAAAAACCAATTTCCAGCCCTACTGGCCTCCACAACTGATCATCTATGGAGCAGACTTCTGCCTTCCACGTTTGAGTTCTTTTGTAGTAAGAGACTCGTACCACCTTGTAATGCCTTTTTTGGGAATCACATCCAAAACCCACTGCCTTATCAGCACGTTGCAAATGGAGAGGCAGATCCGGGAGACGGATGGAACGTCTAATCGATGGGTTCCATAGGTGGATATGGATAAAAGTATCAGGATCATAGGCACAAAGGCAAATCGCTCCATCTATAGACCCGATATAATGAAGTGTTTTCGGATCCTTGTACTGATCACTGAGTGGAGAGTGGACGGTGACATAGTCCAATATATTCTCTGGGTTCAGATGAATGGATAAATCTTCTCCACCAACGTCATACTCACCGTCGAGAATCATCTGCCTGAGAAACAGGGCTCTATGAGAGTGGTGATGGAACAAAAACTCTCTCATCGAGATCAGAAACTTCCACTTCTTGCATATGGTCAGGCAGCGCAAGATGGATTTTGCTGGAAGCAGCCCCAATATTTTCAACCAAATCTCCTCGGGCAATCGAGGAAGCTTAAGCGGAGGTTTCTTCACCGGAGTCAATGTCATTTCTACGGTCTCTCCTCCCCCCTCTTCACTCTTCTCCCCCACAACATCATCATCAACTGCCACGGAATGATGTATCTTCTATTTTCCTCTTCATCATAACTGCTAGGGCTGACAAAAGAAAGGGAAAGATACACGATCAACACATAAGAAACTGAAATGATATGTGATATCGGGCAGAGAATGCGTCATTTTACAATAATCTCTACTTGAGAATTGAAACCCTAGAATCACAGTACTTCCACCCGCGAAAATTGATCTTCAGTACAACAGCAGAGGAAGAAGCCTTCCGTCGTCCGCGCCGAAAGAGAGTACCTATGATACGTTACAGAATCCTGGTGGCTATCATGACGTCTGACTCTTCGAAGATCTAGATCTAGATTTAGAGTTAGACGAAAGCAACGTGGAGGTGGTGGAGACTGTAGATAAGTTGGCCGCCGGAGGTAATATCAGGAAGAGGTGGAAACATGTTGGACGACGACGTAGGTCAAGTCGAGTCTTGATGCCAGCGGTGGTGAGAGCACATTTTACTTTGTTTGTACGACAAGTTTTGAGTCGAGTGGAAGTTCAATCTTTCATTCAGAATAAGAAAGGTATGTTTAGGCTCTAATGGGTCGGGTATAGGGGCTTTTGTTGGGCTTAAGTTCACTTTGACCCAGCCCAAGTGAGTTCATAATTTGGCTGGCCCGACCCAATTCTTAAAGACCTAAGCTAGCGAGCTTTTTTTGTTTGAAACTCAAACTTCACTATTATTAATGAATCAGTTAACATCGTTACTAGCCAATCAGGAGTGACCCCTCCTATGATAGAGTTGGCCGAGTATAAAGATCGTTTTGCTAATGCATCAACGATCTTGTTACAATCTCTCCTAACAAAAGCAACCTTACAACACAGTTTAGAAATTAAAACGTTCTTACACTCTTCTATAGTTCTGCTGAATTCCGTGGCATCCCTACCAATATGCTCTATCGCTAGTTTCACCAAGAGGCATTCAGTTTCAAAAATCATCTGTCCAAGTCCCAGGTCTGAGGCCCATCGAATTTCTTTCCGAAGGCAGCTCGCTTCTGCTTTCTTGGCCATCGGCTTCCCTGCACATAGTTTTTGCTTAACGCCAATCACTCTCCCATCTGCATATCTGGCTATCATCCCCAAACCATGGCTTCGACTGTCAGAGAAGACCGCAGCATCAAAATTGATCTTCGTCACGCCAACTAGAGGTTTGTGCCATTAACGACATCCAGATTCCAGCTCCCTACTTCTTGCACCCCGTTTAGATCTTTTAGCTAAATTCCATTCTTCAGTACACGCAAGTTCGAGTCTTACGACAATGTTGTCAGTCGTAGATTTACTATTCCAGACTATGTCATTTCGCTCCCGCCAAATTGCCCAAAGTATCGAGCAAACATCCTCCACCTACTTCTTTGTGGCCACCTCCATGATTTTGAAAATTCACAACTTCGCTTCTCCATCCGCTTGCTTCACTGCATGCACTGTTGATGCACCTAATATTGGTGTATTCAATCCCATATTAGATGACATTTTCACTATGGTTTTGTCATGATTGGATGAGATATTTGGTAATTATTTGTGCATTTTCTCTCCATTGACCTTTGGGTTGTTTTACGTCGTTTAACATATTTTTTATGCATTTCATGATATGAACAAGTTGGAGCACACCAAATAATAAAGATGAATTATAAGAGGAAGGGAGAGATTTAGTGGGAAATGACAAGAATTGAGGAAGCTTGGAATTATAACGTCCAAGTCATATTTGGTTTGAAGTGTGGACAATCACTCCAACCTTTCAATCTAGTTAAATTTATCCGGTTTGTGTCAAATTTAGCCACTTTTTTTAGTGTTACAAAATAAGCCACGTTTTCAATTTTGTGTCAAATTTGTCTAGTTGACTGTTAACGACAACGGAATTTGTGATGGATTTACTAGCTCTGTTAGTAATGTCGTTATGTCATATGAGTGGCACAGATATGGTTCCACGTAGATAGCCAAGTGGACTGAGCTAACTCACCATATGGTTAAAAATCATCTCGGTCGACTAACCTTGTTCTATTTAGAAAAACACCAACTTTCTCTACCCATGCAATTGTGAGATGAGGGTGAAAGGTCCCTTGTAGCAGAACAGATAAATTCAAAGTTATTTTAAACCATTGTAACTTGACGGTTTTTGTGGGGTTGGGTTAATCTATAAATGGCGTGGCGTTTCCACGTAGACTACTCACCCAATCCTCAACAATCCACGTCAATAGGGATAACATTCCCTGTCATTGTTTCCCTCAGATGTCACGAACTATTACGATATTACTCGCGTATATACAACGTATAGGCTATCTGGAGGGCGTCACCAAACTATTGGATTCCGAGTTCCGGATAACACGCCGTTAGTTTTCGAACGATTGAAGGGAGAGAGAGGGTTGGAGATGAGGGCGGTGGTTCCGACGAGGGGAGAGAGGGGGTTGGGGATAAGATTAGATATTTTTCTTTTTCTGTTTTATATTTTTAATAAATTATAAAATATTGCCACGTAGGATGCCAACTAGATTATTTTATACAGTCAGCTAACTCCGTCTAGCCACCTGTCAAGAAAATCATCGAAAACTAACGTGTGTGTTATCCGGAACTCGGAATCCAATAGTTGGTGACGCCCTCCAGATAGCCTATACGTTGTATATACGCGAGTAATATCGCAATAGTTCGTGACAACTGAGGGTATTAGGCCTAGATTTTTCAAAAGAAATGATTAGAATTAACACAAATCAGAATTTTTTTGTTAGATTTATGTATTTAACTGAGATGATCTGGTAGGCCTAGGTGATTTGATGAACTTCATCCTAAATTTGAAATCTTGTTCGATTGACAGATCGTAGAATTTGAAATGACATGGGAGTAATTTCTTAGTCTCATTTCTTCTCTCTCAGTAAAAAAAAAAAAACGAAATTGACAGCAGAAAATCAATAGTTGCAGAGCAGGGAAGAACACAAGCTGCACGAGAAGAAAGGCGCCAATCCCCATTGGCGAAAGCGTCCTCCATAAATGCACACTTCCCACTCCTTCAACAGCTTTAATGGCTACCCTTCATTCCAAACAAACAGTACATACACTGAGACACAGTCAACTTTAAGTAACACATTTCCAGTTTGAATTCAGCAGCAGCTGCAGAAGAAGAAGAAGAAAAATTGCAGTAATAAATCAACCCACAAAGCATCCCGTGAAAAGGAAGAAGCTCTCTCTTCTGTTCTGTTCTTTCCAACAAAGAATCCTCGTGAGGAAGCGCCTCTTTCATTCCTCTGTTCTTCAACTTCTACAAATACCCCCAACAAAGATTCTTCAACCTTAAACCATGCACAAAACAACAAAGATTCCTACACAAGAATGGAATTCACAAAAGTTCTCACCTTTTTCCACGTTCTGTTATCTCTCACAGTCTTCCTCAATGCATCAAAGCCTCCTCCTTTGCAGACTTACATTGTTCAGCTCAACCCACATGGCTCTTCTTCTTCATTTCCCTCCAAGCTTCACTGGCACCTTTCCTTCCTCGACCAGCTGTCCGATGACGAACAACATTCTTCATCGTCGTCCCGCCTTCTCTACTCTTACACGTCTGCAATGGAAGGATTCGCTGCTCAGCTCTCCGATTCGGAGATGGAGATGTTGAGGAAGCTGCCCGACGTTGTTTCCATTAGGTCCGACGAGAGGCTCCAGCTCCACACTACTTACTCCTACAAGTTCATGGGGCTCACCCCTGCAAAGAACGATGCTTGGTACCAGTCAGGGTTCGGTCGTGGCACAATCGTTGGAGTCCTCGACACTGGAGTCTGGCCCGAGAGTCCGAGCTTTAGTGACAAGGGAATGCCTCCTGTTCCCGGGAAGTGGAAAGGGATTTGTCAAAGTGGACAGGACTTTGATTCGTCGAGCTGCAACAGGAAGCTCATTGGTGCAAGGTTCTTCACTAAAGGCCACACCGTGGCTGCTACTGCGTCTTCTTTGACGAGTCCAATTGTCGAAGAATATGCATCGCCTAGAGATTCTCATGGGCATGGAACACACACTTCATCAACAGCTGGAGGATCCTCGGTCCGCATGGCTAGCGTGCTCGGGAATGGAGCTGGCATTGCTCGAGGAATGGCTCCCGGTTCCCACATTGCGGTGTACAAAGTTTGCTGGACAAATGGCTGCTACAGCTCCGATATTCTGGCTGCCATGGACACAGCTATCATAGATGGAGTTGACATACTGTCTCTTTCCATAGGAGGGTTTCCGTTACCACTCTACGGTGACAGCATAGCAATCGGCAGTTTTCGGGCAATGGAGCGTGGGATATCGGTCATATGTGCAGCTGGAAATAGCGGTCCTCTCCAGTATTCAGTTGCCAATGAAGCTCCATGGATTGCTACCATAGCAGCAAGCACACTCGATAGGAGCTTCCCAGCTATAGTTCAGCTTGGAAATGGAGAGTACCTGTATGGGGAGTCCATGTACCCGGGAAACCAGTTCTCAAGCAGAACAAAGGAATTCGAGCTGGTGTATGCATCCGGTAGCAAGAAGGGAACTGAATTCTGCTTTGCGGGATCTCTCCCGAAGGGTAAGATCAAGGGGAAGATGGTGGTTTGCGACCGAGGAGTTAATGGAAGGGCCGAGAAGGGTCAGGTGGTGAAGCAGTCTGGTGGTTCTGCAATGATCCTAGCAAACACGGCAATCAACCTCGAGGAGGATTCGGTTGACGTCCATGTCTTGCCAGCTACTACGGTCGGATTCACAGAATCACTTCGGCTGAAAGCTTATATAAACTCCACAGCCAAGCCAGTGGCTCGCATTTTGTTCGGTGGAACTGTTATCGGCAAGGCAAGAGCACCTCAAGTTGCGCAGTTTTCGGCCAGGGGACCGAGCTTCACCAACCCTTCTGTGTTGAAACCAGATGTCATTGCACCTGGAGTTAATGTCATAGCAGCTTGGCCACAGAATCTGGGGCCTACAGGCCTTCCAGAAGATTCCAGAAGAGTGAATTTCACAGTTATGTCAGGGACATCTATGGCATGTCCCCATGTCAGTGGCATTGCAGCATTGATACGATCGGCTCACCCGAAATGGAGCCCTGCAGCTGTCAAATCAGCAATCTTGACCACCGCAGATGTGACCGACCATTCGGGGAAACCCATAATGGACGGTGATAAACCAGCAGGAGTTTTCGCCATGGGAGCTGGACATGTGAACCCAGTGAGAGCAATGAATCCAGGACTGGTATACGATATCGTACCAGGTGATTACGTCACTCATCTGTGCACTCTTGGGTACACGAGATTAGAGATTTTCACCATCACACACAGGAACGTTACCTGCGGCGAGTTGCTGAAGATGAACAAAGGGTTTAGCCTCAACTACCCTTCCATATCTGTAATGTTCAAGCAAGGAGCAAGGAAGAAGATGATCAGGAGGGAAGTAACCAATGTCGGCCAGCCGAATTCCATCTACTCGGTGGAAGTCAAGGCTCCCGAGGGAGTGAAAGTTCGAGTGAAACCGACAAAGCTCAAGTTCAAGGAGAGAAACCAGGTTTTGAGCTACAGGGTGTGGTTCATATCAAGGAAGAGAATCACAAAAGAGATGCTAAGCTTTGCAGAAGGCCATCTGACATGGATGAACTCACAGAACCATCTCACCAGGGTCAGAAGCCCCATCTCCGTGACATGGAAGACGAAATAACATCAGAAGCATATCATCAGCAACAAAACAAACATTACTCAATAGCTAATACTACTAAGAATTGATCCAATGAGAGATTTCTTCCTCATTCTAGATACATCTTAGAAACTTTACTTGCTTAATTCAGTACTATCATCCTGTTCCTGTCTAGTTAAATAAGGTCAGACTCCTGACCTTGTCTACTTCACTACATTTGCAATGAAGATTCTCAATCATTTTGCCTTTTACCATACATCTGTTAGTAAACAATATAAGATTCATTCAGAACCCTCTTCCAACAACTCGAGTTATTGGGATGCAACGGTTCATAACAACATCTCATATTACAGAAAGCCAAACTCAATTCATAATCATGATCAATGAAGCTTTACGAATCGTTAAATCCAGACTGAGAGTGAAGAATGGCTGATTCAGAGCACACAACTCAAAACAGATAATTCAGTAATGAAAGTAATAAGCTCCAAGTCACAAGAGAACCCTGTCTAGAACATCAATGGCACTAGGAACAAAAACACATAACAAAGCAACAATCTACAGACAAGAAGCTAACAAGCAATCATAGCTGTAAAAACTCGAGAACAAGAAAACTTTCAATTAGAGGGAATATATGTATATGTATATACATTGCCTTCATTTCTTGACAAACTGCAAGCCATTGGCATTAGCATATCTCTCCATGAACCTCATGAACCTGTCCCATTCCCTGGGATTCCGCATCACATATTTGGCCTCAATTCGAGACGGCTTCCCGTTAACAAACTTAGCACTCACATCAACGGACTGAATAACTCCTTCCTCGTCAATCATGAAGAACCCAGTAATGTCACCCAACTCACCTGAAGAGTCGAACACAGAAGGCTGCTCGAAGCTGAACAATGCTACTCCGTTTGTTCCGTCCCTTGACTTGGTCAGCTTGACGTCCGGCACCGTCTGCTCGTCTGTTCCTTGGATGAACTGGATCGAAGGCTTCGCCATCATCCTCACCACAAACCCAGAAGCCGTCGAAGACGAAGATGAAGAAAGAGACTTCCTTTTGATAGAAGGTAGACACAAGGATTGGCCATAGAAGATGGATTTGGAGCAATTGAGCGCCAATGCTACATGGGAAGAGTAGTAATTGAGCAATTGAGCGTCAACGAAGGTTCAATTCCAACAACTGGATGATAGATAGATACCTGAGAGAGCTGGTCTGAGTTGCTGGTAATGGCGGCGTTGGGAGACTGGAGAGGCTAATGCCAGAGATTGCAGAGTCGCCATAGGAGGGTTGAATGGAGAAAATTCAGAACTGAGAAGGTGAGGACGTGGATTTATCCAGAAGGATGAGGTGGGTAAGAGAGTGGAGAGGATGGAGGTGTGTAACAATGACAGCCATTCATGGATTTTTTTTTTTTCAATTTAGGGATTTGTTTTTCAAATTAGGGATTTTGTTTTGTTTCCGTTGAGAAATTGTTATTTGCTGCCACTAGCCGTACACCGTCCCGCCGTCGCCGGGGGGGACCGTGGCGGTAAACCGTGATTACGTGGCTGGTAATTGGGCCAAAGTTGGCTGGGCCTATGGGCTTTCATGAATCGTTAGTCTTTTGGGCCAGTCTGTTTCTTGGCCTACAAATTTAGTGAAATGGTTATGGTTAAGAATGGAAATTTTGGATTTTTTTTGTAATTTTTATAATTTTTTCAATTACAAATTTTCGATTGTTGAATGTTTGAATTTGAATTTTTCATGATGGGCGACATTTCAATAAAAAAATTTAGTCTTTGGTGCTTCAATTGCAAAAAAAGGACCACTAAATCTTCCTCGTTGAGGCTATTTTTATGAAGTTGTTTCCCAATTCCCACTGCAATCTCACGAACATGTGTACACACTGAGTACACGACGTTCCGCATGAAATTTCACACCGAGTATATTTGAGTACGTCTTTGGTACATAATACAACATGGTGGTAAATGAGTACATGCCAGTACACAACTAGTCATGAATTTCTAGTTGATCGAAGAATGTAACCATCAATGAAGTGATCAAGTACCAAAACCCATGTATGGTAACTAGCAAAGATGGCTCGACGATTTCACTCGTAACACCAACATTCCACAAAGTACCCGATGCAGGTGAAAGCTCTCCAAGCTTTTATTCAAATACACAAGGAGAAGGCAAAATCAAGCACTCTGGAAATTTGCAGGGTCAAGCTATGAACATGTAATACCAGTACCAGTACTAGTACCACAACCACAGCAGGGGGCCTAGGTTCATTTCAGATATATTGTATATTATAAGTAAGACAAGAATTAACAAATATGTTTTTTTTTTTTTGTTATGAAAATTAAACCACAAAAACCAAACCCATCAAGAAAACTGCAGAAGACCTTCCTCTGCTTATCAAAAAATGCTTTCACCTATATATGCAGATGCTTAAACCTGCTTCGTATTTTTATGACGACGAGACAACCACTCTTTGGCAATGCCGTTCGTACGCAATGTGAGATCTTTTATGAATATGTCTACATAGGGTTGCTACCTCTGCGTAACCCTGACTCTCTGTTTCTTCTTAACTTCGAGATGCATTGAGCAGCCATGCATCGGTAGTTCTGAGATTGATTTAGGACGTGTGTCATCTATCGGATTTCGTCCTTGTTCCCGAGCCCAGTTGCATCCGTTGTCCTCATGATCTTGAGCCTCTTAACAGAGTTGATAAACATCCTGAAATGGGAAGAACGTTAATTTGATTATTCTAGTCAACACAGACCAAAATCCCAGATTTCATTTCATTTGTTCTTGTTTCTCTTACAGTAGCATTATTACCTTATGGTGCAAATAGCAGAATCAAAAGCACAAATGCGCAGAGTTTACACTTACCCCCAAGGTACATCCCCAACAAGCATCCAATCTCCTTCCTTGTCCTCATAAGTAATCACAAATTCAGATGATCCATCCAGCAGTCTGAGACGTCTTCCAGTGTTACTAAGCTCAGTCGTGCTTGAACCTGAGAAATGCAAATCATCCTGTTTATTCAGATTGCAGCTAACACTATACAGCTAATAGCGAAATTGATCAAGGACTAGTGAATATCACAACCAGTAATGTAAGTAAACTTATGGATCATACCGTTTACTGGAGACTGCTTGAGGAACATATCTTCCAATGTTTGAGCTAAGGCTTCATAGGCTCCAAGTGCACTGAGATCCACCTTCCTCCCTATAGGAATTCCATCCATGTTAACCTTCACGAACAGCGAACTTCTCGCCTTCAGATTCATACCATTCGTGTTGCTTCTGTTTTCAACCTTGTCAACTGCCCGCTCCTTGCTTTGATTCTTCTTAGCCATCGAGTTATAATCTTCGGCGGCCACAGATCTAACCTGGTTAACCATGCTGTTCATTCTATACGCCCTCACCGGAGGCCAACCCACAACCTGCCTGCTTTGGAAATCACAAGCAACCAATGCAAAGAAAATCTTGTAAGTACAAAAATGAATTCATCACAATATTACAGATCAGGAATTGCATCTCCATCAAGACCATGATCTCAATAGATCAACCAATGTTTCGACAAATTTGGAAGCTCAGTGCTACAAGATAGGCTACAGACAAATTCTCTGTTTAGAGTTTCAAACATTTCCAAATTTATCAATCTCATTAGGGTTACATAACGAATTCTAGACCAGAATCATAATCAATCTATAACTCTACAATCCCAACACCCACTGTTTCTCCTGAGATTCGAATATTAGGGCTAACGTCATATATGCAATTAAGAAGGGTAAATAGAAACTATGGAAGAATTCATATGCAGCGGATTCACCAGACGCCGTTACCTTCCCTAAACTCCGGAAATTTCAAAAAGCATACAGACAGATTCTCGAATTCTCGATCTCCGATCATCCATGGTAGTCAAAATAGAGGAGAAGGGTTTATGTAGCGTAGAAGTGAAATTACCCGGCGGAAGCAGCACCACCAGCAGCGGAATCCGCACTCCGCTTAGTCCCGCCGCCGACTCTACTCAAAGTAGAAGACGAAGACGAGGTCGTCGACGAGGAAGAACAAGCAGCAGCAGACGAAGAAGACGTCGCAGCAGTACGGAACACACAGCTACTGGGGAAATCCTTAGCAGTCAAGATCCTCGCGTACAAGAACTGAGCCTCGTTCTTCGTCGAATTCCCTCCGATTTCACCGTCTCCATCCCGCCGCCGCATCATCCGGCTTCCCTTACCACCGCCGCCGATGCTCAATCCGAGTCCCAGCTCCAGGTCGCCGCCGGCGTCGTAGCTGTAAGGACTGGAGGAGTCCTCGGAAGACATGTCGACGTAGTCGTCCGGAGAAATCATAACGGTGATCGGCCGATGAGAGAATTATTATTTTTGGTGGAGAGAGTGAGGGGGGATTTGTTGTAAGTGTTGGTTGGTATTGTTGTGTTGTGAAAGTTAAGAAGAGGCACGAAATTTGCAGAGAAAGAGAGAGAGAGAGAGAGAGAGAAACATTTGTGATGATGAAATTGGTGGGAGAAATGTGGGGCCTACCTGTCTGGGCTTTGTCTCCTATTTGCCGCCTTTTTCTTCTCTATCTGTGTCTCGTGTATTTTTAATTTCCACGTCTTTTTCGCGCGATATTTTCGTTTTTAATATACATGATCTAGACATAGAAAGCTGATTAAATTTCCATGTCTTGGTTTTTTATGGCGGAAATTATTCGGTTTTTCAATCGTATTCAAGATTAAGGCTGATAAAAAATTGATGAAAATTACTCATTTACACCTAAATTAAAAATATTTTATTTCATTTAAACTGATATCATATTTATCAATTATCATAATATCATATTTTAATTAGAGATATAATGAAGTTATAAATAGAATATGGAAAAAAATTAGATCTAAATCATAATAAACATGTATCTAATTGCTCTCGATATGTTATACGCTTTCGATTTGTTATACGATGATTTGATTGGAAAATAGCATTTTCGCCCCTTCTATTTTGCCAACTTAACATATAACTTCATGTACTATAAATTGTACTTTTTACTTCTCCTCCTATTTTAAGCAAAAAAAATATATTTTGGGTCCTTCCGTCTTCTAAACGCAAACGCTTATAATGTGCATTCAGCATACCACGACAGCTCCAATAACCACATATTAGTTTACTAAGCATTTTTAATTGTGAATATAAATATATATAATTGCATATGATAAAATTGACAGATAAAACATGATGTTTTAAACCTCTTCATATTTCACCATATCCTCCCAGACCAACTTTTTATCTCCTACGTCCGATATCTTTATCTGTCAGCGTATAAATGTGTTCAAAATTAATGTTAAGAAGATGAAAGATACGAGATATCTTTCTCCAATTTGGATTTAATTAGTAGCAATTTGTCAAAACACTTAAAATATAGTGGTCAACTTTATAACTAATGTTTGATCGCAGCCCAATGTAGTAAGTTTGGCAGACAATTACCAGTTAATTTCGGCGGCTTAATCTAATCTAATATCTAATTTTTTGTTAAATTAATCTAATATCTAATTGTCCAACAAAGTTTCCTAGTACTCTCTGTATCTGTTCCCAGCTAGGTTGTTCAATGCGTCATCTCGAAGATTCATTATATTTTATTAAACTTTAATTAAGGAGAGGAAGCCTAACTGTTAATGATCCAAAATGGCATGTAAATGAGCTGTGCAGGAGACAAATTGCAGTGTACTTAATACTTTATTCACCTGATTACTGTTTTGGTTGTTCTTAATAAGGTACACGTCAACTTCCAGTTAGAGTTCTATGTATATACACATCAAATTGTATTGCATGTGTGATTATCTATTTGGTCGTAAGGAATATCGTCACACGGATGGATCTCGTTACAATCACTCTGGTTTAACGGCTATTGGTGGCCTCATTCGAGGTGATTTTGTGCATGCTTTCTTAGCTAATGTGGGGGGTTTGCTCCATTACACGGGCTGAGCTGAGAGCTATTGTGAAGGGACTCAAGCTGGCATGGTCCATTGGGATTAGGAAGCTTGCAGTTCAAACCAATTCTCGAGCTGAACGAAAGTCAGTCTCATATGGCCTTAGTCGCCGAATTCAAGGAGCTCCGTTTGAGGAATTGTGATCTTTCCTTTTGACATGTTTTTTCGTGAAGGGTTGATTATTTGGCTAATTTAGGCCATTCTCTTAGTTTAGGTGTGCATTTGTTTTTGCAACCGGGAGCCTCCTTAGCTGGTTGGCTGAGGTACGACTTTATTGGGGTCGCGTTACCTAGAGTTATTTCTAATAATATTTAGGGGGGCCTTGCCCCCGCCTTTCACCCAGAAAAAAAAAGAATATCGTCACAAGTTTCAATATAACTAGGGAGCGGTCAAGTCCCGGAACTATAGGGTGGGTTACAAACTCGTCCTAAGACTTTAATTCATTACAGAGTGGTTCTTATACTATGAAAGGAGTTATAGAGTAGTCCTAATGACATCAATAGTATACTTTTCCAGTCATTTTGCCATCATTGACATCTCATCGAAAATATAATTTAAAATTTATCTTAAATTAATAAAAATGACTCGAAAAATATAATAAAGAATGGGTTAAATTTGCTGTCGTAATACGGAATTCATACGGCTTCGTATATATTGTATTTATAATAATAAAACGATAAAACGAAGACTGGCCACCAGCTTTGAAATTCTCATTTGGCTTTGGATTACATTTCCCACTTCACATTTGTTGTTTTCATTACTGACAAATTATTTTTCGTCGACTTTATCCTTAATGTTCATTGTAGCCTGACATCAATTAATTTCACCAGCGGTATTTTTTTTGTATTATTATGATTATAATTTCGAGGGTTCTATCTACTGATGACTGATCAGGAGTTCGTAGGATAATTTGTCGAAACTACTTATCCAAGTATACTTAGCATTTTCGTAATGAAATTTCTTCCTTTTTGAAATGTACATGGTTGGTATTTTTTCGTCTAGTGTTTTGTAGGTTAAATTAGAGAATGTTTACTCTCCCTTTCCAAGAACAGCCAAACAAGCCGGTTGCGTTCCAGGGGTAGCTATCTTTGAAGAGATCCTTCACATGAGAATTTTTGCTCCTTCATGACACTTTAAAACGGTTTGTCGTTCAGGTAATATGGTAGCCCACTACGTGACACAAATGACTCTAACTAACCTCCTAGGGGTCATGGAGGTAAGACATGACTTCTTGGGTTAAGACTTTATTTTCCTTCCTACTTGTGTTTGCTATCTCTATGTTTCTCCGTCATATCTATCTATGTCGGAAAAGAAAACTGATGGGCCCGGCCCGCCGGAATCCCAGGGGCCCACACGGCAGCCTAAACACGGCGGCTAGGGCTGGAGGTCCGGACTTAGGCGGTAAGTCAGATGGGCTGAATGGGCAAACCCAGGAAGTGGAGTAAGGCCCAAAGCGACGGCCCACACGGCAGGCTCCTAGGTTACTTGGCGACACTTAGGGTTCCAAGACAAAGCGGACACGTGTCAACATCCTACGGGAGCTACAAACGAATGGCCAGGATTCAGCCTTGGCGACCAAGGCAGGGGTACTATAAATACCCCCGTACATCCTATTAACCAGGGGACAACACTTTTACCCAGCGGACAAACGCTCCGCGGTACGTTACTCGCCTCCCTTTCCCATTCCTTAAACTGATCGCCTCCCCTTTTCCTTGAACTAACTACCCCCCACACTACTTACGAGGTACACCACTCCCGGAGGACCAACAGGCTTGGGCTTCCATTATTGGGCCAGGCGACAAGGCTGGAACAATTGGCGCGCCAGATAGGGGCGATCAGGCGACTTTTCAAGGCGAATGGCTTCATCAGCGATTCCCACTCTGATGGGCGAGGATGGCGAAAGAGGAGATGGAGTAACACCTGTCAAGCATGTCAACCCAGGTTCTCGAGCAGACCCAAACCTCACTAGAAACATGGAGCGCGAATTCGAAGGCGACTCGGAGTCCCAGAGTACTATTCCGGCCGGCGATGCCTATGAGCTGTTGGAGCAGCGATTTCGGTCCCTTGAGCAACAGAATGCTGAGCTCACGCAGATGTTGAAAACGGTGATCGCCCAGCAGGCTCAAGCTCTCAGGGCCAACACTCAGGACAGGCAATCGCCACCGGACTCCCATTTGGAAGTGTTACAGCAATTCCTCCCGGCTACTCAAATCTCCCCCGCACAGATGGCGGTTCGCCAGCCTCTGTCCAGGGCGATACTCGTCGAGCCACTACCTAAGGGGTTGGTTCCGCCCAACCTAGATAGGTATGTAGGTACTGGCGACCCGGACGAGCACTTGCAAGCCTTCCAGATCGCCATGCAAATGCAGCAGGCTAGCGACGCCGCATATTGCAGAGCTTTTCCGGCGACACTGGGAGAGCGAGCCAGGGAGTGGTACATGAATCTACCGGAGGGCATCATAACATCGTGGGAGGGCTTTGCGAGGATCTTCTCACAAAGTATGAGTGCAAGAAAACAAGGACGGTCCGTTGCAAGCGCTGGTGAGCCTGAGGCAAAAGCCGAACCAGTCGCTGAAGGAGTTCTTTGATGAATGGACCGAGGTCGTCCAATCCATCAAGAGGGTAGATCATGAAATCGCTGCGGCAAGTTTATTCCAGTCGACTCATAACGGCAGGCTGCGGGAGTCGCTGCTACAGGTGGCTTCGAAGTCGCTGTCCGACTTGGAAACCAGAGTACACAAAATTATTTTGATTGAGGAGCAGTTAGCAGAGCCTTTACGTGGAGCGGCGAAGATGGAAGAAAAGCCGTTACAGGGAACAAGCAGGCCAAAGGGCAGCCCTCCGAGACACGGCCATACGGGAAATATCGCCCAGGGGAGCAAAGGCATTACCAAGAGAGAGGATACCCTGGAGAGCAAAGGGGTTATCAGGAGAGAGGATACCAAAGGAGAGGGCAGATTATACACCCCTCTCAGAATCGCGAAGAAAGATTCTGCTGTATATGCAGCATAAGGGACATCCCATCAACTGGCCGGGGCCAATGTTCACCCCGGCGGATCAGCGAAGTCGCCAAAAGTTTTGCGATTTCCATGACTCTCATGGCCATACCACTGAAGACTGCAGGGAATTGAAAAATGAAATCGAAAGGTGGATAAACGAAGGACGTCTCAAGGATTTCATTGTCAGCTCAAAGCGGAAAAACAAGCCGCAAGAGGATGATCGCCGTGGACAAGGAGAATCACAAGACAAGAAGGGTGATGTTTTCGCCCGACTTAAGGAGCCTATGGACAATGAAGATAGCAAGAAAAAGCCTCGACCTGAGGTAAACCACGTTTATCAAACCATTTTCGGTGGGGAAAGTTGCCCGACAAAGAAAGTCAGAAAGGAGGAAACAAAGGAGGTGATGATGATAGACCAAGTCAGTCGCCCAATGTTGGGATTCTCGGAAGAAGACATGGCCAGGGTAGGAGGCCCAAGTTTGGAAGCGATGGTGATTCAAGTAATCACACACAATAGCCGAGTGGAGCGAGTGATGGTTGACGAAGGGAGCTCTGCGGACATTATTTTCTGGGAGCTGTACAAAAAGATGAACCTACCAGCTAGCTTGCTCAGGCAGACAAAAACTACCATCTCAGGATTTTCAGGACACACAGTTCCCATCAAGGGGATAGCCACGATGGCGATAACCATTGGGGATGGAGACTTGCAGGTCACCCGATCCATCGACTTCCATGTCATGGATTGTCAATCCACGTACAACATGATCCTAGGGCGACCTGCACTCGCCGCCTTCCAAGCAATCTCCTCCCCAGTGCACCAAGTACTGAAGTTCGCTACTAATGAAGGGATAGGTTTTGCCTGGGGACACCCGGACATCGCCAGAAGGTGTTACAGGGCGGCGACTAAAAGCACGTGCCTCACCATAAGCTTGGAGGCGGAGAATGAAGGAGAAAGAGTCGTACCAGCAGAATCAGACGTCCCAATACCGCTGTTCGAAGAAGATGAAAGTAAGACAGTTCGAGTTTCGTCCTACCTGAGCGATAACAAGAAACAGGAGTTGGTCAAGTTGCTCCAAGAGTTCTCGCACCTGTTCGCATGGTCACCAAGTGACATGCCAGGAATTGCTCCAGACATCATCAAACACTCTCTAGCGATCGAACCCGGGAGTCGCCCAGTCCAGCAAAAGCGGCGGAACATCTGCAGAGAAAGGCAGCAAGCGGTGGCAAATGAAGTGGAAAAACTTTTGAAGGCAGGGTTTATCAAAGAGGTACAGTATCCTGAGTGGTTGGCTAATGTAGTTCTTGTCAAGAAATCGTCAGGAGCATGGCGAATGTGTGTCGACTTCACCAACCTTAACGATGCTTGCCCCAAGGATCCGTACCCCTTGCCCAACATAGAGCAGCTGGTAGACGCAACGGCGAACAATGAAATGCTATCCTTTCTGGATATGTTCTCAGGATATCATCAAATACCTTTAAGCAAGCAAGATCAAGAGAAAACGGCTTTCATGACGCCCACGGCGAACTACTGCTATCGAGTGATGCCATTCGGGCTCAAGAATGCTGGCGCGACTTACCAGAGAATGATCGACAAAGTCTTTGTCAAGCAGCTCGGCCGAAACTTGGAAGCTATGTGGATGACCTGCTGGTCAAAAGTAAGAGATCTGACGACCATCTTGGCGACTTAAGGGAAACCTTCAATACACTGCAGGAGTATTCGCTCAGGTTGAACCCTTTGAAGTGTGTGTTCGGGGCAACATCAGGAAAGTTCCTGGGATATCTCATAACCAGGAGAGGAACTTAATATACCAGGGCTTCTATTGGCCAACAATGAGAAAGCAGGCTGGCGATCTGGTGAAGAAATGCCACAAATGTCAGGAATTTGCAAGTTACCACAAGTTGCCAGCAACAGCGCTCCAGGCGAATGTCAGTCCGTGGCCATTTGCGAGGTGGGGGATGGATATCCTAGGCCCATTTCCGGAAGCCTCAGGGAAAAGGAAATTCCTCATCGTGGTTGTCGATTATTTCACCAAGTGGGTTGAGGCGGAAGCGGTGGCAAGTATCACCGCCAAGCAGATACAAAAGTTTGCATTTAAAAGTATCGTCACCAGATTTGGTATACCAGAAAGTATTATATGTGACCATGGAACTCAGTTTGACTCGCAGGTCTTTAAAGAGTTTTGTGATGACCTGAAGATAAATCTGAGATTCGCCTCGGTCGCTTACCCACAAGCTAATGGACAGGCAGAGGCGGCTAATAAGCTTATCTTACAGGGTTTAAAGAAAAGAGTGGATGGTTGTAAGGGCGTATGGGTCGAGGAGCTTGATCATGTACTATGGGCTCACCGTACGGCTTATAAAACGGCGACAGGGGAGACTCCCTACACATTGACGTACGGACTGAGGCGGTCCTTCCGGTAGAAATCTCAATCCCATCTATCCGAATACAGGAATACAGGGATGAGGTCAACGAACAAGAATTGATGCTTAACGTAGATATGATTGAGGAAAAAAGAGAAAAGGCACAGATGCGGCTGATCGCTGAAAAGGAGCAGTTAGCCAGGCGGTACAATTTAAAGCTCCGACCACATCACATCGCGCTCAATGACTTAGTGCTGCGAAAGATCTTAGGCCGGCGGTTGGGGCGGCCAAGCTCAACCCCGGATGGGAAGGCCCATACAGAGTACGGCGAGTGGTAGGGGCCAACACCTTCAAACTAGCAGAGTTAGATGGAGCAAAGATCCCCAAAACTTGGAACTCCATGCATCTCAGGCGATATTATGATTAAAAAGACACTTGTAACCGAGGCTAGTTTTTAAGGCAACTAAGGGCCCTAATGTTTGAATCTAATATATGTCTTTGCGCCATCAAATTTATCATGTAAGACCTAAGGGCATTGGGATCGCTATGTAAGACCTACGGGCATTAACAAATAATTGTGTAAGACCTAAGGGCATCATATTTATCATGTAAGACCTAAGGGCATTGGGATCGCTATGTAAGACCTACGGGCATTAACAAATCATTGTGTAAGACCTAAGGGCATCAAATTTATCATGTAAGACCTAAGGGCATTGGGATCGCTATGTAAGACCTACGGGCATTAACAAATCATTGTGTAAGACCTAAGGGCATCAAATTTATCATGTAAGACCTAAGGGCATTGGGATCGCTATGTAAGACCTACGGGCATTAACAAATCATTGTGTAAGACCTAAGGGCATCAAATTTATCATGTAAGACCTAAGGGCATTGGGATCGTTATGTAAGACCTACGGGCATTAACAAATCACTGTGTAAGACCTAAGGGCATCAAAGCTATCGGTATAACATCTAGTTAATGATGAAAAGAAGCAAAGCGATCAAGAGAGGTGTAATAAGATAAAAGACCAAAGATTGAAAATTCGCGAGGAAGAGTTAAATAAAGCAGTTTTTACAAAAAAAAAGGAAGAGAAGGAGAAAGAGAGGAAAACAGCAACAGCACGCAGAAACATGATGATTGTCTGAAAAGATAGCAATAATAACAACAGGTTGAAAGCGGATCACGGGTCTTTAGCCCGGAGCCCTTCTCACCAGCCTTGGAAGGGTCAGCGGCGGAATGGAAGTCTTTGCCGCTGGTCGAGGGGGCTTGATCAGATGATGGCGGCTGAACCTCTGATCCATCGAGGTTCAGATCAGGCAGGCCACGGCTGCGGCGAGTGGCCGCCACATATTCAACATCTGCCGCCACTATCTCCCGCTCCAAGCGAGCAGCATCTCAAAATAAGTCTCCTCCTCGGCATCGGGAAGGTCGGGAACCCCAAAGTTATAGCGATTGAGGCCTCGGAGGACGGCTCGAACCATTTTTCGCCCCGGCCAGCCCTTGTTGGGAAACAGCTCGTAGAACTCATTACGACAGATGCACATTACCACACGCATACTCTCGCCGAGAGCATGAGTGTAATAAGCCACAGTCTCATCATACTGAGCCTTGGCAGCGGCAAGATCACGATCCGCCGCCGATTCAGCCGCCAGAGAGTCATTAAGCAGCTCTTTAGCTCTGTCCCTTTCGGCGGCTATCTCCTCCACCTGAGCGACCTTGACACGAGCCTCATCCAACTCGGCTTCAATGGCGACAATGTGCCTATTAGCAGATTGCAAGTCCTCCTGGACGCCCTCCATCTGGGAGATCCGCTCAGTCGCCTCAGCCAGGCTTCCCTTCAGAGACTCAGCAGCAGAGGCCGCTGCATCTGCCCGTCGCTAAGATAAAAAAAAAAACAACAACGTGCGAGTTTAGCAAGGATCGTAAGGTGACAAGCCGGGAAATAGTATATATAAAAGGGGAGAAAGAAGAGGCAGATGAGTAAATACCTTCTCCTCGTTATGATAACGGGTGAGATCCATGCGCAAAGAGCGCAGGTTCTCAACTTCCTCTTTCAGCTTCCGATTCTCCTCCTGCATGTGTTTACATGCAAAGGAAAGATCGCCGAGCTCGGCCACGGCCTAGGCAGCAAAACAAATGTAAGGGGTAAGAAGCAGCGAGCAGAGCTAAGGTAGCAGGACAAAGCAAATAAATGACACATTCCATAAGTACCTGAAGGAGGCGGCAGGAAGTTGCCCCATGCAGGTCCGAAATCTCCGAGCCCTCACCAGGAGCGGTCACCCCCTCGTAGACACCTCGAGAGAACTCCTCCGTGATATCACTCGCCATCCGGGGCGATATGTGGGATGCCACCGGATGAACGACAGCGAAGTAGGGAAGGCGAAAGGGACCTCGTCCTCGCGACCAGCAGGAGCAGGGCGATCGAAGAGAGTGTTAGCTCGCTCTGTCCAGCCGGCCCGGCGGGCACGGTCGGTGTTGACAGGAGGCGGGCGAGAGTGGTCGCGAGCAGGCTCGGTGGGGCGAAGATCAAGCTCCGCAGCCGGCTCAGACTCGGGATGCTCCGGATCCCGGGGAAGAGGAATAGGTTCGTCAGGAAGATAGGAGTCGTCATATGAGATGACGTTCTCGTCAGCAGGATGCTCTAAGGGCTCCCCCGCAGAAGGATTGTCATTTACCGGAGGCGATTGGCGACGAGAGCGGCGGAGGGGAGTTTCAGTCTCAGCATCGACATCCTCCACCTCTATCACTGGTGGGGGTGGCGGCGGTAGATTACTGGAGCCCTCACCTGCCTTTATCCTCGGCTTGGAAACCCCAGCTTTTTTCTTCTTTTTGAAGAAAGGAGGCTTTCATCCGTCTCAGCCGCCTTCCTCTTCCCCTTAGATTTGTCAGGCGAAGGTTGGGCAGAAACAGGGGCGACGTGGGCAGCCTCAGAGCGGCTGGGACGAGTCTCGGCGATAGGACCACGCGCGGTGGTACTAAGGAGGCACCCAGCGAGGCTTACGGTGTAACATCCCCGTCCAACCAAACGGTTTGGAACTCGAGTTCGGGTGATTGAGGCATTGGAAACAGGGTTCTTGAGGTCCCATCGAAGTTCGGGACGTCCGAATTTGAGTTGGGTCGAGTTAAAACACTTTGGGGGTGCTATTGATGACACGTGAGCCATGTGTCATGTTTTGAGTGCATGTGTCATGCTTTGAGTGCATGTGTCATGCTTGAGTGTTAAAAACTCAGATTTGAGGAGTTCTTCACTCTTCCACTTTCTCCATCTTTCCCCAAACCTCTTCACTTTGCCATTTTCTCCAACTTTCTCCAAACCCGTACTTGAAGGAAACCAAAAACCCATTTGGGTCAATCCTCGATTCCGGGAGTTGTAGAGCTCCGATTAGATGAGATTAGGTTATTGCATGAATTGGAAGAGAGTAAAAGGGATTTTTGTTATGTGATTAATTGTTGTACATTTGTGAAAGTTGGGCGTTGTTGTATGTTTGTCGATATGATGGATTGCGTGATGATAGCGGGCTGTTTTGTTATGTGCCATGAATGGGGGAGATATTAACCTTGATGCTTAATGGATTGGAGGTAGTAACGAGTGTAGGAGGGTTGGGATATGATGTTGTATGTGTTCTGCCGAGTTGATAGTTGTGGATTGCAGGAGGGTGGTCCTGCCAATGTGGGATCGCCCTTACACGATGGATAGGTGGACGGTTCCGCCAATATGGGGCTGTCCAATGAAGGATGTACAGGAGGGTAACCCTACGACTCATGACATGGCTTCCCCTGTACTTGCAGGTGGGGTGGCCGGTGAGCTAGCCGTTTACCCTTGAACTGTTTGTGCCGGGGGAGGCGTTGAATGATTTGGATTGTGTTGGAATTATGTGATGATGAGATGGTGTGGATGGATTGATTAGTAATCTGAATTGTATGAGTTGTGATACGAATATGAATATAGAACTGGAAGGAGCCCACACTACCCCCACCCGAAATACTGGTTGTGATTGAGTCCGATCACTGGGTGAATCCCTTGGCTGGGTTGCCAAGGTTGGTTGATTTCTCCTTCGTGGAAGGATCCATATGGATGCGTCGGAATGTATTCTCCTTCGTGGAAGGATCCCTAGTGGATGCGTCTGGTTGATGTGATGGCCGGCGGTGGTGGTGTGGATAACTCCTTGGCGCCTAATAACTCACCTAGATAATATGAGTGTGAATATTTATATGCTTGGGGTTTTGTGGTAGTGACTTGGTTGATGGATGTGATGTGATGATGCTGTGTGTGCCGTGGATTGATGTATTAATTCTGTGTGATTCTATTGTTATGAATTGTGCTTGAGAACAAGAACTGACCAACGTGATCACCTAGACTGTATTAGGGAATTAAAATATGGAAAGGGGGTTGGGTTTGGTTCCATTGCTGGATGTCTTGTGCGGAGTTGGGACCCGCTCCATAGAGTAGGACAACGTGTAGGTAGGCCCAGTGGGTTCACTCAATTTCAATAGGAAATTGATCCCTTCTCCCCTTTCAGGATCCCGTGGCTAGTGAGAGTGGTGTGGGTGATCAGTGTTGAGGGCGGATTTCGAGAAGTTCTGGACTGAAGCTATGAGTGAAGACTGGAGCCTTCTTGGAGTTGACCTGTTTCATATTTCAGTTGACTTTGAATATTTTGGGAGTTTTCTTTGGATTTATGTAACTTCTGAGTGTGTGTTGGTTTTTAGGTTTATGTTGAGATGGGATGGTACACTGTTCCATTGTGGTTTTCACGGAATACTGGAGGCCTCTTTGTTGATTTAAATAAAGGTTTGGTTTTATTTACGTTTTAAATTGTTTTGTTTATTGGTAATACTCAAGAACGGTTCAACCATGGGTTTCACCGGGTTGATTCGGAACGGGTGTTACAGTGGTATCAGAGCCTGGTTAGTTGCTGCTGTGTGGGTGAATTGTCTCTTCTTCTAGAGGAGTAATTAACCTCATAGGGAGAAGAGATGAGCATCGGCACGGGACCAAACTTTCTAGGGGTTTTTGCAATCGTTTTAATCGGGTTGGGGAATGGTTTTGAAAGAAAACTGTTTGGAAAAATTTGATTATGAGCAGTCAACTGAAATGTTTAATGTCCTCCTGTAGTGAATCCAGTCAAGCAAGGGGAAGTAGGTCCACCGGGAACTCAGGGTTTAGAGAAGGAGCCCTCAGATTCCAACCGAGTCTGTTGAAGGGGTGGAACTTTGGAGAGTTTAATGGGAAGTGGCCGATCCTGAGGTGGCCGAGCAGTGGCTTCAGGAATGTGAGTACAAGTTCCTACAGATGGGACTTGGGGAGGGGCTAAAGGTGCAGGCAATGACCTTTCTGTTTAAAGGTCATGCCCTGAATGGTGGAAGTCGATGCCGCAGAGTCGGGTAGTTCCGCCAGAGATGGAGCTGGATGAGTTTGTTGAGGTATTTCGCGATCAGTTTCTGTCCTGACCTTTGGCGCGAGGAGAAGGCCAAGGAATTCATGAGCTTGGAGCAAGGTGAGAAGTCTGTTCTCGCGTACTACATAGAGTTTACCTCTCTCTCTAAGTGGTATGACGAGTGGACTAACCGAGAAAAGAAGCTCATCAGTAAGTTCATGAATGGGTTGAGGGCGGAGATTCAGGAGGGAGTCACCACCGCTGATATGGGGAGTTTGGTGGCCGTTAAGGCGGCGGCACTCCAGAGGGAGAGGTTGGAGAACAAGAAGAAGGAAGAGAAGAAGAGAAAGGCGTCGGCTCAGCCTTCTCTTTCAGTCACTAATAGTCATCCGGCTAAAAGGACCCAGACATCTTATTCTGGATTCCGAGGTGCGCAGTCTGCCCCACCGAGGGTGTGAAAGTTTGCTATACCTGTGGGCTCCCGGGTCACGGAGTGCTACCTGCCGTAGGCCGGGACTGATGAGTAGGAGCGGAGCATCGGGAGGGTTGCCGATGTGTGGTATCTGTAAGAAGCCACATGTCGGGGAGTGTCATATGCTAAGGTCAGCTCCGGTGACCTGCTACACTTGTGGACAGTCGGGCCATAAGAGTAACGTCTGCCCGAGGAGGGGTACTGCACCAACTCAGTCGTGGGATCGGTGCAGGGGCCTAGAGCTCCGTCTAGGAGCTATGGAGGCGGAGGTGGCGGCAGTATGGGACGAGGGGCTGCGAGTGCTGGCCGAAGGAACGGTGCTAATGCCATGCCTGTGGGAACTGGGGAGACCAAGGGCGGCTGTATGCTCTCACCAGGGTGCGGCAGAGAATGCTAATGACGTGGTAACCGGTATGATCTCTATCTCAGATCTTTCCGCTTACGCTTTGTTTGATTCGGGTTCTACCCATTCTTTTGTGTCTGAGAAATGTTTGAGTAGCTTGGGTGTCATAGCTGGTAGTCTAGGCGGTAGTTGGGGTGTCAGAACTCCTTTGGGGACGTCGGTCCGGGTAGATCGAGTGTGTAGGGTTGTAAGGTGTTAGTGGGAGGTGTAGAGTTTCTGGCGGAGTTGGTGGTGCTCCCTTTCAACGAATTCGAACGTTATCCTAGGAATGGATTGGTTGGCTAGACATGGGGCGTTGCTTGATTGTCGGAAGAAGGAAGTGTTGCTTCAGGTGGAAGGTGTTGGCCAGTGGTGTTCAAGGGTGTTAGAAAGAGGGAGACAGCACCTATGGGATTAATTTCAGCAATGCGAAGCTTTCTCTTTGGTTCGAGAGGGGTGTGAGGCTCTGTTGGTTCAGGTATGGTTGAGCAGAAGGAGGAGTTGGAAAAGGTGCCGGTAGCTCGGGAGTTTTGCTGATGTGTTTGAGGAATTACCTGGGGCACCGATCGAGCGTGAGGTGGAGTTCAATATAGAGTTGGTCCCTGGGACTGCTCCAATCTCTATTCCACCTTATCGCATGGCACCGGCGGAGTTAAAGGAATTAAAGGAGCAATTGCAGGAACTCTTGGATAAGGGTTCATCCCCCAAGTGTATCACCGTGGGGGGCACCGGTGTTGTTTGTGAAGAAGAAGGATGGGTCGATGCGGATGTGTATTGACTATAGGCGGTTGA
>CM068303.1:4164979-4339354 GCA_034768395.1 Linum lewisii
GACTTGGTTGATGGATGTGATGTGATGATGCTGTGTGTGCCGTGGATTGATGTATTAATTCTGTGTGATTCTATTGTTATGAATTGTGCTTGAGAACAAGAACTGACCAACGTGATCACCTAGACTGTATTAGGGAATTAAAATATGGAAAGGGGGGTTGGGTTTGGTTCCATTGCTGGATGTCTTGTGCGGAGTTGGGACCGCTCCATAGAGTAGGACAACGTGTAGGTAGGCCCCAGTGGGTTCACTCAATTTCAATAGGAAATTGATCCCTTCTCCCCTTTCAGGATCCGTGGCTAGTGAGAGTGGTGTGGGTGATCAGTGTTGAGGGCGGATTTCGAGAAGTTCTGGACTGAAGCTATGAGGTGAAGACTGGAGCCTTCTTGGAGTTGACCTGTTTCATATTTCAGTTGACTTTGAATATTTTGGGAGTTTTCTTTGGATTTATGTAACTTCTGAGTGTGTGTTGGTTTTTATGGTTTATGTTGAGATGGGATGGTACACTGTTCCATTGTGGTTTTCACGGAATACTGGAGGCCTCTTTGTTGATTTAAATAAAGGTTTGGTTTTATTTACGTTTTAAATTGTTTTGTTTATTGGTAATACTCAAGAACGGTTCAACCATGGGTTTCACCGGGTTGATTCGGAACGGGTGTTACATACGGCGCCTAGAAAAAGTACATCCAAAGATTAGTATAAAAAAGGAAAGAGAAGAGAGCACAAAAAGGATAAGCGTATAAAAAAAACGTGGGCGATAATATAAAGGTTATACATTCCTAAGGGTTTGGCTACAACGACTCAATTACGCAAGATGAACGGCGACAGCTAGGAAGGGAGGAAAACAATCAGCACCGCCTAAGACATAAAGTATACCTCCTCGTATCCCCGCCTGGGCAGTCCGCAGGCCAGAAGTGGTCGATAAGTGATGGCAATCAAGAAGGATCTGGCGACGTAGGAGTATTTCATCAGGAGTAGGATCAAGCTCGGCGTTGAAAGAACTCACGTCACCAGAAGACCAGGATGAGGGGAGCAGTGAAGCCCAATGGCGATCCGTGTCGCTGGGGCGGAAGTAGAAAAACGAATGGTACCATGTAGGGCGAGGTTTCGGGGATGAGTAAGTGCCCTTTTGAGTAAGATCATCTCGGCGAACGAAACTGATGCATTGGAGGTGTGTTTGGCATAATGAATTAATTGAAACAACCGCAGAGTGGGGGCGATCTTCTTAGTCACGCAGCTGCATTCAAAAGCAGAGGCTGTAGCCCAACACCCGATGTTAAAGGCGCCAAGAGAAGCGCCAAAGCACCCAAGCAGGTCGACCGTGAACGATGATGGCGGAAGGCGAAGGCCATTGGTGAAGGCCTCGGTCCAGACGCCGTGCCACCCTGGCGGGCAATTGCCAATAGTGGAAAGCCGAGAGGCCACGGCGAATTCCCAGGTAGACGGCAGCATGGCGAATGGAAGAACGCGGGCGATCCTCTCCACCGACCCTGAAGGAAAGTAGCCCGGGCCGATGACCGTGCGCTCGTCACAAGTAGCTCTTCCCCACATAGACTGCCAGTTGCCAATGGAGTAGGAGCCGGTGACTCTAGTCGCCTCAGGGTCAATCTCGACCCCATGACGGACCCGCTCGAATCCTTTTTGGTGGGGACCCCAAAAAGGCAGGGCAGGAGATTCATCAAAATTCTCCTCTGCTACGTCGAAAATTTGGGCAGACGAGGTTTCGGCCATAAATGGAGGATTTAAGGACACTGGTTCAGGAGACTGGCTGGAAGTTGAAGGAGGGGATGAAGGAGAGGGTGAGGAGTCGGTACCCGCGGAGTAGGAATGACTTTGGTTTTGGCTATCGAAATCGGAATCCATGGTTCAAGAAAAATATCAAGAAGTAGAAAAGAGAAGGAAACACACGGCAGGATGGCAGTGAGAGTGAGAAAGAAGGGAGGAGTCACGTACCAGGTGGGCGTCGAGGAGCTCCAGACATCTGAAAAATGGTAAAGAGAGATGAACATTTTCCGGTGGTCGGAAGACGGAAAAATGAGCGTTTTCCGATCGGCGGAGGAAGGAAGAAGCAGTGGAGGCAAGCAGACTGTAAAAACAGAGAGGCAAGGTGGCAGAGAAAGAGTAAAAAATGGAGGAAGACGGTAAGAATGGGGTTTATATAGGAGTGCAGTGAGCGGGAGTGGAACCGTCGCGGCGAATGAACGAGACACACGCGCGGTTAAAAGGGCGTGTTGGCGGGAAGTTGAGCCGTCGCGACGTTTCATTGGGGGCACGCGCAGCTGAGGTGACGTTTGAAGGGATAAGGTAATGATGGCTTTCTGGGCAATTACTGAAATACCTCGAGTTCCCCAACTTCTCCAGCAAGGTAGGGAGTAAAAGACCATAATACCCTGAGCGGTAGAGAGGCGCAGGGAAAACTAAAAAATGGATGCGATAGAAAGCAGCGATAAAAGAGATGAGGCGATAAAAACATAGACACAAGGGCGACTTAACAGAGGGTTAAGAACCAAGACAGCAAAGCAACAAGACAACAAGGCGACAAAGCGACACGGCATAGGCGACCAAAAACCCTCAGCCAAGCGAAGCTCGACTAAGGGCTTGAGGGAAATTGATGGGTCCTCATGCGGCGATCACAGGACAGGCGATCCGAGCTATAAGTAAGCCCCCAGCCAAGCAAAGCTCGACTAAGGGCTGGGGGCAATTGATGGGCCCGGCCCGCCGGAATCCCAGGGGCCCACACGGCAGCCTAAACACGGCGGCTAGGGCTGGAGGTCCGGACTTAGGCGGTAAGTCAGATGGGCTGAATGGGCAAACCCAGGAAGTGGAGTAAGGCCCAAAGCGACGGCCCACACGGCAGGCTCCTAGGGTTACTTGGCGACACTTAGGGTTCCAAGACAAAACGGACACGTGTCAACATCCTACGGGAGCTACAAACGAATGGCCAGGATTCAGCCTTGGCGACCAAGGCAGGGGTACTATAAATACCCCCGTACATCCTATTAACCAGGGGACAACACTTTTACCCAGCGGACAAACGCTCCGCGGTAAGTTACTCGCCTCCCTTTCCCATTCCTTAAACTGATCGCCTCCCCTTTTCCTTGAACTAACTACCCCCCACACTACTTACGAGGTACACCACTCCCGGAGGACCAACAGACTTGGGCTTCCATTATTGGGCCAGGCGACAAGGCTGGAACAAAAACCATGAAAACTATTGTTTAGACCGAACCGATCCATTTTTTTCGAATGGACTCGGCCGCTCAAATGAACTGATATTTTCACGGATATGGTAACTAAGAAGTATTTACATATAATCCTTAAATAGCATGTTGGGTCCAGCCCACCAACCTACCTAAGCCCACTACCAACTGAATTAATAACTTATCCTTTATATCGCACGGTAAATTGACGAGAAATGAGAACGGTCCGTCCCACGGGATATAGTGGGACCCACACACCATCAATAGCATTTTCCCTACCTGTTTTTTTTATTTTAATTAATATTGCTCGCTCTAATCCGTGAGATTATTAAAGGCTCTTCTTAAAGAGACAAGCCGACAAATTGTGGGCCCTGCCGTCCAATGACATTACACCGTTTCTAACCATGGAAGGTGGATTCCCCGTTTTCTTTTAATTGCTTTGATAGGACGGACCACCCTGGACGGAACGGGGCCCACCACTTAACGGAGACAGTTAACGTCGGACACCCGGTTATATTTTGTGTACGTGAAGCTACTCCTCACTTTTTTTCCGGTTGGATTCAACGGCTCAACCGAAATCTTTGTTATGACGAAAAATTAGCTTACATTTAGATTCGGGAGTTGGGTCTCAATTACCCGAGAAATTTGCATTGAAAAATGTTTGAGGGTGTGTTTGGATAGGTTCATTTAGATTTGGTATTTGAAATTTGTGAATTTGAGATCACTACTTTTAAGAGAGGATTTGAAATGCAACTACAACTACAATGGTGGATTTCATTCAAATCCAAATAAATCAAGTTAGTTTCTAACCAAACAAGCAAAAAATTAAATTTTAAATACCAAATTCAAATCAATCTATCCAGACACATTCGGAATTAATTTGATTATCATGAGTTTGAAAAATGATATTGGCTTATGGTGCCTTCATTTCGATGTTATGTAGACGAATCCGAAGGGAATATCAATTGATATTCTCTTGCCTTTTCTTGGCTCAAACTTCTGGCGCATTTGGAGGGGACTTTGTCGAAAAAATTCTGCATCTCAGGTGTCGTGTCCTTTCTCCTAATTTTCAAGTGGTTTGTCAGTATAGTATTGGAATTGCTCATTACGTGGCGCATATATGGCTCCCGAGTCTCAAATATCGTTAAGGAAACTTGTTGATAGACTTGCCTCTCTCTAGATAGTCGTTTAATTCTTTATTTCATCGAATTCTGTTATTTTAGTATTAATTCGAGGATATATGAATTTTTTTTTACTGTAAAGTAACCCTAAGTTTCATAATTGTACCGAACAATGACCCAAGTAGTAAATCTAACAATATGTAATTTAACCATTCAAATCATCGTAAATTATAGCCGAATCGTAACCGAATCATAAAAAAAAAAAAGGGTAAGAAACACTCCAGTCTCCATGTGTACCTAAACTTTCCAGAAACAGAGCCAATGCAGTTTCAGCTTTCTACCAAACCAAAACCATCTTTTTTTTTTTTCAGATTCTAAGTATCAACAACAAGCTTGCACGTAACAACAAACCCAGAACTCATGAGAGGGCGACACGTATGCATCCCCCCATATCTTAATCAACTAATTAGGAGCAGACATGAGATGTGTTAATGATGGTTTGATTAGGCAGAATAGGAAGAGAACCATTTGTAAAGGTGAAGAATTTGGTAATCATGCTTCTGAGTATGTGTTTAATGATGTTGTTTTTTTCTTGGCGTATGAATTAATTCATTGCCCAAATAGAGAGGATGACAACTCAAAGACAAGGATTGAAAACTTGCCATTTGGGTAATATGGTAAATTCGCTATCGGAAAGTTGGCATTTCGGGCGGGTTTGTATGGGTTTCGAGAGTTATTGTGGATTTTGGGTTGAGTCATTGGAGTGACGGGTTGTTGTTTTTTGTATGTTAATTTTAATCTTGAAATTTTGGATTGGATTGCTAGTAATTTCGGATTTACAAGCTTACATAGTTTAATAAAAAAATATGACCTAGTAAACGCACTTAATAGTTCGTCGCGACATTCTACAAAATGCATGTTTAGCTTATAAAGGCATGGAATGTGACACTTATGAATCAAATATTATATGATAAAACATAGAAAAGTTGGAAATTAAAATAATAATAATCAAAATTTAAATATTCAAAAGAATATGATGTAAATAATTATGATTTCATAAGTAAACGTAAATTTTTGGGTACCTTAAACTCGATCTCAACCAACAATAAAAAAGGTGAATTATAGGGTTGAAGCCTATACAATTTCGAGTGACGAAATAAAAAATAACAATCGTAATCCTTCAAAGAGGTTCATGTCATATTATTAAGTGGGATCCAAAATCACCAAGTCTACAAAAGCGCGTGTGTTGGAAAGATTGAAGAAGCTATCTTAATCCAATATCCAGTCCTCCTTCATACCAACAACGTTAAATTTAATCCTACAACAACCAAACCGAACCACGAACCACAAACACAAACATGGACATCTCACCAAATCAGATCCAAGATTAAGCTCAAGAACAACATGATTAAGGTGTGAATTGTGGAGAGTTAATTAATTAATTAGGTATGGGTTGGAAGAAAAAACTAATTAAAAGAGTAATAATTAGTGTCGGATGGAGAGGGGGCAAACCATCACAATCACACGCTCGCCCCTTTGTTAGCCTACTAGGTCTAAACTCAAGACTTTTCTAATCACAAACTTAATTAATTAATTAATTAATCAAAGTTGATTAATCAAACGCCATTAGCATGTAAATTGCAACACATTGTTCCACACGATTTAATCCACGGTCAATATGTTGATTTTTTAAATTTTAATTAATTAGCATCCATATGTTTGTACGCCTTTCCGCCCATTGATTCTTCTCGATACAATGTGTTCCATTTTATTGTATTTTTTTTTTAAAAGGATGGTATTGCCTTTATCCACGAATACGATGCTGTTTTTGTAATTATTATTTATTGTGGGAATTGATTCGTTTTGGTATTTACATATCACACTTTGATGCTTTGCAAAATTACGTACAATGGAGGGATATATTGTTTAGATTTAACTATTTTAAACGAGAAGAGTAAACTTTAGGATATCTCATTTTTTTAGTTTGATTCGTTAATGTTTTTTGAGTATACAAATTTTAAATTGGGCTCATAAATTGGTTTTAATGAGTACAGTTGGAGGAGTTTAGCTCGTCAAAGCCCAAAGGTAGTTAGTGAGTCAGACTCGAGTAGGTTCGAGCTCGTCAAGAGATAAAAAGTTGCAGCTCGAGCTCGTCTAAAAAGTAACGAGCCAAACTTTTGTAGAGTGAAGTTCGGCTCGACTAAGTTCGTGAACATCCTTAGTTGTAGCCAATTTGATTACTGTTTCGTACAATAACAAAGTCGGGACTCTAGTAGGACATATGAACAATATGTAAAATACATTGGGTCAACATATAATTCAGAACTATTCCAAATTTTAGCTATTTGAGAACCTTGGGCCCGGACCCAGAGTGGCCTCCCATTGGGTTAGCTTCGTGAAAGCGTCTACCATGAAGGCTGTCCGATAACTGTTATCTAGATGAGTGATTTTGGGCAAAGGATCTGCGTCCAGGATTTTAATCCTGGAACAATTCCAAACCCAAACCCGGAGGGGCATTTCAGTCATTTTGAAAAATTAAAAAACCCTAATTTACTCTCTCTTGTCGCCTCCTTTCTCCTTCAATTCATTCTTGTCGCCGCCTCCTTCTATCTCTTTCTATTCCATTCTTGCCGACCTTCCATTCCCATTCTATTCTATTGTGGTCGGAGCATCGTCGCGGGTCGGGAGTAGTGAAGCTCCGTGATAGTCGGTGGAGAAGGAGATCTGGGGTTGGATCTCGCCGGAGAAGTTGTTGCCGGCGAGGGAGAGGTGCTTAAGATTGGAGCAAACACTTGTGGTGGAGATCAAGGAAGCGGAGCTGCTCGTCGAAGGAGAGGGAGCTAGTCAATCGGTCCTCATAGAGAGAGGGAGGGAAGGAAGATTGAAATGACGCGACCAACGATTGGAGCATTGGTTGCCGAGCCAGGGGAGGCAGGGGATAGAACGGGTGTTGCCCTTTCGATCTGGGGCCGACCAATGAGAAGTGAGAGCCTCCGTGCCGTTTCGATCTGGAGGCCGACCGATGAGAAGTGACAACCTCCGTGCAGTTTCGATTTGGAGGCCAACCGATGAGAAGTGAGAGCCTCCGTCGGTGGGATTAGCTTGAAAAGTCAACAGATAGTCGGTTCACGCAAGCTTATTCCCAAAGATAAAACCATAATGTGTTCAGTCCACTTGTAAATTCTTATACTTGTCGTTTGCAGTCTATTAACAACTTTTACAATTATTTTCAGTTTCATCATTTATTTCTATATTATTCAGCCAGTTCATTTCAATTTTGATAAGGAGTCATTCATATTTTGCATATGACCATGCTTGTTCCGTCCCAGAATCTGGGTTGATCCAGTGAGTTAGTTTGAGTGAAGAATTGATGGTTGGTTGTGCCTGACCCTGATGCCGAACGTGTACCTTGATGTTAAGTGGTTAACTAGTTAAATCGTTATCTAAATTATGATGTTAACTAGTTAACTAATTGAAAATAACATAACTAGTTAACAAACAATTCATTCAACTAATCATGGTAATTCGTTAACTAGTTATCAACAAAATAACATGTTACCTAATTGTGTTAACTAGTTATCAACAAAATAACAAGTTAACTCGTTATCAGCAAATAACTAGTTAACTATAAAGACCCAGGTTAACTAGTTATCTAATGTTGATAACAAGTTGAGTAAAATTTGGATGATCAGTTAACTAGTTAACTCGATTAGATAACTAGTTAACAACTTGGTAACTAGTTAACTCGTTGTCTAAATCATGATGTTAACTAGTTAACTCGATAAGTTAACTAGTTAGCTCGATTGATTAACTCGATTGGTTAACTAGTTAATACGATAAGATAACTAGTTAATTAGTTAACTCAACTAGATAACTAGTTAACAACTTGATAAATAGTTAACTCAACCGGTTAACTAGTTAACTCGATTGATTAACTAGTTAACTCGTTATCTAAAATTATGATGTTAACTAATTAAAAATAACATAACTAGTTAACAAATAATTCAATTAACTAATCATGATAATTCGTTAACTGGTTATCAACAAAATAACATGTTAACTAGTTATCTGATAACTAGTTACCTGTAAAAACTTACGTTAACTAGTTATAAATAAAAAATCTTGGTAACTAGTTAACTTGTCCTCGTTGGAAAGTCACCGGAGTTTGTTCAGTCGCCGGAGCCTCACCGGAATAATGTTAACTAACTAGTTAATGTGAAAACCAAGTTAACTAGTTATCAATAAAAAAAATCATGTTAACAAGTTATTAGTGAAAAATCAGGTTAACTAGTTAACTCGTTCTCGCCGGAAAGTCACACAAAAAGTCACCGGAAAAGTAGCCGGAAAAATTACCGAAAAAGTCGCCGGAAAGTCATCGGAAAAGTCCCGGAAAAGTCGTCAGAAAGTCGCCGGAAAAGTCACCGGCGATGATGGCCGGCGATGATGGCCGGCGAAGGTGGCCGGCGACTGTGACCGACGACGGTGGCCGGCGGGTGGCCGACGACTAAGTGGACGCTATAAACAGAAAATATAAAAATATATAATTATAAAATATTTAAATTAAATATATAATTAAATTGTTTGTGTAAAGTGTTAAATGCCCCTATCAAATTTGGACCATTAGATTGGTCAAAGGTCAAACTAGATCTAATGATTGGAAATGGGTTTGGAACTTTCCAAACCCATAAACTCCTGGACGCTGATCTCATCCCGTGATTTTGAAGAATACACTACTTCGCCCTCAATCCAACATTTTGTCATGTCACATGTGTTTCCAAAATGGTATAAATTAAATTCCAAAATTCATCAAAATTGTATTTGAAAACTTAACTTAATAGAGTGTGTTTGGATAGATCTGATTTGGATTTAATATTTGAGATCACAAATCGTAGAGAATACTTGATTTTTTAACCAACCAAATTATAAAAACTAACAAACAAATATGCAGCCCATTTATTACTCCACCAAATCCATAAACAAATTTCACAAATTATAAAGGCTAAATCTATATGCCCAAAGAATCAAACAACAGACAAAGAATTCCATTCCCCACCAATTAGGGTTCTTTCTTTGCTTCCAATGAACTGAGAGGATAAGCCCTTGTTGGAAAAGGGCATAAAGCCTGTGGCAAACTCTTTGGAGCCTTCCTAATCATTTAAAAGGTGTAAACATGCGTGAACTAACCCCAAAAAACAAATTAAAGAGCTGGATCCTTACTACTTTAGTGTGTGTATCATTTGCTTTCTGTCTTCTGGGTTTCCTGTGGCCTAGGGCAAGCCATGCAAGGCTGGCATGATTGCGGCGAGCTATCAAATAGGTCGATCCGCTGAGTCTCTTGCTTTCCTTCGTTTCCCGGAATGTGGAGGAGGGTGTCCATTATCACAATCTCCCAGTCTCGAGGGAGAATATACGATAGCCAGTTGTCATCTAGAACGAGGAAAACAGTCGAAAACTCACCAAGTTAGTTCAGTGACTTCAATGTTTTCTACTAGGTACTACGAGTTTCAGCCTAAAGAAACCATATCTAGGGTCGAAAAAATGCTCATTACGGTTAAATCCAGGCATAATGTGTTGATGTTTGAGACACGAAAGGGAACAAGAAAGAACAAACCTGCATTACGAATCGCTTTCAGCCGTACAACTCCATTGCCACGTGGTCCAGAGACGGGAAATGAGCAAGAAACGGATTGCCTTTTGTGAGCTACTGCAAGTGAAGCACTGTACCATGGACCTTTTGCTAATGGTTCGCCGATGGCTTCTTTAACTGCCACGTTGTTACGTGCTCTCTCCATTGCCTTACTGAAGATTTGACTCCAATGGTTAAATGGACGATATATAATCGAGTAACAGAAAGTATCAAGCTCTACTATTCGTATACTGCTAACCAACTACCATGAACAGGACATAACTCTACATGACTATACTTAATTCTTCTGCAATGATTCAGCCTAGGAATAGCATGATCGAAAAGACCTCCGAGTAACCTATATAACATTAATGTAAGTAGAAACACCCCTTCTCTGAGCTAATGATGATGTCTAATTGAAGCTAGGGCAGCCATTTATCCAAGCAAAGAAACATTGTATAGGAGTTGTCCATTTAGGTCTCTCAACTATCCGTCGCAAGATCTACGACTATCAAAGACAAATGACGTATCCCCAATCCTTTTAAATAGATGGTAGCTTTCAAGAGTGCAAAGAATAGAAACTATCACTTCCAATCTCATCCAAGAACAGGAACCTCTTACAACAATCACACTCACAAATATGCAAACCCCGAACACCTATAGCAGAAGAACGTTTACAATCTATCATGTTGGTAGCATCATTCATCACAATACTATACTCCTAAACCCGGCCACAACCCATAGTCGTAAATCTACAACGAAACCCTACATGCGCTTCCATCAATGATACGATATCATCAACGGAATGTCGAGTTAAGGCTGAATTCAACAACACAGAACCTATGATTATTAACTCATTACACATGCTTCCATCAACTATATCGATGGAATATCCAGGTTAAGATTGAGTTTCAACAACACAAAACCTATGATTATTACCTCAACATGTAAAACAGATCATGAGCCCTAATTAAGCACAAATTCGCACATCCCCTAGACATTCTCAAAATCCTCAAGAGCAAAATTCATATCAATTCATACCTGGTGCAACCATAATAGATAGAGAGGTCATCCAGAGCACTCAAAGCAACACCACCCGTAACAGTGATCAACACAAAGGAAACAGCTTTACGCCCAACTGATGATGCCTCGCTCTTTGCCCCTTCCTCCACCGGCTTCGCAACACTGCTTCCCCCCCACAAATTGCAAAATTTCTCGTTAGTTTTGGATCAACAGAAGAATAATACAATGCTCAGATCAGAGAAGAGAAGCTTTAAACCTGGAGAGATGCGACCTCTGAGAGCTCTTGAGCATGGGAATGAACCTTCTCCCCAGCATATCTCCGTCGCCACTTTAAACCCCTATCAGATCCTCTTCGAGCTTCTGTATCGATTTGGGTGTTAGCTGTCTGAACTGTTTTCGAATTGCATCTGAATCCAAAACCCTCAAGAAAGGAGAGAACGATTGATAGCAGTCTTGCAGACAGTCGCCAAACCTCGCGAGGGTTTAAGATCGATTAACTGTATCTGGGTGGGTAACCATAATGGCATGACCCGAACCGGATGTAGATGTGTGATCAAACCGGTGCCTGGAAACTCGGTTCAACCCGTATAATGAGAACAACAATAAAATCAACCCGGTTAGATGATCAGTATACGGCTGAATCGATTCAATTTCAGAACTGTTATATATCTCAATAACTCGAGTATTAATTTATATAACATTATTAGAGACTTGGTGGGAAGAGTAATGACGTATCGAATTAGTACAGTGAGAGAATGCCCTGACGCTAAGGAAGGAGAAGCCCCGACACTAATGGGAAGCCGTGTAATGGTTACGACTACGAGCAACCGACTACCATAGAGATAGACTCTCAAGTTGTTAGCTCGAGAATGGAAAAGGCGAGGAGGATAACACGAAATTTGGAGACATTATGTGATGCTGTCAAGATCTAGTTAGTCCTCATTATGTTGTTCAAAATGTTATAAAGAATAGTAATGATACTCTTTAACCCTTTAAACCCTAAAACCATTAACCGCTAAAATTATAAATTCTTTGAAGGATAAACTCTTAATCGTTAAACCCCTTGTATCTATCAAACGCAAATTTCATTGTGATAGACAAAAAAAGTTATGATACCGCACATGTATTCGCTAGACAATCACAATTCTTACAATTGTCTATCTCAAAAGCCGTGACTGATCCCACCAACCCAACCCAATCCAACTCAACCCACTTATTTGACCCACCACGGCTTATCGCTACTTATGGAGTCCGGCCGGTTTGAGTTTTGCCCGAAAGGTTGAATATAGCCCAAGTTTAGACTTGTGATATAATAGATAGATAGCAAGCCAAAGTATGTTTACAACTCGTAACTTAAAACAGGTTTCTTGTAGACACAGAACAACACTAGCCAAATTAACTTTTACAGCAATAGAACCGATTATCTGCCTCCCCTGCCTCTAAACCGACCACCTCCTCCTCGACGATTGAACGGTTTCCTCCCCCGATTTGAAAATCCACCACCAGCGTTGAAGTTCTGAGGAGGAACATCATTTCCAGATTGCTGAGGAGATTGAGCACTGCCAGAAGTGTTCATTGACGACGACTGCACTCCAGGGGCCATCGTTCCTTGGTCTCCCATGTTCATCATGGGTGGGTTGGCAGGCTGAGGCGCGAAGCCCATCGCAAATGGAGGTTGGTTGAAGCAACCTTGGTTCATCATCCCTCCTCCTGGTGCTGCTGCTGGTGGTGCTGGCCAAGGCATGAACCCAGGTGGGCCTTGGAAGAAATTCGGCTGCCCGGGTAGTGATCCTTGACCGGGATTGAGCTGTTGCTGAAGCTGCTGCAGGAGGTTTTGTACCTGCATCTGGATCTGCATCGGATTCTGCATATTACCAGCTGGAAAGCCACCGAACTGAGCTGCTGCTGGATTCTGTTGATGTTGAGGAAACGGCCCATTTGGCCAATTACCATTTCCAGGAGGGAAGAATCCTGGGTTCTGCTGCTGCATCATTGGCCGGAAGGGTGGAACGAACGAGTTTCCACCATTGAGATTCCCTTGTCCCATGACAGCAGATGGCAAGCCATTGGCACAAGTTACAGATGATTGACCCGGAGAGGCATTGTGATGCTGCTGATTTACGATGGGAGGATGCTGCTGATGCTGACCTACATTGGGGGGATGCTGCTGATGCTGACCTACATTGAGGGGATGCTGCTGATGCTGACCTACATTGGGGTGATGCTGCTGACCAGAATCAGTTCGAGCTTGTGAAAATCCATTACGCTCATTCCCATTATTAGCTGGATGGTGCTGACAGGGATCAGTTCGAGAATGTGAATATCCATTATGCTCATTGCCATTAGCTGATGGATGCTGCTGATCGGGATCATTTAGAGCTTGCTGCCATGAAGGGTTGTTTCTGTCCTTCCAGTCCCCACGTCTCTGATCGGCTTTTTTCTTATTTCTTTTCTGGTTTCCAGCTGTTGTCTGGCCATTCATCCCTCTCTTTGCGATTTTACGCAATCTCCTGTATTCAGCTTCTTTCTCATCGTCTGAGAACTCAATCTCCTCAGACAGCTCCTCGTCATTCTCACCCGACGCATCATATCCTTTCTTGTAGAGATTTTGGTTGGCCAGGACAAATCCAGCAAACTCGGGAACAAAGGAGACCAACGTGCCTTCGCAAAGTCCCTCGGGAACTTCACTTTCAGAATTGAATCTCACTATATAGAATGGGTTCTTCACAGGTCCAAATATTTCATCAACCAGCCCAAGAGGAGCCCTTTTCTCAGTTAGCCAAATGATAGAGCCCTCGTTTAAAGGGTTGTGCTTCTCCACTCCTTCCACGATGACTTGCGTGCCCAGAACCTGAAACGTCACAAATGATCACATTTTTGTTATTAACCCTGTTTCTTAGTTAGCTTTCATTCTTTCAAACTCACTATGATCTTATCTGAATTTGCAATACTAAACTTAGCTTTCATTCAGCTTATATGAATGTTATTAAAAAATTTGCCTCACAAAAAAAATCTACAAAACCATAACAGATGTACTAAGCAGTCTAGCAACAGTAGCAGATATACCAGTAGCTCGCAATGCAGAGAATAGGGAAATGGAACAAAGACAATAACAGTAAGTAATTGCATCAAGAAGCAAAAATTGTTATCATTTGCAACAGTCTCATGATGCAAGACGAAAAGAACAAAGATGGGACATCAATCTTACCGATGAGACAAGTCCAACAGGTTGCATTTCGTGATGTGGTAGCAGCACAGCATCAACCGGAGGAACAGGTGGAAGGGCCTGAAAATTAAGGGAGAAAAGATCAGATACAATAACATTCTTGATCACCAGCCAATTTTAGCTGATTCAATGGATCCCTATCCTACCAAGTACCAATTCATGGAATAAAATACAGCGCTAACACGATATTAGAAACGATGCGAAAGAGACGAGCATAAAGTCTTTCGGCACAAAATCGATGGACAATCCAATCAATTCATCCCTGTAACACATCCAGCTACAGTATCCAAAACCTTACTTCATTCACCACAAGACAAGTTCTACTATAACAGTAAAGAAGTCAGTTAAACATCACAGAAAGCATTTTACCTTGAGCTCGTTCTTTGATCTGATAGGACCCTTTTCAACTCCAACATCCCCATCTCCTTCCTCATCAACATCACTCCATTCAACCATCTTGTTTACTTCGTCAGTCACATCGTCTTCCTCTTCGTCATCACCATCATCATCATCACTCCCACCTATCACATTATTCCCATCAACATCTCTGATTTCACCCTCCTCAATCTCATCTCCATCCACTTGCTCCTCCACCTTCAACTCAAGGTCTACTTTCACATCAGCACTATCATTTCCCTCCTCCTCCTCCTCTTCCTCGTCATCTTCGGATGAAGAAGAAGAAGAAGAAGAACTCGAACTTGACGAACTACTTTCCTCCTCAGAATCCGAATCAGTTTCACCACCATTAGTTGCAACATCATCCACATCATTTCCAATAACACTACCATCTACAACCTCAACACTCTTAACGACAACAGAGCCACTCGTTTCCATCTCCTCTTCCTTAATCTCTAATTCACCATTACCATTACCAACCAAACTCACTCTCCCCATATCTTCCTCAATAGAGCCGCCAAGGTTCTCCACTCTCAGAAGCTCAACATCCTCCTCCTTAACCACTACTTGCTCAATATCAGACCTATCAACAGTTTCAGCAGAAGGAACGGCGCAATCCATCCCGATAATACTCTCAAACTCACGAATATCAACCTTCTCCAAGCTTATGTTGTCCGGCTCCAGGCTATCCTCGAAGAACTCCTTGATGACGTCGAAATTGAGCAGCGAGTCAGCAAAGGACACGTCAAGGAGGAGGTTGGTCTGATCACCGTTTGAGACGAGGGAATCTTTCGACGGCGAAGAAGAAGCTTGGTTGTAAGAATGGTGCTGTTCTTCAATGGCAGGTTTAGAGGAGAGGAATCTCACCATCGCCGGAAGGATTAACAGCTGCAGTAGTAGTGGGAGAGCTGGAGATTGAAGAGTGGGAAAGTTTCATAGCTTAATTTGAAGAAGGTTGATTTATATTTGGGTGGGAGCTATGGAGGGTTTATAGCGTTGCTCTGTATTTTCGGAATTGGCCGGCTACTCTTTGTTCTGGCGGGTTTAGGGTTTTTAGGGTTTTGCAGAGGGGAAGTTTATTGCTGTACGGAAACCTGATTTTTTTTTTTGATAAACAAGGAAACGGTGAAACGGCTGCGTTTTGGGAGGGAAGGGCGCGAACGCCGAAACCAACGGTGACGACAGGGCGGCGACGACAGGGCGGCGACGACGGCGGCGGATACTTTATTCGGTTATAAATGGCTAAATATCCATTTTGGTCATTAATGTATGAGCTTGTAACATACTAGTTATTAACTGTTAATTTGTAACATACTTGTTATTAATCTGTAGTGTTTGTAACATTATGGTTATTTTATGGGAAAATGGTGTTTTGCCCCCCTCTACTTTGCCAAGTTAACAAACAGCCCCTATACTATGAAATGATCAATTTACCCCCTCCTACTATGCCAACCTAACAAACAGCCCCTTCCATCCAAATTTTCATCCAAAATTCCGTTAAGTGATGACTCACCAATATGACTCATCCACAATTAATGACTGTACATTGCCACATCAACGAATTTCATCCATCTCAATTGAACTTAAAAAATATATATATATAAAGAATTAAATTAAATTTATAAATAAAAAATATAAACTATTTTTTAAAAAATATTTCGTTTATGGATTTTAATATTAAAAATGAAATAACAATTTTTTCTAAAATAAATATACAATTTTTCTAAAAATAACTTTGAAAATTTTTAATACAAAATATTTTTTTAATTGAAAAAAATTTAAAATAAAAATCCATAAAAAATTAAATATATACTTTTTAAATTATAAATTTAAAATTAATATTTTTATTGCCTTTTGTACTTAAAATGTATTGTCATTAATGATGTGGCAATGTACTGTCATTAATTATGGATGAATCATATTGATGAGTCATCACTTAACGGAATTTTGGATGAAATTTTGGATGGAAGGGGTTGTTTGTTAGGTTGGCATAGTAGGAGGGGGTAAATTGATCATTTCATAGTATAGGGGCTGTTTGTTAACTTGGCAAAGTAGAGGGGGGCAAAGTACCATTTTCCCTTATTTTATCAACTCTCCATCCAAACTTTCCGTTAAGTGCTAATATCTAGTATGTTACAACCATAAAATGTTTAGCCATTTATAACCGAATAAAGTATCCTAGGATGGTTCACGGTCTACGATATCCCTACTGGAGATGTCCCGAAAAAAAAAAAACATTATGGTTATTTTATCAACTCTCCATCCAAACTTTCCGTTAAGTGCTAATATCATAATGTCAACTCAGCATTTTTTCCACCTCACCATTTGTCACGTCAACCAATTTTGTCAACTCTCCATCCAAACTTTCCGTTAAGTGTTATAATATCATAATGCCAACTCAACATTTTTTCCACCTCACCATTTATCACGTCAACCAATTCACCCCTGATTCAACCCATCCAACCAAATTTAGTCTAACCTAAACCATCCTAACTCAAAACTAATAAACCCAATCTAACCTAACCTCTTTCTTCCACAAACCCACAAACACTTCCCCTAATTTTATTGGATTCATTTGGAACTAACTAAACTAAAAACAATAAGAATCGTTTACCAACTTTCCATATCGTGAATTTTACAATATTGAGGTGAATTTTAAGTGATCATTTATCGTTGAGTTTTTGTCGAAATCGAGATATTGTAGAGACTAATCAATTGTTTGAAGCATGTGAGTTTGATCGCCCTTTATATTCTTCGTCTCTTCACAATTCACACACATGATGAGTTTTACTTTATTTTTATTTTGACTCAATTATATTTACGTGCATTAAATTTAATTTAATTTGGGTAGAGATTTTGTCATTTTGGTTCCTTCTACGACTTGGTTAGGGTATTGAGTATTTAAGTTGTCTTAAACTTTTTTTGCTAATTTTTGTATAAATAAATTACTCAACCAAATACAAAACTACCATTCCAAAAAAAAGTATCACAAATTAAATTCATAAATTTTATTAAAATTCAAAAAAATCGAAATATAAATAAATATTCAACAATATTTCATGTTTGATTATGAATTATCCATTGTTTTCACCATCCAATGGGTAAATATGATTATGAAATATCTTATAATATTTTACGGTAATTTTTTTAAATATAACTATAAAATCATTGGTAATTTTATTTTTCAGACAAACTATTTATCCGCGAATCAAAATTAAAAAGTTAGGTAAATTAGTTTACGTGTGAAGCTTACATTGGCGTTTCAATGTCGGCAGAGACAGGGGATGGCCCTGCCCACGATCAAAATATCTCTATCCCTTCACCAATTTCTGCAAAATCAACCAGGAATCAATAGCGATCATGACGCATGTGGGTCAGCTTCCTTACACGGTTCCCACCTCGAAATCTCGCTGCTTTACATAATGCGCTCAAGGTGTTTGATTAATTGCCTCTGAGGAGAAACACAAGAGAGAAAAGAAGGTGGGCTATTTCGCCGGCGGCGAGGATGTTCGATTGCAAGTGTTTCCAGCGAAACAATCTATCCAATTATGTGATCTGCGAACCTGATTCTTTCTCTCTACCTGATCCTCTTCCCAATTGGCCTCCAGGTAATTTTCTGATGAGAATTCTCTATACACGCTATTGTGAGCTGAGCTCTTACCAATTTTGGATTAGCAAGCTAGCTGATGAACTCAACGCCATTTTGGGCTTCCTTGTTTGATCTTCTTGTTGTCATTTTGCTGGTTCATAGCTGTAATTGCCACTCATTCAAGTACCGTGTCATCTTTAGTCACCTTTGCACATACCAATTTGTTCCCAGTGTTGTATCAGGGAAAGGGTTTGCTTCAGGAAGGATAACCCTATCACCAGAACTCGAAGTGATTAAGATCGTAAAATTTCGATTCGTATGGGGATATGGATTTGCACAGGACAGGAAGAAAGGGGTGTCTTTCTACAAACCCATGGGATTACCTCGTGGATTCCACTGTCTTGGCCATTACTGTCAAGCCAATAAGCATCCCATAAACGGCTTTGTTCTTGTGGCTAGAGAGGTGACTGGCAATGTTAGTTCACCTGCTCTTGCCAAGCCTGTTGATTACTCTCTAGTTTGGACTGCAGATGATCAGCACGGGGAGGTATACGAAGGATGTGGCTTCTTCTGGTTACCTATAGCTCCTGAAGGTTATAAAGCCATGGGATTTCTGGTCACTAGCAATTCGGATCGACCACAGCTGGATGAAGTGAGATGTGTTCGGTCGGATTTGACAGACGAATGTCAGGCGTATCACCGGATATTGGATGTTTATTCCACGATTGTGAACTTCCCATTCCGAGTTTGGAGCACGAGACCTACTCATCGAGGAATTCATGAGAAAGGAGTTTCTGTGGGGACTTTTTTCTGCAGTAGTAGCTGGAAACCTGGTGAGGAGTTGAGTATAGCATGCTTAAAGAACTTAGATCCTGATTTACATGCTATGCCGAATCTTGAACAGGTACATTCCCTTATCAACCATTACGGGCCTCGAGTTTACTTTCATCCTGATGAGGCTTATTTACCGTCGTCAGTTTCGTGGTTCTTTGAAAATGGAGCACTCTTGTTCAAATCCGACAGTTCAGTTGGTGTTCCCATAGACATCAACGGCTCCAATCTGCCGAAAGGTGGCACGAACGATGGAGAGTTCTGGATAGACTTGCCGAAAGGGGAACAAAGGAGTGCTGTAAAGTTTGGAAATTTGGAAAGTGCTAAGCTTTATGTCCATGTGAAGCCTGCATTTGGTGGGACATTCACTGATCTAGCAATGTGGTTGTTTTGCCCCTTCAATGGACCAGCAACCCTAAAAATCGGACTCTTGAGCTTTACCCTAAGCAAGATAGGCCAGCATTTGGGCGATTGGGAGCATTTCACTCTCCGAATATGCAACTTCGACGCCGAGCTTTGGGGTGTATATTACTCTCAGCACAGCGGTGGCGAATGGGTTCTCGCCCACGAACTAGAGTACATAGAAGGCAACAAACCAATCGTTTACTCGACAAAGAACGGACACGCAAGCTTCCCTCATCCGGGAACCTACATCCAGGGTTCCAAGAGACTCGGAATTGGAATCCGGAACGATGCCATAAGAAGTGACCGGTATGTAAACTCGAGCACTCAATACGAGATTGTATCAGCAGAGTACCTTGGAGGAGGTGATGTAGTTGTTGAGCCTTGCTGGTTACAGTTCATGAGGAAATGGGGTCCGAGACTCGTCTACGATTCAAGAACCGAGCTCGAGAAGATCATCAAACGTTTGCCTACGAGACTGAGATCTCCGGTAGAGAATGTATTCGGTAAACTCCCTCTCGAGCTGTCTGGAGAAGACGGGCCGACTGGACCGAAAGAGAAGAACAACTGGGTAGGAGATGAGAGATGGTGAGTAACTGTTTGAGTAAATTTTTGTCCATAATATCTATATATGATTAGAGAAATAAGGACTCACCTTGTACTGTGTACATAGAATTTTTTAGCTTAGAACACAAATTGTTGTTAGGATATGATCAAATTGTCTGGTCCAATCTCGAAAATCTTGAATCTTTAGTCATATAGGGTTTGGTTTTGCTAAGAAAATTTATACAATCGATGTAATTGAACCGTTAACACAAGCTCAAAGCACGTTTAATTTTTTCATGGCGGTTTTTAGATTCATCGATTCAACTCAAAAGTTCAAATGTTTAGTAGTTGTATGACCTATGATATGAATCACGAGTTAAACGATTATAAATATTGAAATGCTTATATTTGTTACTTCTTTTGTAATTTAGTTTAGAATTGATGTTGATAAAGTATGATGATTACCTAATAAATAACATAATTGACATGTAGACTAATCCATATGGATCAAAGTCTACGACGACAATGTGAACGATTGAGTCTGTTAGGAGCAGGAAGAGACCAGACTAAATTTGGCTCTATTATTGTTCCAGGCAAATCGCTGTTGGTGAATCATCCACGTATTGAAGTGAAATTTGTTAGGAAAAGTAGGAATAAGGACATAAGGTACCGCACGACAGTCATTATTCTCGGCCGATACTAGTATAGGACTAGAATCTACAAACCGGGTTTGTAGCGAATTGAACGATAAGATTGATCATTTAGACGAGGTTTTAATCATCATCATTCTTAAACTTCTCGTTAATCCGATTCGATTTGCGGTCTAATTCTAACTAGAGTTGACACGGTCAACACAGTAAATTAACCATGGGGCAAACCAGTGGAGTGGTAGCTAGGATGAACTGCCACCCATCCCTAGAGAGCACGCAACCCATTGGATATATTAATAAAAAGCTGCTCAGCTTTTCACAGAAATTGACTCATTTCTAGGGTTTCAAGAACAAGAAGAAAGAAGAAGAAGAAATCCCCTGTTTTCCGAATAATGCAAGGCGACATTCCTCACCATTTCAGCGACTATGGCTTCGACCCTCAAATCGACTACTTCCAGGTTCTTCCTCTCTTCCCAATCCTTCCATCCTTCCTTCCATTTCCGCTCCCAATTTGATTTTGCTCTGTGTTCGTTTCCAGCTAATGGAAGAAGCAAGGAATCACACTGTTACAACGAGAAGGCCAATAGACGATGATTACATGAGCTTCAAGCTCCGGAAACCCGTTATTGACGAATCCCACTCCAGGACGACGCCGTTCAAGAAGAGGAAGCGGTGGTGGAAAAGCAAGTTCTCCTTCTTCTTCAACTTCAACTGGATTCATCGCCGCCGCAGCCACCGAAAAGAGGAGGAAGAAGAAGAAGAAGACGTTCATAGAGCTAGGGCTCGTGATTTCCGGTCAGGACCCGTTTACATGACCGGGTCGATTGGTGCTCCTAACAGTACCCGAGCTTATTCTTTTTCGGGTCCAGTGAGATATTGGGATATGGATCTGCGGTACGTTAGCCTTAGGGAGCTTCACATGGAGCAGCAGAAACAGAAGAGAGTTAGAATTTCTGATTAAGTGAGACTAATTGAGTTTAATGGCTGTTTTGTTGAGTTAATCTTGTTTACTGTATGAACTAACTCTTTTTTATGTTGTTAATCTATCCCAGTCTATGTATTAACAGTTTATGATAATTAATTTTCTGTAGCTAGTGCAAATCTTCTAATTATTTGTACAGTAATCTATTTAGTGTTTAATTTTTCCCGCCAGTTGGTAAGTGTTCCCGCCAAAGGTGGTCGAGGAGAGCAAAATATAGATAGGATAACATTTTACTATTTTGGGAAAATGGTACTTTGCCCCCCTACTTTGCTAAGTTAACAAACAGCTCCCTATACTATGAAATGATCAATTTACCCCCTCCTACTATGCCAACCTAACAAACAGCCCCTTCCATCCAAAACTCCATCCAAAATTCCGTTAAGTGATGACTCACCAATATGATTCATCCATAATTAATGACAATACATTGCCACATCATTAATGACAGTACATTTTTAGTACAAAAGGCAATAAAAATAATAATTTTAAATTTATAAATTAAAAAGTAAATATTTAATTTTTTTATGGATTTTTATTTTTAATTTTTTTTCCAATTAAATTTAATAAATATTTTGTATTTAAAATTTTAAAAATTATTTTTAGAAAAAATTGTATATTTATTTAGAAAAAATTTTATTTCATTTTTAATATTAAAATCCATAAACGAAATATTTTTAAATATTTTTATTTTTTATTTATAAATTAAATTTAATTCTTTTTATAATTTTTGTTTTTCTCAATTTAATTTAGTTGAGATGGATGAAAGTCGTTGATGTGACAATGTACAGTCATTAATTGTGGATGAGTCATATTGGTGAGTCATCACTTAACGAAATTTTGGATGGAAATTTGGATGGAAGGGGCTGTTTGTTAGGTTGGCATAGTAGAAGGGGGGTAAATTGATCATTTCATAGTAGGGAGCTGTTTGTTAACTTGGCAAAGTAGAGGGGGCCAAAACACCATTTTCCCTACTATTTTAGGTCACTCATGTTTGGTCTAATGCATAAATGAGTATTTTATTTTTATTTGTAATATTGTGTGTTCTTTTAGTACTATCCTTTAACAAGTTTATTTGAAAAATGAGTTTAGTTCAAAGTTTGTTTCATTTACTTTATTTGAGTCGCTTATATAGTTATATACGTATAAATAGGTCAATCTATGAGTCAATTTAATGTGTGTTTTCACGGCCAACTTAAGATTATTCATGAGCACATTACGTTTGGCCAATGAGCTAACCCAATCGAACACCTAGGGCAAGTGAATTTAACACGTTAACCATTCAAAATGCACCTAGGCTTATTTTGTGATTTTATTAGGGTTCTACAACCTATTGCACGAATAATTCATGGTTAGTTTCATGTACATTGGGTGATCAATAAAATGGAGAGTTGGGAACTTGGTCCACGGTGTTGACCGAAATCGACCTAAACTTGAGTTAATGACCGTGGTCAGGTTTAAACTTTGCTCGCGTAGAATTCAGCCATCACCAAAATCATTAGAGATTCAATTGTGACAACAGTCGACCTAAATTCAACCCGCTGTTCTCTAGGTTGAATTGAACAACAATCACTTGAATTTGACTAATTATGACCAATTTGATTAGTTTTTAGAAATATAGTTTAATAAAAAAACTTTAAAACCAATTTTAATTGAAATTAAAATATTTTGTACACCAAAGTTGAAACGAAAGGACCCAAACAGCATAGTCAAAATAGGAGAGAATAGAAAAGACAATTTAAAATACAAAGGACTTATCTGTTAAGTTGACAAAATAGAAGGGCCAAAATTCTATTTTTCCCTTAATGAAACGAACCAAATTGGCAAAAACCACATGAACCCAAACGACCAATTTCGAATCAATCAACAAATTTGCACTAGAAACAGAGAAAAGAAATTCGCAACTGCAACTCAAACCAACAAGGGTAAAAATCGATGGATCATATCACGACTCATCATGTATCATAAACACATTAAAACATCAAAACCAGAACAAAACTCACAGAAGAGTTTTCCTAACCATTCGCAAAACAAAGATGATTAAAGCCAACAGATATCACAACACCCTCCAAAGAGATGAAGAAGAAAAGTAACAAAGGAACATGGATCCACCCAATAAATATGATTTCGCCAAAGCAAGTGTTCTATCCGGAAAACAGATAAACGAGATAAACCAGGATTCAGATTCCCCCTATCTGGGATGTCCACATTTGCCGATATCCCGTCCGACAGTCTTGTTCGTTATTGCTTTTCGATCTATCGCGTAGAGCGCTGAGGGTAACCGTTGCCCCTCGATCGGTTATTGTATTCGCCATTGTCTTGGTTGCTTGATCTGCCGAGACCGCGTCCACCACCGTAGCGGCCACGAGGGGCTTCTGTGGGATAGCCACCTCTGCCTCTTCCTCTTCCTCCTGATCATCAATCAGCCAAGCCAAAGATCAAATTAGTTGCAAGTACGGAAAATACATGGTCGAAAATTGCGAAATATGAAAGATATTTATATACGTACTTCCACCTCGGGAAGCAATGCCACCGGTTGGTCTTCGTTCCTCGATGTACACTTGTCTTCCCGCCAATTGAATAGGGGATGACTGGAATGGCAATAGACATTAGGTTAGCCTCATTTCCAGAGTAGCAGTGGGCAAGGAAAATGTAGGAATGCAATGTAGATTGAACCGAACCTTTATTGCGTTCTGAACACTCACGAGGTCTTCGAACTCAACAAATGCGTAACATACACCAATGACATCCTACACGACGAGTAAAAACTGGATTTAGATGATTTGATGAAATATGGTGGCAGTCATTTAGCTCAAAAGGATGAAAATGAACTAACTTTTCGATTCCTGACGAAGACACCGTCGGGGCTTATTCTACCGAAGTTTCTGAACTCCTGTTCAATTTCTGCAGCAGTAATATCGGATGGCAAGTTGCGAACATACACAGATTTGAATTCACCTAGAAAAAGAGAGAAACAATTACCACTGTTGTCGTTCAAAAGGCAGTAACATAATTCAATAATATTGAACTGAAGGATATGAAGTAAATAAACAAGAAATCAAGTATCGTAAGTTGTCTACATTGTTCAAAAGGCCAACATGAATAATAAGCAGCAATCAATGCATACAGCATTATTAACTCATAATATTCAATATGAAAAGCAACAAGCATATCCAGAAAATATGAAGTCTTAACATATTCAAAACAACAAAAGGATCATGTAAAGTGCAGAAACTCACCTTCATCAACATCGAAGCCATCTTCTGCTACGTCATTTGCAGGCTCTGGCAGAACTGATAACCCTGCATCCGTCTGCTGAGCAACAGGTGCTGATACATGGATCCAATCTGAAGGAGCTGGCGCACTCTTGATAACAGGTGGCTGTGCCTGTGGCTGAGCAACAACCGATGACTGTGGACCCTTGGCCACTTTCAACTGTCAATCGTTTAAGATGCAGATTACACAAGTAGCAATTAGCAAACAATGTAGAAATACTTGGGAGTTTTTTTCTAATGCATGAAACATCAATATTGCTATGACGATGCAATATCCCCTACATCACCCCTCAAATCTACTTTCACTACCCATCTCTCTCTACTTCATAACAGCACAGAACGGAAGGAAAGTTGATCCGCTCACAAGTAAGAAGTTAGCCAAATATTAGGGCTTAGGAGGACCAAACTAAACGTGCTCAAACAGCGTTCTAGTGATCTCAAGACAGGCCAGAGAACATCTAGGGTGCAAAGAAACCAAAACATAAGAAAAAAAAATTAGGATGGATAGAAAAGGGTGCGTACAATAGATGCCCAGGTTTTCTTTGATGGTTCTTCAGCAGGTTCATCCACAGCAGATGTTGGGGGTTCGTGCACAACATCCTCAGCGCCCTGAAATGAAGGTGTCTCCTCTGGAATTGTTTCTTCCACAACAACTTCACCCTCAAACTCTTGCTGATGCTGATGTTCTGGGAGGCTGTACTTGTCAACTGGAGTATCGTCTATGTGAACCGAGTTCACATAATCTCTAGCTTCTTCCTCAAAACCATAGTCAGAAACTGCCAGGACAAGAATAACAAGATTTAAATGAGAACTAGGTGTTTTTGTCACCAAACAATGATGTTGAACTAAATGCATGAACTATAGTTGTGATGTTAGCCACCACCATCTATCACTCCTAGTGACTCAATTCCAAGTCTCACTATAGCAAAAAAAAGCCAAGATGCAGAAAGCTTCACCCGTGTGATCCGTAAAGTTTATTACTCCCGACTTTAAGCCCTATACTAGATAACTAAAAGAAAAGAATTCATCTGAGATGACAAGCACATATTAGCAAATTACCTGGAGCCTCGGCAAAATTATCAGAAGCGTTTAGCTGGCCATCAAGAGTATCCTCTGGCGTGTGTTGCTGATAGAAGGATTCAGAAGTTACTTGGTCCTGATGCTGCTGGTAGATGTGGTCATTCGTACTAGGAGCATGGTGTTCCTGGTAGATATGATCGTTTGCGCTGGGAGCTGCATGTTGCTGGTAGATGCTTTCAGATGCAGTAGTAGTAGGATGTTGTTGGTAGACAACTTCACTATCAATGAACTGGAAGATATCATTCAGAACAAAATAACCAGTCTCCTGAGGAGCTAGGAAAAACGTATGAACAAAGTTCTTCCTTCCACTGAAATCCTTAGTTTTAACAGATCCAGAAACCATCACCAGAACACCTCCGTTCCACGACTCGATAGAGTTGATGGTCTTGATCTCGATAGCAGCAAAGTTCAGGGACATGATGATGTTATGGATACGCTGCAGGGAAAAACACACATACACCAAACTTTTTGGTAAATCATAGCGATCAAAGAAGCTGGTCCCCCAACAACAAAACTTCAACAGCGAAATTCATGAACTACATTATCAAGTCAACAGCTACGAAAACGATTGAATAAAAAACAGACTCTTGACAAGTGCAATAAGACATCCACCAACTAGTTTATACTATAAGCAGCAAGAGATCCAGAAGATGAACCAATCAGTCATATGAAGAAACGAGTAGGAAACAAGATAAAAGAACACTGGTAAACAAAATCAAAAATCAAAGTAGGGGGGAAATACCCGCATTGTTGTGGCGGTCTCACTGACATCTCCATCGACGCGGATCATGGTGCTGGCATCGGAGTAGAACTGATGAACAAGATCAGGCTGCTGCTGAAGCACCCGGTAATACTGAGCAACGAAGTACGACCCTACCTGAAAGATCAAAACAACCAAAACCCGATTCAGATCTCGATCAAAACATACGCAAATCATCTTCTTCAACAACATCGAATCAGCTCGAACCAAAACAAAAAAAAACACAAGCAACACAATCAGCAAACGATCATGAAGCTCAAACATGGACCTGAATGGCAGAGACAGGTCCCGGGTACGGAGCGGCCATCTTTAGTGCTAGCTAGCAGCTGCTCCAGGCAAAAGGAATCCGATTCTCCGAAGTCGAATCCGAAGTAAGCGAACGAGTGAGGTAGCAGATCGGAAGGAGATTGAGAGAGATAAGGTTAGAGGCGTGAAAGGCGAAACCCCTTTGTAATTGTGAGTTTTTTTAGGGTTTATGGTTGTATTTATATGCGGCGGCGTGGGAGGGGTTTTGTGCTCCAAAAAGGAAACCGAATAAAATAGAAGAAAAAAATTTCAAATAGAACAGTACAGAGTACAGAGACACAGGACGGAGCTGGAAAAGGAAAGTTGGATAGCTTTCGGCGGTGGTTGGTGGACGGAGACGGCGGAGGAGTCAGGGATTTAGATCTGTGAAGGTCGGAAGAGAGAGAGAGATGGCGGAAGGATTTTGTTGGGAGAAGACTGAACTGAGTTCAGATGCGCAGGGAGAGCGTACTGCTTTTTTCCGTTCTCTTTTCTTCGTTCTGCTTCTAACTGGATTGGATCGTGAAATCACGACCGTCCATTTACTGCGCACGAGTTGGTTGATGATTGGATCGTAGGATTTAAGTTGGATCTCAAGGCGTCGTTTTCCGCGCCGGTTTTGGGCCAGGGATTCAGTCGAAATCCAACCGGCATTGAAATCCTTGTTTTCCATGGATAATGGGCCCAACATCAGTTGAGGCTTTCAAAACCGGGCTGGCATTAAAAACCTAGCCGGCTGGGTTTTTCAAAACCTACTCATATGGGAAGGCAACGGCTGGGTTTTATGTATTTTACCCTAATTAACCATCTATTTAATTAACCTTGCACCCTCTATTTCATGCTTTCTATTGTTCCCAATCTCTCTGCGTCAGACCTCCTATTTCTCCAAGAAAGAAAAGGGAATCATCAATCTGCACATCTAAGGTACTGTGTCAGCCGTATATAATAATAACAAATTTTGTCATTTTCTGCACATAAACTTTTCATTCATATAGCATATAAACTTCTCAAATATACTTGTTTAAATTGTTATGCTCCAATTTTTTTATTTTTTCTGAATTTTATGAATATTTGTATATAAAAGGCATAAATAAGATGCAAATAGAATGTAGGGGTTGTTTGGATTAATAGGAAAGACAGTTTTGTCATACTTGATTGTCCTTTGTGTGAAAGCCATTTGGTTATTTGATGGGCCCAGCCCGACGAAGTCCAAAGGCCCACACGACGGCCCACGAGGCGACCCACATGGCAGCCCGAACACAGCGGCTAGGGCAGGGGGTCCGGACTCAGGCGGTAAATCAGATGGGCCGAACAGGCAGGCCCAGGAAGTGGAGTGAGGCCCAAAGCGACGGCCCAGCTCGGCGGCCTCCTAGGGTTACTTGGCGACACATAGGGTTCCAAGACAGAGCAGACACGTGTCAACATCCTACGGGGGCTACAAACGAGTGGCTAAGATTCAGCCTTGGCGACCAAGGCAGGGGTACTATAAATACCCCCGTATACCCTATTAACCAGGGGACAACACTTTTACCCAGCGGACAAACGCTCCGCGGTACGTTACTCGCCTCCCTCTTCCATTCCTTAAACTGATCGCCTCCCCTTTTCCTTGAATTAACTTCCCCCCACGTTACTTACGAGGTACACCACTCCCGGAGGACCAACAGGCTTGGGCTTCCATTATTGGGCCAGGCGACAAGGCTGGAACAATTGGCGCGCCAGGAAGGGGGCGATCAGGCGACTTTTCAAGGCGAATGGCTTCATCAGCGATTCCCACTCTGATGGGCGAGGATGGCGAAAGAGGAGATGGAGTAACACCTGTCAAGTATGTCAACCCAGGTTCTCGAACAGACCCAAACCTCACTAGAAACATGGAGCGCGAATTCGAAGGCGACTCGGAGTCCCAGAGTACTATTCCGACCGGCGATGCCTATGAGCTGTTGGAGCAGCGATTTCGGTCCCTTGAGCAACAGAATGCTGAACTCACACAGATGTTGAAAACGGTGATCGCCTAGCAGGCTCAAGCTCTCAGGGCCAACACTCAGGACAGGCAATCGCCACAGGACTCCCATTTGGAAGTGTTACAGCAATTCCTCCCGGCTACTCAAATCTCCCCCGCACAGATGGCGGTTCGTCAACCTCTGTCCAGGGCGATACTCGCCGAGCCACTACCTAAGGGGTTGGTTCCGCCCAACCTAGATAGGTATGTAGGTACTGGCGACCCGGATGAGCACTTGCAAGCCTTCCAGATTGCCATGCAAATGCAGCAGGCTGGTGACGCCGCATATTGCAGAGCTTTTCCGGCGACACTGGGAGGGCGAGCCAGGGAGTGGTACATGAATCTACCGGAGGGCATCATAACATCGTGGGAGGGCTTTGCGAGGATCTTCTCACAGAAGTATGAGTGCAAGAAAACAAGGACGGTCCCGTTGCAAGCGCTGGTGAGCCTGAGGCAAAAGCCGAACCAGTCGCTGAAAGAGTTCTTTGATGAATGGACTGGGGTCGTCCAATCCATCAAGAGGGTAGATCATGAAATCGCTGCGGCAAGTTTATTCCAGTCGACTCATAACGGCAGGCTACGGGAGTCGCTGCTGCAGGTGGCTCCGAAGTCGCTGTCCGACTTGGAAACCAGAGTACACAAAATTATTTTGATTGAGGAGCAGTTAGCAGAGCCTGTCGGTGGAGCGGCGAAGATGGAAGAAAAGCCCGTTACAGGGAACAAGTAGGCCAAAGGGCAGCCCTCCGAGACACGGCCATACGGGAAATATCGCCCAGGGGAGCAAAGGCGTTACCAAGAGAGAGGATACCCTGGAGAGCAAAGGGGTTATCAGGAGAGAGGATATCAAGAGGAGAGAGCAGATTATACACCCCTCTCAGAATCGCGAAGAAAGATTCTGCTGTATATGCAGCATAAGGGACATCCCATCAACTGGCCGGGGCCAATGTTCACTCCGGCGGATCAGCGAAGTCGCCAAAAGTTTTGCGATTTCCATGACTCTCATGGGCATACCACTGAAGACTGCAGGGAATTGAAAAATGAAATCGAAAGGTGGATAAACGAAGGACGTCTCAGGGATTTCATTGTCAGCTCAAAGCGAAAAAACAAGCCGCAAGAAGATGATCGCCGTGGACAAGGAGAATCACAAGACAAGAAGGGTGATGTCTTCGCCCGACTTAAGGAGCCTATGGACAATGAAGATGGCAAGAAAAAGCCTCGACCAGAGGTAAACCACGTTTATCAAACCATTTCCGGTGGGGAAAGTTGTCCGACAAAGAAAGTCAGAAAGGAGGAAACAAAGGAGGTGATGATGATAGACCAAGTCAGTCGCCCAACGTTGGGATTCTCGGAAGAAGACATGGCCAGGGTAGGAGGCCCAAGTTTGGAAGCGATGGTGATTCAAGTAATCACACACAATAGCCGAGTGGAGCGAGTGATGGTTGACGAAGGGAGCTTTGCGGACATTATTTTCTGGGAGCTGTACAAAAAGATGAACCTGTCAGCTAGCTTGCTCAGGCAGACAAAAACTACCATCTCAGGATTTTCAGGACACACAGTTCCCATCAAGGGGATAGCCACGATGGCAATAACCATTGGGGATGGAGACTTGCAGGTCACCCGATCCATCGACTTCCATGTCATGGATTGTCAATCCACGTACAACATGATCCTAGGGCGACCTGCACTCGCCGCCTTCCAAGCAATCTCCTCCCCAGTGCACCAAGTACTGAAGTTCGCTACTAATGAAGGGATAGGTTTTGCCTGGGGACACCCGGACATCGCCAGAAGGTGTTACAGGGCGGCGACTAAAAGCACGTGCCTCACCATAAGCTTGGAGGTGGAGAATGAGGGAGAAAGAGTCGTACCAGCAGAATCGGACGTCCCAATACCGCTGTTCGAAGAAGATGAAAGTAAGATAGTTCGAGTTTCGTCCTACCTGAGCGATAACAAGAAACAGGAGTTGGTCAAGTTGCTCCGAGAGTTCTCGCACCTGTTCGCATGGTCACCAAGTGACATGTCAGGAATTGCTCCAGACATCATCAAACACTCTCTAGCGATCGAACCCGGGAGTCGCCCAGTCCAGCAAAAGCGGCGGAACATCTGCAGAGAAAGGCAGCAAGCGGTGGCAAATGAAGTGGACAAACTTTTGAAGGCAGGGTTTATCAAAGAGGTACAGTATCCTGAGTGGTTGGCTAATGTAGTTCTTGTCAAGAAATCGTCAGGAGCATGGCGAATGTGTGTCGACTTCACCAACCTTAACGATGCTTGCCCCAAGGATCCGTACCCCTTGCCCAACATAGAGCAGCTGGTAGACGCAACGACGAACAATGAAATGCTGTCCTTTCTGGATATGTTCTCAGGATATCATCAAATACCTTTAAGCAAGCAAGATCAAGAGAAAACGGCTTTCATGACGCCCACGGCGAACTACTGCTATCGAGTGATGCCATTCGGGCTCAAGAATGCGGGCGCGACTTACCAGAGAATGATCGACAAAGTCTTTGTCAAGCAGCTCGGCCGAAACTTGGAGGCGTATGTGGATGACCTGCTGGTCAAAAGTAAGAGATCTGATGACCATCTTGGCGACTTAAGGGAAACCTTCAATACACTGCAGGAGTATTCGCTCAGGTTGAACCCTTTGAAGTGTGTGTTCGGGGCAACATCAGGAAAGTTCCTGGGATATCTCATAACCAGGAGAGGAATTGAAGCTAATCCAGCGCAGATCGCGGCGATTACAGCGATGGCCCCTCCAAAGACTGTGAAGGAGGTTCAGGTTCTATCTGGAAGACTGACGGCAATCAATCGATTCATTCCCAGGATCGCCGACCGCTGCGCTCCATTCTTTGCGACTTTAAAGAATGCATCAAAGTTTGCATGGAATGACAAATGTAACAAGGCTTTTGAAGAGCTGAAGCAATTTTTAATTACCCCTCCTGTACTTGCATCTCCAAAGTCAAATGAAGATTTATTTCTCTATATTGCAATCTCTCCAAAGGCAGTTAGTGCGGTCTTAGTTCGAAGAGAGGACAAAGCCGAACACCCTGTTTTTTATACAAGTAAAACCTTGGTCGATGCTGAAACAAGGTACCCAGCGATAGAAAAAATGGCATACGCTGTGGTCTGCGCAGCCAGAAAGTTGTGACCATATTTTCAGGCACACACAATACATTTGCTCACGAATCTTCCGATTAAGAATGCGTTAAGATCTATGATCATGGCAGGGCGATTAGCTAAGTGGGCGATCGAGCTAAGCGAGTATGACATTCGATACCAACCGCGAACGGCGATCAAGGCCCAAGTCCTTGCTGACTTTGTAGTCGAAGGTGCAGTACAAGAAGACGCCGAGGAAGGCGATGAATGGACGTTATTTACAGACGGCGCCTCGAGTAAAGGAGGGTCAGGCGCAGGGATAGTCCTAAGGTCTCCTGGGGGGATCCTCCACGAGGTCGCATTGCGATTTGCAACTAATCGAACCAACAATGCAGCTGAGTACGGGGCATTGGAGGCTGGCTTGCGAATTGCTAAGAGTATGGGAGTTACTAACATCAAAGTTTTCTCAGACTCGGCGATAGTAGTCAACCAAGTTAATGGGAGCTTTGAGGTAAAGGAGGAGTCGCTCCTCCCTTATTTTGATGAGGTAAAACTGCTTATATCGGAATTCAAGAAGGTGGTTATATCCCAGATTGCTAGGGAGGAGAATTGCCACGCGGATGCATTATCGAAACTAGCAACGGCGACAGATTTTGAAGAAGGGCGAATGGTCACAGTAGAAAAAGAAACAAGGAGGAAGCAGTGTTTTCACGTGATTAACGGAATTGGGAAAAGCGACTGGCGAACGCCTATTATTCAATACTTGGATAACGACACTGTACCAAGATCAAGCTCCGCAGCCGGCGCAGACTCGGGAAGCTCCGGATCCCGGGGAAGAGAGATAGGTTCGTCAGGAAGATAGGAGTCGTCATATGAGATGACGTTCTCGTCAGCAGAATGCTCTAAGGGCTCCCTCGCAGAAGGATTGTCATTTGTCGGAGGCGATTGGCGACGAGAGCGGCGGAGGGGAGTTTCAGTCTCAGCATCGACATCCTCCACGTCTATCACTGGTGGGGGCGGCGGCGGTGGATTGCTGGAGCCCTCACCTGCCTTTCTCCTCGGCTTGGAAACCCCAGCTTTTTTCTTCCTCTTTGAAGAAAGGAGGCTTTCATCCGTCTCAGCCGCCTTCCTCTTCCCCTTAGATTTGTCAGGCGAAGGTTGGGCAGAAGCAGGGGCGACGGGGGCAGCCTCAGAGCGGCTGGGACGAGTCTCGGCGACAGGACCACGCGCGGTGGTACTAAGGAGGCACCCAGCGAGGCTTACGGCGCCTAGAAAAAGTACATCCAAAGATTAGTATAAAAAAAAGGAAAGAGAAGAGAGCACAAAAAGGCGATAATATAAAGGTTATACATTCCTAAGGGTTTGGCTACGGCGACTCAATTACGCAAGATGAACGGCGACGGCTAGGAAGGGGGAAAACAATCAGCACCGCCTAAGACATAAAGTATACCTCCTCGTATCCCCGGCTGGGCAGTCCGCAGGCCAGAAGTGGTCGATAAGTGATGACAATCAAGAAGGATCTGGCGACGTAGGAGTATTTCATCAGGAGTAGGATCAAGCTCGGCGTTGAAAGAACTCACGTCACCAGAAGACCAGGATGAAGGGAGCAACGAAGCCCAATGGTGATCCGTGTCGCTGGGGCGGAAGTAGAAAAACGAATGGTACCATGTAGGGCGAGGTTTTGGTGATGAGTAAGTGCCCTTTTGAGTAAGATCAGCTCGGCGAACGAAACTGATGCCATTGGAGGTGTGTTTGGCATAATGAATTAATTGAAACAACCGCAGAGTGGGGGCGATCTTCTTAGTCACGCAGCTGCATTCAAAAGCAGAGGTTGTAGCCCAACACCCGACGTTAAAGGCGCCAAGAGAAGCGCCAAAGCACTCAAGCAGGGCGACCGTGAACGAGGATGGCGGAAGGCGAAGGCCATTGGTGAAGGCCTCGGTCCAGACGCCGTGCCACCCTGGCGGGCAATTGCCAATAGTAGAAAGCCGAGAGGCCACGGCGAATTCCCAGGTAGACGGCAGCATGGCGAATGGAAGAACGCGGGCGATCTTCTCCACTGACCCTGAAGGAAAGTAGCCCGGGCCGATGACCGTGCGCTCGTCACAAGTAGCTCTTCCCCACATAGACCGCCAGTTGCCAATGGAGTAGGAGCCGGTGACTCTAGTCGCCTCAGGATCAATCTCGACCCCATGACGGGCCCGCTCGAATCCTTTTTGGTGGGGACCCCAAAAAGGCAGGGCAGGAGATTCATCAAAATTCTCCTCTGCTACGTCGGAAATTTGGGCAGACGAGGTTTCGGCCATAGATGGGGGATTTAAGGACACTGGTTCAGGAGACTGGCTGGAAGTTGAAGGAGGGGATGAAGGAGAGGATGAAGGAGAAGGTGAAGAGTCGGTACCCGCGGAGTAGGAATGACTTTGGTTTTGGCTATCGGAATCGGAATCCATGGTTCAAGACTAATATCAAGAAGCAGAAAAGAGAAGGAAACACACGGCAGGACGGCAATGAGAGTGAGAAAGAAGGGAGGAGTCACGTACCAGGTGGGCGTCGGGGAGCTCCAGACATCTGAAAAATGGCAAAGAGAGATGAACGTTTTCTGGTGATCGGAAGAAGGAGAAACGAACGTTTTCCGATCGACGGGGAAGGAGAAGATAGTGGAGGGCTCGCCGGAAGGAATAAGGAAGCAGTGGAGGCAAGAAGACTGTAAAAACAGGGAGTCAAGGTGGCAGAGAAGGAGTAAAAAAAGGAGGAAGACGGTAAGAAGGGGGTTTATATAGGAGTGCAATGAGCGGGAATGGAACCGTCGCGGTGAATGAGTGAGTCACACGCGCGGTTAAAAGGACGTGTTGGCGGGAAGGCGAGCCGTCGCGACGTTTCATTGGGGGCACGCGCGGCTGAGATGACGTCCAAAGGGATAAGGTAATGATGGCTTTCTGGGCAATTACTGAAATACCCCGATTTCCCCAACTTCTCCAGCAAGGTAGGGAGTAAAAGACCATAATGCCCCGAGCGATAGAGGGGGCATGAAAAACTAGAAAGAAGGGACGCGATAGAAAGCAGCGACAAAAGAGATAAGGTGATAAAAACATGGACACAAGAGCGACTTAATGGAAGGTTAAGAACCAAAACACCAAAGCGACAGAACAACAAGCGACAGGACAGCAAAGCGATAAAGCGACACAACGTAGGCGATCAAACGCCCTCAGCCAAGCGAAGCTCGACTAAGGGCTCGGGGGCAATTGATGGGTCCTCTTACAGCGATCACGAGACGAGCGATCCGAGTTATAAGTAAACCCTCAGCCAAGCAAAGCTCGACTAAGGGCTTGGGGGCAATTGATGGGCCCAGCCCGACGAAGTCCAAAGGCCCACACGACGGCCCACGAGGCGACCCACATGGCAGCCCGAACATAGCGGCTAGGGCAGGGGGTCCGGACTCAGGCGGTAAATCAGATGGGCCGAACAGGCAGGCCTAGGAAGTGGAGTGAGGCCCAAAGCGACGGCCCAGCTCGGCGGCCTCCTAGGGTTACTTGGCGACACTTAGGGTTCCAAGACAGAGCAAACACGTGTCAACATCCTACGGGGGCTACAAACGAGTGGCTAAGATTCAGCCTTGGCGACCAAGGCAGGGGTACTATAAATACCCCCGTATACCCTATTAACCAGGGGACAACACTTTTACCCAGCGGACAAACGCTCCGCGGTACGTTACTCGCCTCCCTCTTCCATTCCTTAAACTGATCGCCTCCCCTTTTCCTTGAATTAACTTCCCCCCACGTTACTTACGAGGTACACCACTCCCGGAGGACCAACAGGCTTGGGCTTCCATTATTGGGCCAGGCGACAAGGCTGGAACATTATTGTACAGTGGAAAACAAGGATTTGAAAACCGGAAGGAAGTAGAGCCTTCCCCAGTAATAGAATCCCTTCCGACTTTTAAATCCAGGGTAATTCAAAACCTCGCGGAAAACGACGCCCAAATCTTTTTAGATTTGGTGTTTCCTACAAAATATAAATACTAAGGAATACAAATATTTCAAGTACTATCGGAAAGGTGTAGTGGTAGGGTTGCAATTGATATGAAAATTTCTATGTGTATGTTCTAATTTTACGGTGCTATCTATATCGACGATTATCATCACTTATTTATGGTGGCAACAACTTTTGTTATTTTGTGCTAGATTATCATTATTTTACTTACGATTTTTGGATATAATAAACTCACCTGGTTATGAACGAAAGTTAGAATGTAGTTGGACTTAAGTTTTATGAAAAAAAGTATCAAACAATAAGTAGACCTATTAAATGTGATTTGAGTTGTTGACATACGTCTTGGAATGAGATTCCGTGAGTTAAAGGTTAGTCATATATTCAGGAAAATTAATTTTTTACGAATGGTCGCACTTTGTGATTCATGCTCCACATCCTTTACGACAATGGACTGCACCTTGAGACAAATAGTTGATATGTATGATCAATCAGATAAAAATTTCAATATTTTAAAAATCTCGAGTATGGTTCAGTGAAATCATAGAACTTCAACGACAATAAGCCACACTATAAAGCAAGTATGTAATGTATTATATGTATAATTCATGTAAAAGTTTTCAATTCAAAATAAATCTCAAAACTATTTTTTCGCGAAAGTATGATATGCCTTATAGGAAGGCTAGTGAGACGTAATAATTCAAAATATGAAAAGACACTATTATCAATATTCATTACATTATGGATTCGAACAATGATGAAATAGCGGTAGACCAACCTAGGTCATCGTCCTGAATCTCGTTGTCTTATAGACTCGAAGTTTATGTCTAATGTTTTATTCTATAGACCTGAAAGTCAGCCTCTCCTCCAGTAATCTTGATTCTGCTATTGAATTCGAAACTCAAGAAAAAACATCTCCTCAAAATAAAATAAAAATCATGTAGTTGTAAAATAGGTTTGTTTTAGGAGCTTGACTCAGACTGACTGAACTATGCAGAAACGGATGACTGAGGCAACTGCTACGTCACTTGAAGGCAAAATTGGTTCATAATTCTCCTCTCTTGGGGGGAAAGGAAACTGTACACCCTTTTTTGAGTATTGTACGAATATAGTATATTACAGCAGCAAATCTACTACTGCCAACATTGGTTGATTTCCCTTTCAGGCCAAACCAGAAATTTACCGAATTCGATTACCTTGACCCCTGCCCATAAATAGGTCACCTCTGGATTCACGGAATTGCAATTCAGTTGATTACTTCAGACTGCATTCATCAATCAAAGGCAATTCACACAACCCTTTACTACCAATGAGTTCAACGGGTTGGGACTTTATGCTCATTCGGCATAAGTCTTAAAGTGATTGTTGAGTTCTCGTCCTTACAGGTTACTGGTAAGGAGAGAATATAGCAGTGTTTCGCTGCAACGAAGCAATAAGAACGATAATGAAGTGAAACAAATCTTTAGCAAATTACGGGATGTAAAAAGAGTACAAACTACATGCTGAATTCTCTCTATTATAACTAGACCAAGACATATTGCCCATTTCTCACCTCCTAACTCCTCTTATGCGTGTATCTTAGACTACACTCCTCCCTCCAAACCATACTTCGGAAAAAACTCACATTCCCCGAACAATGCAATTCCACACTGAATTGATCACAAGAGGGGAGTTTACAACAAAAACACAGCGAGAAAAGAAAGAAGCTGGAAGAAGTGCATGTTACAGAACCAGTCTCTCTGTGCTCAGCTGCTTCAGTAGTAAGCCCCATAGTAAGGCTGTGGAACTGCAGCTGGCTGCTGAACTGGTGGGGCTACTGCTGGGGCCACTGTCGGTTGAGCGTAGCTCTGTTGAGGGTAGGCCGCTGCTTGCTGCTGCGGCTGAATCACATCATATTTCAAAAGAGATGTTATTAATTACATACAGTTACTTGAAAACAACGTATGGGTAGTGAAGATGCCACAAGAATTGTAGTCTGATTCCCATAAAGATGAGAATTGGACTTGAAAAATTGAAGCTCAATTTTGAATTTTCATCCCCATTCCAATTTCCATGTCCAATTCACGAATCCGAACTATCCAGTAGTGTATAGACTGAGGCTTCTTACCTGGGCAGGGTACGTGGGAGGATAAGCACCATATGCAGCAGTTGGTGGAACAGATGTGGGTGCCTGCGGAGCAGGAGCAGTATAGCCACCACCATATGCCGCCCCTGCATATGCACCGTAGGCAGCCTGCTAAAAAACCAAACATACTCATCAGATGCTTACGGAAAATATTAGTTTGATGGCAGCATATACAGGAAAAAACATTTAAAGGAGCAAAACCAAGTAACGTACTGGTTGAGTGTAGCCTGGACCCCACTGTTGAACCGGAGCTTGAGTAGCCTGAGGCCAACCTTGAGGTTGTGCATCATAACCAGTGGGCCACTGGTTTTGTGCTGTTGCCGGGTAGCCACCGATTAGAGATTGTGCAGCTGCAGGATCGGCATATGACTTCGCAACTTTGGTCTTATCTGAGGACATGTAATCCTCGGCATGACGCTTTTTCAACTCTGACTTGCTCCTATGGGGTAAGAATAGCTTAGCATGGCGGTCTTCAGCCTTCTTGATTGATTGTACATCACCAAAGACACTTAAGAACTGACCAAGTACAAACACAAGAATTAGCAAGAGAGACTCTACAGCTAAGTCCAGAATAAAGGACAAGGAGAGTTCATGCACCAGCACAACAACAAAAAAAACATACATCACAAAACAGAAAACAAAAGGGAAGCAACCAAATTACCTCTAGGAAAATACACGATAGCTCTTCCCTCTCAGCAGCACTTGCAGTATTATCGGGACTTGGTTTAATGAACTTGTCAACCAATGAATCTAAGTGGTCAATTCGTTTTGGAAGGGCCATAATCGACTCCAAATGTATGAACGCCTGTATATCAGAAAACAGGACAACAATTAACCATGTAAAGCTGGATGCAAAGAAATATGAATTAAACACCGAGGTGATCCTTGCTAAAGAATCTCAGGTACAGATTGAGATTATACAGTGTTGTAGTGCAAACCTCAAGAAGTGGTTTCGAAAATTGGACATTATCAACAGCTGTAGCCAAAATCTCCCTAGCTTTCTCTCCGTTTCCAGATGCCTGTCAAGAAGATGACATAAAATAAATATCCAGAAGAAACAACATGAAATAACTAAAACAGAAAATCTCAGACAGCTTGATAAAGAGAGATTAAAGCTACAGGATACCAATATCTATTGACAGATGGAAAGCATAAAGTCAGGCCAGTTTGGAATGCAAATACTTCTTTGGATTATATGGACTTCCAGTCATTATATTATGTGGAAGCAAGGACAAAGACAATATAACACAATGAAATATGTTTTTTTACCAGGTAGACAAATCGAGAGTACTGCGCATACAACATTGGTAACACCTGTGACTGCTCTTTTCCCTTTTCAATGGCAATGGCTTGTTCATATAAGGAATATGAATCTTCAAGGTTTCCCTACAAGAAAAATGATCAAGACAGTTTAGATGAGTCTGCTATAAGTTATTGTGTTTTGATGAATTATCCCTAGATGCCAACGTACCAGTCGATGTTCCATGTTTGCATGCTTAATAATTGCTTCTAAGAGGCCAGGTGCAATTTCAGCGTGCACACGTTGGTATGCTGCTCGAGCACCAGGGATATCTGCATTCTGCTCTCTAAATCGGGCAGCAAAGAGATGGATATCTGGTTGTCTCTGTTAATGACAATCACAAGAAACAGACATCTTGAGTCCCTCATTCACAACGTGAATACAGTAAAAGTAAGCAACAGTGTGTGATTCAAGCGAAGACTTTTGAAGTATATACAAGTTCAAACCACCTAGTTCCTACGGCTTTTATCAACTAGGCAAGTTCAACACTTAATAATCTGAGGGGAACCAAAACCTTTTATCAACTGTCTAGTCAATGTTCTATTTTTTTCCAACATTCTGATTTTCACTTCTAATTGCAACTTCAAGACGTGAAAATGCTATCAATATAGAGTGCTCAGTTTCCAGTTAACAAGTTTCATCAGATTGATTCCTGCCTATTTAACTTTGACCATATTTGCATGCCATAACAGATGAAATGATGACCCAAAATAGATTTTCAAAAGAAATTCAGAACTACAACCTTCACAAATACTTGAGTTGCACGAACAAGAGCATTATCAGCAATATCCATACTTCCACAGGCTTCCATGCACAGGACATAGCGCATCCAGTACTCGGGATAATTTGCACAGGCAATTAGGCATCTTTCATATAGTTTTACAACCTGATTCACAAAAGAAAAACATCATAAACTATAGAACATGTATGGATGCTAAGTTATGCTACACAAAGGATCAAAACACAAAGGAGTTATGCACAAGAAATACTCCATTGGTGAACAGAAAGGCCCCTCAAATATGAAAGGAGGGACCCTCCATGCTGAGAGATAGATTGTTAAGGAGACAAGAAGATACCTGCATTCATAACATATATGTTTTAAGAAGAATAATAATTTAACACATACATGAACCTGGAATGTCCACTAACAAATGTGAGGGTTTGAAGTACTTAGCCTTATAGAAACCAAATCGAAGACCCCAGGCTTTAGCCTCAGTTCAAATTCCCGTTTAAAAAGTTGCTTCATCCAACGGTTTAGCCAATAAAGCATAAGAAGCAGCTGATATTACTTAGCTGTAAGTCAATGCATAACCACTAAAAAACTATAGATTAGAAGGCACTGAAGGATGAGCGAGGCTCCAATACCTTGTTCAGATCATTTTGTGCCTCCATGAAGTTCAGATAGTTATGCCAGTTTTCAAGCTCTACAACATTGAGGGGCCTCACGTGAAAGTAGGGTCTCCTAATAGCATTTTCAAAGTCACAAATCTTAGAATCAAACTCTTTAGCTTTCTTGTATAGCTCTTCTCTAAGCGAGCTGTACTTCTCCAACTCCTCCGCTTCTGATAATCCAGCACTTGCAGGCTTAGAGGAGAGTTCTGAATCATCAGGACGAACTTCTTCTTCACTTGCTTGGCCACCATTCTCAGGTGGAGTAGAGTTTTCCTCCGCAGATCTTAATTCCGACAGAGGTCGACTAGCAGCAAATTCTTTAAATCTACAAAATCAGAATGTATGTTAAAAATAAAGGCATGCAATAGTGAAGCTGACATAAAACTGTATAGGCATATATCAGGAAAAACAAACTGGGAAACAGATAAGGTTCTCCCAGAATCAAAGAAGAAACTACAAATGAGAACTTTATGTGTCTTAATCCATCATTTAGAGCATACAAACAGACAAATACTACATCCAATTACATAATTCCACTACCTTATATCGCATATAATAGTGAAATAGAAATGAGTTACAAACAAGAAGCTGTGACAGATGTATACCTATTGAAATATTCATCCAGACGTTTATTTGGTATTTCGAGTATTCTGGTGTATATTGCTGCAACACGGGCCCACTCTGAATGCATTTCCTCATATTCAATGTATTTGTCCCACAGAGGATGAGATAAATAATCTGTTCCGACGTAGGCTAAACCCCGTTCAAAAAGCCTGTTTCAAACAGCAAAATAGGAAACAAGCCTTATTAAGAGCACGAGCAAATCTCAAACTAACTCATTCCATACATCCGTAAACAGGAGACACTGCACAAATGCTGAAGGAGAAGGAGCAATTCACTCTGATGACACTTCTAAATCCTGCATTTACCTTCCTGATAACAACCACAAAATGTCTGAAGTAGGAGCATTGAATCAGGCCATCTTATTTCTTTAACCGGATGAGATCTTCCGAGCAGCATATTGCATATTGATGCACTTCGGAGTGTCAATGTTTAAGAAAGCCACAGTACACATCTAACTACGTACTAGGACATAGCACTCCAACACGTGTAAAAGGGTATGATAGCAGAAAGAAAAATAAATTGAGAATTCACACCCCAAAAAGCTTTCAAACAGATACCAATATGCAATCCAATAATCAAGGTTTGTACATCAAAAACGCATTTTCATATTCCCATCACACCTCTTCCCATAGCATACGGATCACTGTTGCAGGTGCACTGCAATCATGTTAGAGAACTGCGAAAAGAAAACATTGAGGCCTAATAACGCAGGAAATCATTCACTGAAATCCAACCTAGCCTGACCAATACCCAGTAAATGCACTCATATTACCTTCTAATAGTTTCTGGATCACCATATGTACTAATGGCGAATGTGCAGTAATGCAACCAAATATCCACAGAATATGTCACGCCAAGAACAGCACGCTCATACACTTCAACAACTTTGTCCATGTCACCAAGTCTTGCCTCGTGATCAGCATACTTTTTCCAATAACCATAGCACAATGGAAACTCAGCCAAAAAAGCATCATAGACACCCCTTATTTTTGGTATCTTGTCCTGCAAAGAATGTAAACACGAACTACATAACTTGATCCGACCATTAGAAGCATAGCCAGCTACAACAGAAGCCAAAAATTATAAAATTATTCCAGTAAGTATTTCCATGATCAGCTTGCATAACATCACCAATCAAGATGATCGGACAACCTAGTGTCTTGCAGTCCAGACCATTCCATTACAAGAAAGATTGTGTAGAACAAGTAAATATTGAACATAGCACAGAACACGTTGTAGAACTTAAAACAGACTTCAAATGGCCATATTATCAAGAAAGGATGTTAGAAGTTTAAAGTGTACACCATATCCAACTTCAACAATGTTATCATTTAGATGTTACGAAAATAATAGGACATTCATGAAGTTACATGCAATTGTTCTTCGTCCTTTGTTCACATTTCTTTACATACATTGTGCAAGCAAGCACATCATATATAGAGAATCTATTATTCAACATTACCTGAATCTCTCTTCATAACATATCATGATAATACTATACTAATAGCAAGTACAACTGCAAAAACATACCCATGCAACTTTTTCGGTTTCATCTATCAATGCAGTCCAGGCATCAAAATCCAATGGATTAGCTTTGACAATGTTCCACAGCCGATCCTCCTCGGGTGATGTAGCGGGAGCTAGAAAGAAAAGAGCCAGTATATTAATACACAAAAATAGCACAATTCAAATTCAACACAGGAAAGAAAATTCTGAAGAAAGCAAATGGAGTAGATGATTTGTCAACTTAAAAGTAAGAATCAACAGGAATTTCCTTGTTTCCCAACAACACAAGGAGAGAACAGGAACAATATAAAATGCAGATACTCCAGTTGAAGACCAAAATATTAACCAGAAAGCATACACTGTCAAAATATTAACCAGAAAGCATACACTGTCATTTCACACAGACGAGCCTGCTCATCTTATAATAAATGTTCATTTCATTAACTCTGCTTCATCAAACTTTAAGCAGAACAAAGGCTCGTGAGTCATGAACATATATGAACTAGGCTCAATGACTAATACCACCGACATCTAACCCACTTCTTTCTTATTGCTTAATGAAAGATTCTAGAATACTATAGATGAACGACGGAGAATGTCATGTAGTCATACCAGAACCATCCAGTAGCTGTTGCTTATCAACTGTTGTACTGGTCGCATCATCAGCAGAACTCCCATTCTCAACGGATGTAACAGGTTCACCTTCACCACCAACATTTCCATTTGCGGAAGAATAAGTAGGGGCTGAGGAGCAGGAGCAGGTGCATTCTCAGCAGCAACACTCTTGGCATCATAAGCCTTGCCATGTGCGTCATGCATAACAGAATCAGAATTTGCAACATATGCACTGCCATCAGCTGCATTTACGCCAGTGAAACCTGTATCTGCTCCAACTGCAGAAGCTCCATAACCTTCAGCAGTACCGGCCGCATAAGCACCCGAGTTAGGGACCGTGTTGTTATAGCCAGCAGAGGCATACTCGGTAACAGTGGCGGAACCAGAAACCGCTGCATCACTGTCTGCCATACTTGATTACTTCTTATCTTCAAAAATAAAAAATACATCAGATGCACGGAACCACAAAAAATAAGCCAACCAAAAACATTGCTGGATACACTACAGAAAGGTAACAAGGCTAATAACTACACAAAGATTGCAAGGCAGTCATTACATGAACAGCACATCTGACAAAACAAAAAGGCTCGTGGACTGAATAGAACAACGATTAAGTCACTCTATCCAGCACTCGCGAACAAACCTAAACATGTAACAATGGCAGCTCACTCGTACCAAACAGCGAAACAGAATCACCAATTCACAGGAAGGACAAGCGGATGCACATTAAAGACAAAGAAAACTCCACACCGCGAAATCCAAAACCCTAATTCGGCCTAACCCTCGGCGCTAAACCCTAGATATGCGAAAATTGAGGAAACCAAAGCGAGTCGCGCTACCATAGCTGAGAAGAACTCACCGGAAGCAAAAACTGAAAACGGAAGCGGGATGTTTGAGAGAAAGAGAGCGTTCTAGATTGGAGGAACTGAGCTTGCAGGGCTACGTTCGGAGATGGGGTGGGGGAGAACCTTCGAGCTGGTGGTTTTGCGGTAAATCAGAAATAATAAATTAAAATCCTTTTTGGCTATTTTTCTGTTTGTGCGCCAAAAGCCCAAAACGCAGAAATAAATTGAGAAGGAAGAAAGAAAAAACATACAAATCGTGCGCGATATTTATACAGGACGGGATGGGATTGGGTTCTAGTGCAAGCTCGATCGTTTGTGGACAATGCATCCGCCTAGCACTGACCGTCGGATGTTTAGAGAGTTTAATGCTTCTGAACGATCGGATGAACGACAATTTGGGAAGGGCTGGGCCAATGATATCGAGACACGTAAGCTGGGGATTAGGGTTTCTTCGAAAGATAACATTGCTGGACCGGCCTTCTACCAGAAGGGCCCGAATGATCTGTACATTAGGCTCATCGTTTTCGCCAAGCCCATTTTACAATATTGATTTGAGGACTTCTCCAAGAGACCAAGACCAAATAACCAAAAAATAAAAAATTATGAACAAAAAAGGCCAAAAACAAATTTGTAGCCAAATTTTTTCGGAAAATGTCAAACATAGCCAAAACTATTCGTAATCCCAAAAATGGCAATGTTCTGTTTTCCGTTAACTTTTCCGTCAAAGTTAACGAAAATTTAACCCCCAAAGTGATGTGTCAGCTGATGTGTCCAACTTTTTGCCACATAATCATTTTTAATTATAATTATTCAAAAAAAAAATAAACATTAAAATTTTAACACAATCTGTAAATCGTCTTCACTGTCACGGTCTTCCTCCTCCCACTCTTCCATGCCAATGTCTGGCGCCACTGTTGCATCCCGACTCGTATCGTCCACATTGACGCTACCTAGTCCAGGAATCATATCACCGTCGTTCGCTTCCTCTATGTGGAAATTCATATCGTTATATGGCTCCCTCGATTGGAAATCAACCGAACGCTCAGTCCCCGCCTCCAAACCCTTGTTTTCCCCCAACGAGAGCTTTCCATCGGGGATCAAATTATTAGGGGCGGAATTCGCTAGGGTTTGGTCGCGGTTGGATGCGCCGTAGAGAATCTCGTCATCGTCGTTATTGAGATCGATTGAGGTGGCGGAGAATGTTACACCCCAAATTTTTTTTTAATCGTTCTTAGCAAAACGGGGGGGACACGAGTTCATTCAAGGTTACACTTAAGGGTTAAGTTCGAGTTGGTCGTTGGTAGGATCTAATTTGGAAAGGTGAACACTACAAAAAAAAATGGTATTTGGCGTCGGTCATACACGCGTTTTAGCGTCGGTCATGACCGACGCCAAAATATATAGCGTCGGTCGGCAAGACCGACGCCAGTTTCGGTGACGCTATATTTTAGCGTCGGTCGTTTGGTCAACCGACGCTAAAATATGGGTTGACCGAATGGGTGGCTGACCAACCCAATTTTTTTCGTTTTTTATTTTCAATTTTTATATTCGTTTTTTATATTCGATTTTTATTTTCGTTTTTATTTTCGTTTTATATTTTCATTTTTCATTTTCGTTTTTCAATTTCAGGTAGATCTAGTTTTTTACATCCTCTACTCCGATTTGGATTTTTTTTGTCCTCAGCTACTAGATCTAGACATAGATCTATAGATCTGGGTTAAATTGTAGATCTGAGGAGGAGGAGGAGGAGGAGGAGCCTTGGAAGAGGTTCTAAGGAGGAGGAGGAGACGTCAGACGGCAGACGGTGGATGGCGGCGGCGGCTGGGTGGAGGTCAGCTGGAAGGCTGTCGGCGGCGGCTGGGTGGAGGTCAGCTGGAAGGCTGTCGGCGGCGGCTGGGTGGAGGCTCGGTGGTCCGACGCCGGCGGTAGGTGAAAGTGGGGGGGGGGGGGGGGGGGGGGGGTGGGGGGGAGTGAGTTGGTGAGAGAGAGGAGTTGAAGGAGAAAGGGGATTGAGAGAGGTGAGAATGTGAGATTAGGGTTAGGATGTGGGTTTAAATACTTACGTGTTTTAGCGTCGGTCAATAACCGACGCTAAAACGCGTGTCAACCGACGCTATATAGACGCGTTTTAGCGTCGGTCACAACCGACGCTAAAGTGTTTCTGTTGACCGACGCTGATCTAACCGTCTGGTTAACCAAAAATCGAACCAAGGAAGGCATATAGCGTCGGTTGCCATGCTAATTTTAGCGTCGGTCGACCATCAACCGACGCTAAAACGCGAAGTCAACTACTTAACGTCGACGCTAAATTGCTACGTTTCAACCGACACCAAATAGCTGTTTTTTTGTAGTGGAATCAAACCAATCATACCGAGTTAACAGCTAGCTGGGTAGTATTGATTAATGAACGACATGTATCCTGGTTGGTTTTGGAATCAGACCAGCACTCAGCCGACCCAGGTTCGAATCCCAGCCTTGACATTTCATTTCATTATTTTTGAAATCCGCCCAACAACAAAACTACGTCGTTTTGGGTCATCTTCTTCCTTGGCTCATCAGTTCAATGACCAGCAATTTTTCCGGCGACCGGAATTACTCCGGTGACTCTTCCCAATAGCCAAAAGGCATGTTTCTAGTCTATTCGGGACAAGGAACCCCACCAGAACGTGAAGAAACACGTGGGAATCAGATTGGAGCGTGAGTCCATTCAGAACGGACAAAACGGATAAGGATTGATCCACTCGCGAAATCTCGGAAAAACGATGATTTCAGAGTGCACTCACCTGAACTTATCTCTTTGGCTTAATCGATCTCTAGCTATAAAACCCGGCTTTTCTTCGAATCAAAGCGATCTCTTCCAAAGCCATCTCTCCGTACTCTGTCACCATTCCGCCAAAGATGGGTTTAAGGGTTTCAAGCATCGTCGGTCTTAACTGAACCTCTATAGCTCATCTCATATCCTAAAACAACCCTTCTCCGTGATTTTCATTCACCAAAATCATTTAATTTCCCTCGTCGGTCAAACTTGAAACATTTACTCATTCCTCCTCTTTTCAGACTTGAGTTTTCCAACAGTTTGATCCCTCGTCGGAAATTGGCATTTACCTCTTTCAGCTTTGACAGTTGATCGGAAGTTGCACAGCCGTTAACTCCTTATCTTCGAGTCGACTCTTTAGGTGGGTTGGTTTAAGGGGGTAAATTCCTTGGATTAATTAATTCCTCAATTTATACAGCTATTTGGTTAAACTTTGTCACTAACTAAATATTGTGATAATTCCGAATTAATCATTTAACGGGAACCGGATCAACGAGTGAGGTACTCGAGCCTTATTTTGGACTCGTGCATGCTTAAATTAAGGTCCTTAAAATTCTCGTGGTGATTTACTGCTAACCGAGTACTAACCCATCTGAGTTGGTTTTTCCGATAGGTTAGATTATTCATAGTAATGAGTGACGCAGATCCTCATTAATTCCGGTTTATAAAGTTATGATGCCTAAGGTTAGAGGGACTCAAGTAGTCCGAGTGACTCCCCTACTTACCTGGAAATTAAGACGGAAAGTCTTGGTTTTGACAACAAGGTGTAGTTTCTACGGAAAGTTCTATCTTTCCGGAACCATTGGTTTTATACCTAATTATGTTTGATTCGACTATGGTTAAACTGTGATGTTATCTAATGATGTTTGACACCTAGTGTATATAGGTAGAAAGTAGAGCCTCGCTAGCTAGTCCTCCGGCGGGAACATCGATGGATACGGGTTCCTACCGGTGATGGGAGTTGGTTATTGTTAGCCCCAATCGATTCATGGTAGTCGGGAAGAATAACGACTCTTGTGAAGTCCTCATAAGTAAACCTTATCGATGATGGCGTAGAGGTTAGCTAGGCGGGAAGAGGGGACGCCCTATTTCGATGTTAATTATGGTGTTATTGTTGAACTAACGGTTATATGATTTTCCCCGCAGTTCGGTCATGAAATTGATGACCATGCCAGTTTGGTCATAAGCCCCTCTTTACATTGAACATTTCTTTATACTTGAATGTTAAGGACTGACCCATGAACCACCCACCAGGTCACTTCGCAGCTAATCAGGAGTAAGCGGTGCAGAAGGAGCCTCAGAAATCATGTCGGGAGACTCTCAGTGAGTGGTCAAGGATGTTGGACGAGTGTTTCTATTTATGTGGAGTGTGTTTTGAAATTGTGTGCTTGGTTTGTAATAACTAAAACTCGTGTGTTGGTTTTGCTCATGCTTTGGGGCCCGCTTTGCGTTTCTGCCTTTGAACGGTTGTCAACGACTTTGGTAGTGTGTTTTCTCCTACTTTAAGCAATAAAGGTTGTTTTCAAAAGTTTTAAAGTTTGGGACGTTACAGAGAAAGAGGCGACAGTTTCGTCGAGTGTTGTTGTTGTTCGGGTTGAAGCAGCGGTAGAGGCGACGGCGAAGAAGTAGAGGAAGGAAGAGTTGAGGAGGAGTTGGAGAAAGGCTGGAGAATGTCGGTGTAGAGATCTCTGAATTCATCGTCTTCGTCCATTGAGAAAGACGAAAGAGAGAGAGATTGTAATGGAGACTAAGGAAGCTGTGGGGAAGGAAAGGAAGAGAAATTGGGAATGGACTATGGAGGGAGAAAGGGTTATGAGTAAGGTGGAAGATACTCATCAAATCCTGCAGATTTACTCCTAGAGGCTAGAGACAGGAAGAAATGGATGATTTCTATTGTGGTTGGCAAGCTCTCCAAATCCAGATCCGACGATTATTCCTCATCATCGCCCCGATTCAAGTCCCACCGTCTCGATGCTTCTCGTCTTCCGATTCAAGTCCCATCGTCGTCCTCTTCATCATCGTCCCGATGCTCCTCCTCTTCCGATTGAAGGAGATGGGTGGGTTCGTAGCTGATGGTAGTGGGTGGGTTCAGAGCTAGGTGGTGGTGGGTGGAGAGACCGGCGGCCGTAGACGAAGAGATTGTGAAGGCAGGCGTCGGAGGAAGTAGAATAATTAAAATTATTATTTTTTTCTCAATTAATTAATTTTTAAATAATGACATGGCATCTGACGTGACCAATCAAGTGGCTGCCGCGTCAGCTCCATTTGCACTGTCACTAACGGTGTTAAAATTTTAACAGATATCGGCTATTTCTCGTAAAAAATAAAAAATTGGTCTAAACAGTGTGACACAAATAGTTTTGGCCATGTTTGACATTCTCCGCAAAGGTTTGATTACAAATTTGTTTTGGCCAATAAAAATAATAATATATGAGACTTTTAATATATATCCTAAATCATCAATCCCTGCCTTTTTCGATTTTTTTACATCAAGAATACATATTAATTAACTAATTACGAATGTATCGAATACATATTATGATAAACTTTATTAATATTGGTCGCAAAAGGTTATCTAGAAACTTTACAAGAATAGAAGGAGTCCTTACACGACTAGAAAGTGAAAACTAATTTTGTAAATTTAAAGTAAAAGCGCATAAACAATAAAATTGTAAAACATAAGCTCAAAGGAGAGCCTTACACGGCTCCAATGTGGTCGTGTATGACATTTGGGCCTCGAAATCGAGACACGACAAACGAGGTTTGTCACCACTCATTTCAACATGTAAGATGTAACCAAGCCTTCTGTTGCTTCTTCCCATCCGCATAAGGTCCTCTTCGGGGGCGGAGACAGCAATAATAGTGCTGTCTCCAAGACAGAATTAATCTCAGCCCTTCATTTAATCTAACGATCGATATTTTTTACTTGTTCTTTTTAAACTTTTCATTTCATATGAATGGGATCTCTTTTCGGCAAATTATTTTCTCGGTCGAATAACGAGTTGGCCGGGGAGAGATCCTAATTTTTGGGACATCATTTATGTATGGGAGCGTCAATGATGACACACTGAATTTTTTCATCTTTACAGTCTATACGAATTTCATATAGAGTGTATGTCATATACAGGTTGTACAATGACATACAAAGTGTACGAATTTCATATAGAATGTATACAATTTGTATGAACTATTTACAATCCTAATGTAGGAAAAAAAACAAATTGTACAAAAATAAATACAGAGTGTATCACTCTCGTAGAAACTATATATAGTTGGTAAACAAATTGTAAAAAAATAAATACATAGTGTATAATTCACGTACAAAGTATATACAGTTCCCCTACAGAGTGTACAACAGTAAATACAAAGTATACAAGTCTCGTACAAAGTGTATAAAGTTTGTATACAGTGTGTATAAACCGCATACAAACTGTACAGACAGGGCAACAAGAAATTTGTGAAGGAAAATATTTTTTTTCAGAAAAATAAAATTTTTCCAGAATCATAGATCTAATGACCACGATCACGTGGGTGGAAAAATTTTTGTCAACGGAGGCTCGGTTGATCGAACAATTAGTCGAAAAACTTTTCGGTGATGGATAATGGGAGGAAACTCCAACAAACTAATATAACTTGGAGATATAAACATATGATTGAGACCGCATGATTAAACAACTCAGATCTAACGGTGGATGATAATTGTTGCATTGGATGCAACAAAATTGCACCATTATCATGGGAATTGTAGTCCTTTGGAGCTCATGAAATCCAATTTCGGGCTTATAAATTTATACACCTGTCATACAATTATTTTGGAAGAAACAAACAAATTTCCAAAAGCAAACTTTGTGAATAAAAACTCTCTATCCCTCCACCAAATTCATGCTCAAGCTCAAATCAAACATATAGGCCACGTTTTCCTCCAAGGAATTCGCAGTGGAATTCGGTCAATTGCGGCGAAAACTCATAATTCCTTGGGGTCGTTTTCCTGCTTATATGTCTAATTCCGGTGGAATTATTGATTCCATTGGAATTTGATTCCACTGCAATTATCAAATCCAATTCCATGTTTTCCCGATTAATGACATTTTGGAATTAAAACAACCACCAAATTAAAATTACCATCTTACCCCTAAATCCTAATATGCATAAACCCAAATCAAACAATCCCCCACCGTCTGACACTCTCCACCTCTGCTGGATCCTTCCTTCCATTTCCCTCTTCTCACTCGACCTCCCCTACTCCTTCACCGACCTTTCCCGACCTCTTCTCCTTCCTCTCTCGCGAACCAACAACAATAATTTGGGTGGCGGCTTGGTCGACAACGACATCGAAGAGCGGCTTTGGTGGGGATTGAAGAGCAAAGATCGCTGAACAGAGACTGCGGCGGTTGAGCTTCGTCGAAGAGAGGGGCGGCGGCGAGCTGGCCGAGGTGGGGCTGCGGCGGCTGGCCGAGGTGGGGCTGCGGCGGCTGGCCGAGGTGGGGCTGCGGCGACGATTGGTCAGAGGAGAGGCTAATACCGAGCTTGGTCGAAAAGGGCAGAAGTTGTAATTCAGCCGGAAATGATCAATTCCTTCATTTTGTAAATGGAAATTAGATTCCGTAGAGAAGCCGGAATTGAGACATTAAACGGAATTATATTCCGTTGCCGATTTGGACGTGGAAAACATGGAATCACATGTTTCCGCCGGAATTGGCTGTTTCCGGCTGCCAATTCCGGGCAGGAAAACGTCCCCCTTGTTTTCCTCGCATAAAACAGCGGCCCAATTCCAACGGATTTATGGGCTCAATTGCGGCCCATAATTCCGACCAAAAATGGAAGGAATCTAATGATTCCGCCGGAATTGTATTTTTTCTCCAATTTGCCCACTTCTCCTCTCTCTCTTCTCTCTCTCTCCTAAGGTTATTTTAGTAGTTTAGGTGGGTTTAAGTTTCAATTCCAAAGTGTTAATTTTGTAGGAAAACAAGGAATTGTGATTAGGATTTGTGTGGATTCTGATTCCATCGAATTTGCATAATTGCGGCGGAATTTGACTAGTGCTCTAAAGATTTTTCTCTTATATTGGTATAAATTTTATGTATTGTACTAATTTTAATATGCCTGTAGTATAATATTTTTTAGATTTTAAACTATTGAATTTATGTTTGTTCAGATCGATCTATCTATTATGGACGAAGAATCCAGGTAATATTTGAAATTCCCAATTTCCAAAAGTAAATTTTGGAATTCATTTTTGGAGAGGGAATTGAAATTTGGGAATAAGGTTCCCGAGTTAGACAAAAATAATTAATTTTAATACCAAACTTTTAATTAGTTATTGTTGTGTTGTTTAAACGGATGAAAGTTTGGAACTTGAATCACGAATTCTCGAGCACGTTTTGATTTTCCCGATTTTTTTTAGCAACGAGACCTCGATGACATTAAAATATGGAATTTCGGGTCTTGTTCTCGTAAAATTTGGGAAAATTAAAACAAGTTTGGGAGTTGACGATTTTCATTCCGAAACTTTCACCCCTACATATTAGGGATAAACTCAAGGCCAAAACACAAACGAGCCAAATCAAACTATGCACAATAACCTTCATTCACCCCCAATATATGAGTGGTGGGTTAACAAATAACCCCTGCAAAATACTCGATTTACCCCCTCATATAAAGAGTTACCCAAGTGGGCCAGTAACTCTTTGTATTTCCTTCCATGGGCTTTGACCCACTTTGTATCCTCTTGTTTAGTTCATAAAACTGATTTGTGTAAAAAAAAAATATTCTAGGAGATCAACTATTATGTTGTGATGATACAAATTTCAATAAGAAGCTAGCTACAAACAAGCTACCGAATTAACCCTAATCATTTACTGAATCAAACTAAACTAATAAGTCTGAACTATTCACCAAATCAGTAAAATAAGCCATGTAGACCATACCTATGACCTGAACTCAACCGACGAATTAGAATTAGATAGCCCAAAAACATGAACTAAATTCAGAAATTCCTTAGCCTACAATCCATCAAACTCTACAACACCACACGTAAAATCATGGTATTTTGCACCTTTCTTACTATTTTCTTACCGTCTATCCAACCTTGTTCACATCACACCTCACAACGATGTTAGGTGATAAGTTCATATCCTCAAAAAGTCAAATCAAACGTGTCCTTAATCTTAAATCATAAAAGTCGTTAAATTTTTATATCCATTTGTATTTGACAATAGAGCATGCAAATTGGCATCTAGATTTGAAAAGTAACGTTAACGTACACCAATTTCATACGTACGTACGTACGTACATTTTGTCGGCGTTCAAAAATTACGGCACCCGTTACGAAATTGAAGCAATCCAATCTCTATATAAACCCATCAAACCACATCATAATTTCATACCCACAAATTACAATCAACAACACAACGTACGATATGGCGTCTGAATGTCCAGGTATGTGTTCTTTTTATTTCGTATGTAATATAGTTGAAAATTTGCTGAATTTATTGATCGGACACATATGATATTTATATGTATGTAGGTAGGGATGGCAATGGGCCAACCCACCAGTTATTTTGACCCAAAGACATTGACCTGATGGATTTTTAGGTCAACCCAAAACAGGCCCAAATAAAATCTATACATTTTTTGATCAAGTTTGGGTATAGGTCAAACTCATTTGGACCTCATATTTTGGGCATTACCCATTTGGGTCTCTTTTGGTCCATACTAACACATCTATATATTGAATAAATGTCAAACTAGAAACCATAAATCCATAATCAATATTAAACATTTACTACCATAGTTCAAACTTCAAATTCTAAAACACTTGACATTGCCCCATAGTTCAAGTTCCACTTGCCAAAAGCTCTTAAACAATTACTGCATTAGTTCAAAGCCTAAAACACACCCCATAGTTCAAGCTCCACTTGCCAAAAGCTCTTTCTCCTCACTGTTATGAGGAAAATCACATCAGAATGACACCATCTCCATTAATGGATCCACCATCTCCACCACTGGTCCACTGCATACTCATTGTACTTTTGGAACACCTGCATTTCAATTTCAAAAACCAAATAGGTAGTAATATAAGTTGATTAGGTGGCAGAAGGAAGATTCAGTTCTGGTCTGCATTTCAATTTCAGAACCAGGAGAATCATTATGGACAGAATCTGACTCTGGTTACACACTTCTCTACAACCTGTGACAGTCCAGACATTCTAACCTTTTTCATATCGCTTCTTCATGGTCAAATGTAAGCACGTGAACAACTCCACTAGGGAGACAAGAGTGAGTCAAGGTTTCAAATCAGGTTCCACAACATGCATCAGTTCGATAGTAAAGCCGGTTGATCTTAAGCTATATTTAAAACATGACCTTAACCTTAAGTATTAAATGAAAGAAAGATGCAGCTATTTACCAAAAAAGAAAGTTGCAGTAACAACACCAGAAGAGGCACCAAGTAATCATGTGCACCGAAGGTCACTAATACAGTAATATCAATAATTTCATAACAATTAGCATATCAATCATCATCATCATTTCATAACAATTAGCATAACAATCACACCAGAACTAAAACTTAAGCTTGCTGCATCCTTACTGCACTTCAAAGTTAAGTTGTATTGTTATAGAAATTAAAACTTGAGCTTTGTAATATAAGTCCATAAATCGAACAGATGGAGCAGATACGCATGAAAAGAGCACTATCCCAAGAAATCAAACAGAGACAGGACTAAACTATATTACCACACATGAAACATAAGTCCATAAATCAAGAGTTGGAGTTAAGAATCCCTTACCCTAGACTCCATGGTTGATACTGTCGTCCGAGAAAAGGGGTCCAATGATGTGCTACTGCCATCGGAGAATCGGAAAGGAATGGATGAAAGGGACATTCATAATGAAAACAAACTTGAGTCGACAACCAAGCTGCAACATATCCAAGCTGAGAACCCTTCTGTAGTAGCGGAGAACCCTTACCTAAGCCATCTTCCTCTCCAGAGTAGTAGCGGAGAACCCTTCTGTAGATTACATATCCAAGCTGCAACATGAAAACAGATTCGGTCAATATCGGTCTTTGTAAGATGAAAGGGACATTCAGAATGGCGGTTCGCACTTGAGTCGACAACCAACAGGCAAACAAAGGTTAGGAATCTTTTCCCAGGCATACAGAATATCAGATATGTAGATGCTGTCAGGGAAAGCCCCAAATCCAGTTTTAGAGCTGCTATATATGCAAATCGAAACATGAAGAACATGATGAAAGGATCAGGACAAGATAAAGCAAGATAAAGGGTTGAAAGCCAGAGGGTATCTAGTCGGAGCATCCTAATGTAGTCAGCTCTTCTCACTCTATTAACGAGGCAATGAAACGCAAGAGCCCAAGCTCAAAGTAGAAGCTTCATCAACAACGTCCTGCTCCTGTTCCGTCAAACATATTCTACAGAAGTCCCGATGTAACCCACCTAATGCGAAGATCACATACTTCGCCTTCATAGAAGAGCATCTGATGTTTCCATCTGAAGAGGCAGCTACGTGGGACCACTGATTCGATTATCCTACCAATAGACTTCAAATTACCCTTCACTTCTTTAGCAAATCATACCTATTCTGTTAACTCTCTTTCTCTCATAACAAGCAATGATGCTGGAACTGTGAATTGAAGATAAGGTGATTGTTTTGATGTCAGGTGAAGAAGAGAGTCGAGAAGAAATTCCGGCAATCAAAATTCCCCCAAATTTGATGGAAACCCTAAAATAAAAGATAAACGGACCTGAAGAAAAAATCCCGGCAAGAAGACGCTTCGATGAGTAGATAAGCTCTTCTTCTCCTTCCGCTTCCTTTCAATGGTTCATTGGTTCTTCCATCTTCGTCAATCTCAGATTCTCAGTCGGCTCGTCGCAAACTCGCAGAAGCATTCAAGTTCAATTTTTTTTTTTTTGATAAACTGAATTTGATGAGATTTCGCTTTACTATTTTAGATTTTAGGTTTATTTTTAAGTGGGTCTGAAAAGATTCAATAGAAATTTAAATTAATATTACATGGGCCTAAAATGGACCCAAAATAAATGGTTGGGTTTGGGTCTGACCTACTCACAAAAATACCCATACCTGACTTGACCTATTTCACTTAAAATGGGTCAAGTATCCAAAAATACCAACTCAATTACCATCCCTATATGTAGGTAAGAACTCATGGCCGGAGCTGTTAGGGAGAAACGGTGACGCGGCGGCGGCAGTGGTGGAGAGAGAGAACAGAAGGGTGGACGCTGTAGTGGTGAAGGAAGGGACGCCGGTGACTGCAGATTTCAGGTGTGACCGTGTCCGGGTTTGGGTTAACGAGTATAGGGTTGTTACCTCTGTTCCTCGGATTGGTTAATAAAAGTACACGATCACATGCACTATGTAGTAAATATATAGCTATGTACAAGAAGAAATAAATGAAACATGCATGTAATCCTTACATCATATGTATGTGTTAATGAATAAGTGGCATGTGTGTGTGTTGTGTTTTTTAAATGGTTGTATGTGTCGTGGACCCTCTAGTATCTACACAACCGGCATAATCAGTATTCGCGTATGCCAAGTCACGACGTGTAGAAACTAAATAAATGGGGCTCCTAACCTACATCTGACTCCCGATCACCTTTCCAACCTATACATCCACTTCCATCTCTGCAACCGCCATCACCCTTACTTGTACTCACTGTCCGACGTTCATCTTGTAGCACCCAAGGATTACCTCCAACCCGTTTCACGAATTATAATTCTTATTCGATGGAGTCGGTGCGTATAGCATTTTCGTACAAGCAAGCTTTGTGTGACCCTACATGGGTTCATGCTATGCAAGAGGAGCTACGTGCGTTGGTTGATAACGACACGTGGACCTTGGTGAGCCGTCCTATACCTCTGCTCCCGTTATTGGCTCTAGTTGTATTCACGGCCAAATGTCGCCCTGGTTGAAAGGCACATGGCTCATTTGGTTGCTTAAGGGTTTCGCCATGAACGCGAAATTGATTATGACGAGACGTTTGCTCCAGTAGAGCAAAGTTCTTGCCATTGAAACGGAAGCCAACGAAGTCGGAAGGAGAAGTATTTGCAAGCTCTGATATCATGTTAAACACAATAATATTTCAAACGAAAGATGCACGACACAACAAAATTTAATTACGTCGTTCACTAACGACGTGTTAGCTAATCCACAAGAGAAATAGAGTATATTATTAGGAGAAGAAGAGCTTCGCCAACATTGTTGGCTAGAATACACAATATATAGGTTTGTTAAACTAGGGTTTAGAACACCAAAATAGCCCAAAAACCCCTAACTTGCACGAGCCCGTATATATTAAAAACCCACGATAATGTGCGCTACTTAGGTGCCTTCCAGACAATTTTTGAATTAAAGACCTCAGCTCCTTACATTATTTATTGGATGTGCAAGTTTCTTCTACAGATCAAGGTTCGCACTTACGACAAACCAAATACATCAATGAGTTGCTTCATCGAACGGGTATGATTACATCAATGAGGGGCGGTTCGATCGTGGACAGGGGTAGTGGCGCGACCGTGAGTATACTGGTAGCGCGGTTGGGGAGGATGTGGCCACATGTGGTGTGGCCAATATGGGGTTTCTAACATCGGATATTCGATCGCCGTTAAGCGTCCGATGTTAGCATGTTAATTTCTTGTAGTGGTGTAAACCTCATGATTTGGGTGGATAGTTAGTGTGAATACATGATTATCTTCTGGTCTTCTATATAAGTTATCTCGTGCAAGAAATAGTTTGATATATGTTTGCCTACATTGAACAATTTGTTCCCTTAATTTGTTCACTTTGTACATATTTATTATAATTATATAAATTTTATACAACTGGTACATAAGTATTAAACAAAGTGTGTTCATACGATTTGTACAAAATTTATTAAGAGTGTATGACCTATACAGGTTGTATGAACTTCATACAAATTGTACGACTCATCGCCACATTTTTATCTAGAAAATAAAATTCCCCCCCCCCCCCCCCCCCCCCCCAAAATCAATGATCCACTGACGGTGATCACATGGGTGAATAAATTTTAATTAGCAAAGGTCTTGGTTGCCGAAAAATTCATCGAAAAACTTTCCAAACACTGAAAAAGATGATTCCGCGATCGAAGTCGATGATCTAGCGACCGGTGACAGCTGAATAGGGCCTTGGATGGAGATCAGGGCTATCGGGCTGCTGCATCCGAACCAACGATTTGTGGGCTTTTGGCCCATGAACCGGAATCCCCTATTAAAGCTGTCAGTTCGGCTGAAGGAGAAACCCTTCAATCTCGCTGTGCTGGATAGTTCACTGTTAGTCGTTTTTCCGCCGCGCATCCTTTCGGTCTGATTACCGTTTCATCGATTGCTTCAGATCTCGTTTTGTTCTGTGCTTGAATCGGACTACAAGAATGGCGTCGAAGTTCTGGACTCAGGTTGGTGACTCTAACCTATATTGAATTTCGTCTGATGATTCTTCGTTGTCTGTCGTTTATTTCCGATTTATTTATCGCGGCAGTTTTGTTGTTGTTGTTGTTTTCTTAGGGTGGGAGTGATTCCGAAGATGCCTCGGAACAGAGCGATTTCGAAGACGAGGTTCAAGATGGAATCGTCGGAGGTGATTCAGCCGCCGCCGATGCAAAGAATAGGTATCTTAGAGGTACCGCCAGTGACAGTGATGATTCCGATGGGCAGAAGCGTGTTGTTAGGTCTGCGAGAGACAAGCGTTTTGAGGAGATGTCTTTGACGATTGAACAGATAAAGAACGCAATGAAGATTAACGATTGGGTGAGCCTTCAGGAGAGTTTTGACAAGATCAATAAGCAGCTGGAGAAAGTGATGCGTGTGACCGAGTCTGAGAAGGTTCCGAACCGTTACTTGAAGGCACTGGTGATGCTGGAGGATTTCCTGAACCAGGCATTGGCTAACAAGGAGGCGAAAAAGAAGATGAGTAGTAGTAATGCCAAGGCTCTGAACTCGATGAAGCAGAAGCTTAAGAAGAACAACAAACAGTATGAGGAGCTTATTATAAAGTACAGGGAGAATCCTGAGAGTGAAGATGAGGCTAATGAGGATGTGGAAGATGATGATGAGAGTGAATTGTCTGGAGATTCTGGGCCTGATCCTGTGACTGATACAGATCCAGATACAGACAATGAGAAGAAGCCGGATGACCCCAAGAATGAGGGCGAATGGAAGAAGATGCTGAGTAAGAAGGAGAAGCTCATGGATAAGCAGTTCAAGGATCCTAATCAAATTACTTGGGATGTGGTTAACAAGAAATTTAAAGAAATTGTTGCAGCTCGTGGTAGGAAGGGCACTGGGAGGTTTGAACAGGTTGAGCAGCTAACTTTCTTGACTAAGGTTGCCAAGACACCAGCACAAAAGCTTGAGATTCTGTTCAGCGTGGTGTCTGCTCAGTTTGATGTGAAGCCAGGACTTAACGGCCACATGCCTATAAATGTCTGGAAGAAGTGTGTGGTGAATATGTTGGTTATCCTTGATATTCTCTTTCAGCATCGTAATATCGTAGTAGATGAAACAATTGAGCAAGAAGAGACTGAATCTCAGAAGGGATCAGACCATGAAGCTCCTATTAACATGTGGGGAAACTTGCTGGGGTCTCTTGAGAGAATTGATAACGAGTTTTTCAAGAGTTTGCAATGCATTGATCCACACACACGTGAGTATATTGATCGACTACAGGATGAACCTTTGTTTTTGGTCCTTGCCCAAAATGTTCAGGAATACTTTGAGAGGGCTGGAGATTTTAAAGCAGCATCAAAGGTTGCTTTGAGGCGTGTTGAGCTTGTGTATTACAAGCCACAAGAAGTTTATGATGCAATGAGGAATTTAGCTGAACAAACAGCAAATGGAGACAATGGTGATGACAAGGCTGATGAAAGTAGAGGTCCATCACCATTTGTTGCTGTTCCAGAGGTTGTACCTCGGAAGCCCACTTTCCCTGAGAGCAGCAGATCAATGATGGACATGTTGGTCTCTCTGATTTACAAATATGGTGATGACCGCACCAAAGCCCGTGCTATGCTTTGTGATATCTACCACCATGCGCTCCTGGATGAGTTCTCCATTGCTCGTGACTTGTTGTTGATGAGTCACCTGCAGGACAACATACAGCATTGGACATTATGACTCAGATCCTCTTTAACAGGGCCATGGCTCAGCTTGGTCTGTGTGCGTTTAGGGCTGGTCTAATCACTGAAGGACATGGCTGCCTCTCTGAACTGTATTCTGGTGGAAGGGTGAAGGAGTTACTGGCCCAAGGTGTATCCCAAAGTCGATACTACGAGAAGACCCCAGAACAGGTATTTCTATATTTTTTTATTCTATGTCTGAATTGAAAGCTGCCCTTAGCCTTGCTTTGATTCATGTTACATGATGTTTGCTCTTGCTGGAATATGATTCTGATATGTCAGTCTTAGGAACTTGATAGGAGCATGGTTGAGTTGATTCTGTGAGCTTTGCATATATTTGGATGTCTTATCTCTTTTTATGACTAATGGTTTCAATTTTTCGGAAACTGAATGAAAAGTTATGTTTGCTAGTTTACAAGGCAAGATGAATAGCATCATCTTACCGAAACTACTCTAAGCTCTAAATAAGCTTTCTTATTCATTTGCGAAATTGAAAAGACTGCATGACCTTATTTCCAATGCCAGTATTCTGTACATAGGCATGGTTGTGTAGTGCAGAACTTGAGAGAAATCTTAGGTTGCACTATATATTAGTTGATGATCCTTATTTTGTTTCAACAAATAATTGAACTTGAGTGTTGTAATTAATCAACTCTTAGTTGACTTGTTGTGTCTCCCTGGTTTGCCTTATTGTGGTGTATCATGGTTATGAACTTGGTCGGAATGCTTATTGTGGTGCTATAATTTGATGGTAACAGGAAAGGCTGGAAAGGAGGCGTCAAATGCCTTACCATATGCACATAAATCTTGAGCTTCTGGAAGCTGTACATCTGATCTGTGCAATGCTCCTGGAGGTTCCGAACATGGCAGCCAACAGCCACGACGCAAAGCGAAGAGTGATCAGCAAGAATTTCAGGCGTCTGCTTGAGATAAGTGAGAGGCAAACATTCACTGGTCCTCCTGAAAACGTAAGAGACCACGTCATGGCAGCAACCAGAGCTCTTACAAAGGGTGACTTTGTGAAAGCAATCGAGGTAATCCAGTCCCTGGATATCTGGAGGCTTCTGAAAAACAAAGAGAGTGTTCTGGAGATGCTGAGGTCCAAGATTAAGGAAGAAGCTCTGAGAACCTATCTGTTGACCTACTCTGTGTCGTACAAGTCTCTGAGCTTGGAACAGCTGATGTCGATGTTTGACCTGTCAAGAGCTCAAGCACACAGCATAGTAAGCAAGATGATGATCAACGAGGAGCTGTACGGTAGCTGGGACCAGCCAACGGAGTGCATCGTCTTCCACGATGTGGAGTACTCGAGGCTGCAGGCTTTGGCTTTCCAGCTAACAGAGAAGCTCTCAGTTCTTGCTGACAGTAACGAAAGGGCAATGGAGACTGGGATCGGAGGGACCGGTATGGAACTGCCAACAAGGAGAAGAGAGGGCGGGCAGGACTATGCTGCCAACGCTGGTGGTGGTAAGTGGCAAGACAACAACTCGTATTACAACAATCAACAACAGGGACGACAAGGCGGACGTTCAGGTTATGGTGGCGGCCGTGGTGGTGGAAGATCATCCGGCGGTGGGTATGGTGGTAGGGGTAGCCAGGTAAGAGGGCCATCGTCAGCCTATGGTGGATCTAGAAGATCGGCCAGCTCGGCTGTTAGGGGTTCTCAGATGGATGGTTCTTCCCGTATGGTCAATCTCAATCGGGGAGTTCATGCTTAAAACAACCTGAATCGGAACCTGTCTTTCGTATTAGAATCTTACTTGTTTGTTCTGAGAATTTGCCTATTTCCAGTTTTGAGAATAACTAGATTTTGTAGCTATTAATTATGTTTCTGGATTAATGTTGTTTCTGGATTAAGATTGTTTCATATCCTCTTTATGGATTAATGTTGTGGCTGGGAGCCTGAAACTGGTTATATTATGTAGCAGATTCAGTATGTTTCTCGATTTATGTTATGTGCTCCCCGTCTTCTTACTCCATGAGACGGATTGGATAACACTTCGTGACATAGCGCCATGGCTCGACTGCTCGTGCTTTGGCTCCATGAGACGGATTGGATAACACTTCATAATATCGATCTCAGTCCGCCCGTAATTTGCATCTACTGACTCAAGTCACAACTCAGACAGAAGATGATGGTTGGGAGGTTAGCGATGACAAGCAATGATGGAAGATGAGAAAGGATGTTAGAGGCAAACAACTTGGACGTCTTCCAAGATAGATAATGTGTGGAGCTTTGTGTTTTTTGGAACGTCGTATCTAGGTATATTTCTGATCCCTTCCTCCTTGATCTACTGGCCTATAGGGATGTTGTTTGGTGCTGGTTTTGAGGTTCCTTGCACTCTGACATAGAGGACGATGCGGATCAAATTTCTCTCCTACTTCACTCGGGTGTTGTTTCTCTAGCCACACGAGAACTGATTGTCCAAGAGTTCCTCCATATGCTGACAGCGACACCAACCATTTGTCTCTCAACTATGCGTCGTTCAGCAATTATAGTCGTCCTTTAAGTGGCATTCCTAACTCTTAGATATCTCCAAGGGGTGTTGCGTTAGTTCTCACTCCCTGGGTAGATCGTAGATTTATTACGGCTTTCCATCTTGCTATCTGTGTTAAAAAAAAGTCACAATTCAGACTACGTGGCTTAAACAAAACTTAACCTTAAATCCCCCATAACTGCATCACATGATGTCCCTGGCAAAACCTTCAACCGCCAACTCAGAAACCCTGCAGTTACTGATCTTCTTTGATTCAAAGGCAAGTCACATCAAACAAAAGAAAGCCAGACAAATGCACATAACACAGAGAAGCAATGCTAAGTACTGATGTCAACTGAATCTTCCCTCCCAGAAGCATTCAAACACCAGACCGTAAGTACTCAAAAAGAAAAGGCCACCCACCAAAAGCAAGCGTCTTTCTATATTTTGCATCAAATTCAAACCCTCTTCAACCTGCAGATTGATTGCTCTCTCCTTCCATTTCCAAGTTTCCAGTCCAAAAGAGAAGTCTGCATCATCTCTTTCCTCTGGTTTTCCATGGTGGGTTATGTTAAAGTTTGCAGCTTGATGATAATTAACGATGTGGGTTTTGTTCTTGTTGTTGTTGCAGTGTATCCTAGGGTGAAGGTGAGGATGGTGGACTTGCAGGACGAAGATGATCAACTTTACCTCCATTGACAAACAGTAAGAAAGAAGCTAGGCATTTCAAATCATCCATTGTAACAGAGAAGGAGAATAATCATGGCTGTGATTCTTCTCCTCTGCTTGTTGCCAGAGTTGTTTTGCAGAATTCCCCAGAGTCTGTTTCTTCTAACAAAGGTAAACTAGTATATGTATACAACTTAATCTGGGATATATACAGACATGTTATGTGTTGTTCTTTGGGCCATGAACAGGCAGCAAGAAACCTACTGTTCATCCTAGAGCTACAGCCGTTTTGCGTCCAAGAGCAGTCCTTTCGAGTCCTGGTAATGTTCAACATTGTAACCAACAACATCAAATGTAGCAGAAAAATGTCATAGCTGGGAATCGTGTTTTGTTGATTATGCGGTGGTGGTTTTCCAGATAATGACAATCTGATTGGGAAGAGGAACAAGCTGATAGACTCGAGATCATCCCCGGGTTCTGGTTCGAGCAGGAAGATCAACTTCTCCGGTAGCAGCAAGATCGTGACACCGGTCTGTCGACCTAAGGCTTTAACTAGTACAAACTCTCCAAAAGCAAAACCACAAGTCACTAGTACAAAAACAACTATCTCTGCCTCTAAACCAACGTCCATTAACAATGCTGTTGCCAAGAAGAAGCAGCAGCAGCAGCAAGAGCTTACCAATTTGTAGGATGCTTAACTTAAAGCTGATTTCTTCAAAAAGAACTTCAGAGAGCTTCATTTCAGTAATGATATCTAACAACGAGGATTGAGTAAATGTTACATTGTTTAGGATCTTGAGATAGTTGGGGATTTTGTCTATGAATTGGAGTGGATCTATATCGAATTTGGTTTGATCATATTAAGCTATGAACTTGATTTGAATAACAGCTAATGCAGGCATTACATCTATATCATTTCTTAACTGCAGGAAGTCATTTCTGTAAGGGTTGAGCTGCATCTGTTATGAATGTCTTTTGGTAAAGAGTGTAGAGTATGAGATATGCTTATGAGGAGCTCATGTGTTCTTTGAAGAAGCTGATGCCATAGGTTGGAAGACGATTTGCACTGATGCCATAAGTTTGAGAATGAAAAATAGAGATAACATTACCTACAACTTGGTTCACATGTCGACTACTTAGACAACCTCCAATCCCAGTCTCATGACTCATAATTTAAGTATTTTAAGATCAAGCACCTCTCCAATCATGAAATAAACTCAACTAAAAAAATATAAGGCAAAACTTGGCTTATTATCTATTTTGGTCACTAAAGTATTGGGTTTGTAACATAGTATCATTAACATTTCAATATGATCATTAACCTATTGGATTTGTAACGAGTTGGTCATTCCATTAAGTTTTCATCCAAGTTTTCCGTTAAGTGTTAATATCACCAAACAAACTCAACTTTTTTTTTCCACATTAACTATTATCATGTCACCCATTCCATCATACATTCAAACCAACTAACCAACCTAACCAAAACCCAACCTAGTCTAACCAACCTAAAACCCTTTTTTCCGGTCTTCATCTCTTCCCACATCAAATCTTTTGCCCCCCTCACCGTTTCAACTCCTCGTCGCCGACTCATCGTTCCCATCTCCGGTCGATATTTCGTTTAATTCGGAGATGGAGGATTTGATTCCATTTGGAGAAGGAGGAGGGATTTCGACCGAAGATGGGAGAGGCAGATGTCGACCGGAGATGGGAGGTACGAGTCGGCGACAAGGAGTTGAAACGGTGGGGGCGGGGTGGGGGGGCAAAAACTTTGGTGAGGGGAGAGATGAAGGGTGGAAATTTTTTGGGTTTGGGTGGTTTGAATGTAGGGTGGAATGGGTGACATGGCAATAAGTGATGTGGAAGAAAAGCTTAGTTGGTTTGCTTATATCATCATTTAACGGAAAACTTGGATGAAGACTTAACGAAATGATCAACTCGTCTGAAACATTAATGATTACTACGTTACAAACTTAATATGTTAGTGACCAAAATAGATAATAAGCCAAGAAAGCTCCATATTTCCGGCTTTTCCATCCTTGGTTATAAAAGTGGACCCCAATTATTTTCCATCTACCAATGTAATCATTGGTCACTCAAACTTACTTTATTCACTTAATTAAACTTAAGTTTGAGAGTTTGAGACTAGTTACACTTCTTTAATGTGGGAGTGATAATTTCAAATATGAATCGAATAACACATTTATAGATTTTTGGAACTAAAATCGGTAGGTAGATCTAACATGTGGTAACTGAAGGTTGGTAGATGTACTGGTAGTTAAAGAAAATTCACATTTCTTCAAAAAATTAATGTTCAAATTTTTTTTATTATCGAAATATTGATTGTAATTAGTTATAGTAGTGTATGCATAAATGACGATCAAGTTTGAAATTTATAAACAAGATACCTACTCTAAAACAAATTATAAGTACAACTTTTGTATAAGACTTCGAATTATAAGACTTTGTGATTGGAAGCAAATTTATTTTTCAATACTCAAGTTGCTTGTGATGATGGGAGATTGTCGAAAGGGTGTATGGGAGGGGTGAGAAAGGTGAACTGTGGTCTGATGCGTGGGTTTCTAGGTTGTATTGGTACTGTGTTTTGACGTAAAGGGGTGAAAACAAGTTAATTTCATGGTACTCATACCCATAATTCCAAAAAAGTTATCCCATATCTCATATCTATATGGGTTGTAGGGTACCCACACTATCCATTTTATCCACAATAAAAGACTAACAATGAAAATTAAAAATTCCAGACATCTCTAATCCCGACAGCCATTGAAAGACGATAGCTGATAAGGGAGCCTTGATAGTTGAAACTTGAAAGTAGAGCAGCGAGGTAGAGACTCCGTCTTTATGAGTTCGTGAGCGTCAGAGTGCGGAGAGGCTAAGAGTTGAGAGCAAATCGAGAAAGAAATTTTTACAGTTTTAGAAATTAGGGTTCATTAAAAGTGAAAGAGTTTGCCCAGTTGTCTGTTTACTGTTTAGGTTTATAGTTTTTGGGTACACTAGCAAAAGTAGATGCAGTGGGAGGGTAATCGTATCACATACACTGCATGGCTAATATAAAGGTAACGAAATCGAGTGCTAAAAAATCTAGTTATTCTCAAAACTGGACAAAAGGGAAATTCTTCAAAGAGCAAGTAAGCTTCTAATACGAAAGACCGATTCAGATTCAGGTAGAGATCACTTGTGTCTTCTACTATCTGTTAGCTTTAAGCATGAACTCCCCTATTCAGATTGACCATACGGCTAGAACCATCCATCTGAGAGCCCCTAACTGCCGAGCTGGCCGATCTTCTTGATCCACCATAGGCTGACGATGGCCCTCTTACCTGGCTACCCCTACCACCATACCCACGTCCTCCCGATGACCTCCCGCCACCACGTCCACCTTGTCGTCCCTGTTGTTGATTGTTGTAATACGAATTGTTGTCCGGCCACTTACCACCACCGCCACCACCAGCGTTGGCAGCATAGTCCTGCCCACCCTCTCTTCTCCTTGTCGGCAGTTCCATACCGCTCCCTCCGATCCCAGTCTCCATTGCCCTTTCGTTACTGTCAGCAAGGACCGAGAGCTTCTCTGTTAGCTGGAACGCCAAAGCCTGCAGCCTCGAGTACTCCACATCGTGGAAGACGATGCACTCTGTAGGCTGGTCCCAGCTACCGTACAGCTCCTCGTTGATCATCATTTTGCTCACCATGCTGTGTGCTTGAGCTCTTGACAGGTCAAACATCGACATCAGCTGTTCCAAGCTTAGAGACTTGTACGACACAGAGTAGGTCAGCAGATAGGTTCTCAGAGCTTCTTCCTTAATCTTGGACCTCAGCATCTCCAGAACACTTTCTTTGTTTTTCACAAGCCTCCAGATATCCAGGGACTGGATTACCTCGATTGCTTTCACAAAGTCTCCCTTTGTAAGAGCTCTGGTTGCTGCCATGACGTGGTCTCTTACATTTTCAGGAGGACCAGTGAATGTTTGCCTCTCACTTATCTCAAGCAGACGCCTGAAGTTCTTGCTGATCACTCTTCGCTTTGCGTCGTGGCTGTTGGCTGCCATGTTTGGAACCTCCAGGAGCATTGCACAGATCAGATGTACAGCTTCCAGAAGCTCAAGATTTATGTGCATATGGTAAGGCATTTGACGCCTCCTTTCCAGTCTTTCCTGTTACCATTAAATTATATCACCACAATAAGCATTCCAACCAAGTTCAAAACCATGATACACCACAATAAGGCAGGCAAACCAGGGAGACACAACAAGCCAACCACACTTGAGTGTTGATCAATTACAACACACAAGTTAAATTATTTGTTGAAACAAAGTAATGATCATCAACTAATACATAATGCAACCTAAGATTTCTTGCAAGTTCTGCACTAGACAACCATGTCTATGTACAGAATACTGGCATTGGAAATAAGGTCATGCAGTCTTTTCAATTTTGCAAATGAATAAGAAAGCTTATTTAGTGCTTAGAGTAGTTTCGGTAAGATGGTGCTATTCATCCTCCCTTGTAAACTAGCAACATAACTTTTCATTTAGTTTTCGAAAAATTGAAACCATTAGTCATAAAAAGAGATAAGACATCCAAATATATGCAAAGCTCACGGAATCAACTTAACCATGCTCCTATCAAGTTCCTAAGACTGACATATCAGAATCATATTCCAGCAAGAGCAAACATCATCTAACATGAATCAAAGCAAGGCTAAGGGCAGCTTTCAATTCAGATTTCAGACATACGTAACAAAATATAGCAATACCTGTTCTGGGGTCTTCTCGTAATATCGACTTTGGGATACACCTTGGGCCAGTAACTCCTTCACCCTTCCACCAGAATACAGTTCAGAGAGGCAGCCATGTCCTTCTGTGATTAGACCAGCCCTAAAAGCACACAGACCAAGCTGAGCCATGGCCCTGTTAAAGAGGATCTGAGTCATAATGTCCAAATGCTGAATGTTGTCCTGCAGGTGACTCATCAACAACAAGTCACGAGCAATGGAGAACTCATCCAGGAGCGCATGGTGGTAGATATCACAGAGCATAGCACGGGCTTTGGTGCGGTCATCACCATATTTGTAAATCAGAGAGACCAACATGTCCATCATTGATCTGCTGCTCTCAGGGAAAGTGGGCTTCCGAGGCACAACCTCTGGAACAGCAACAAATGGTGATGGACCTCTACTTTCATCAGCCTTGTCATCACCATTGTCTCCATTTGCTGTTTGTTCAGCTAAATTCCTCATTGCATCATAAACTTCTTGTGGCTTGTAATACACAAGCTCAACACGCCTCAAAGCAACCTTTGATGCTGCTTTAAAATCTCCAGCCCTCTCAAAGTATTCCTGAACATTTTGGGCAAGGACCAAAAACAAAGGTTCATCCTGTAGTCTATCAATATACTCACGTGTGTGTGGATCAATGCATTGCAAACTCTTGAAAAACTCGGTATCAATTCTCTCAAGGGACCCCAGCAAGTTTCCCCACATGTTAATAGGAGCTTCATGGTCCGCTCCCTTCTGAGATTCAGTCTCCTCTTGCTCAATTGTTTCATCTACTACGATATTACGATGCTGAAAGAGAATATCAAGGATAACCAACATATTCACCACACACTTCTTCCAGACATTTATAGGCATGTGGCCGTTAAGTCCTGGCTTCACATCAAACTGAGCAGACACCACACTGAACAGAATCTCAAGCTTTTGTGCTGGTGTCTTTGCAACCTTAGTCAAGAAAGTTAGCTGCTCAACCTGTTCAAACCTCCCAGTGCCCTTCCTTCCACGAGCTGCAACAACTTCCTTAAACTTCTTGTTAACCACATCCCAAGTAATTTTATTAGGATCCTCGAACTGCTTATCCATGAGCTTCTCCTTCTTACTCAGCATCTTCTTCCATTCGCCTTCATTCTTGGGGTCATCCGGCTTCTTCTCATCGTCTGTATCTGGATCTGTATCAGTCACAGGATCAGGCCCAGAATCTCCAGACAATTCACTCTCATCATCATCTTCCACATCCTCATTAGCCTCATCTTCACTCTCAGGATTCTCCCTGTACTTGATAATAAGCTCCTCATACTGTTTGTTGTTCTTCTTAAGCTTCTGCTTCATCGAGTTCAGAGCCTTGGCATTACTACTACTCATCTTCTTTTTCGCCTCCTTGTTAGCCAAAGCCTGGTTCAAGAAATCCTCCAGCATCACCAGTGCCTTCAGGTAACGGTTCGGAACCTTCTCGGACTCGGTCACACGCATCACTTTCTCCAGCTGCTTATTGATCTTGTCAAAACTTTCCTGAAGGCTCACCCAATCGTTAATCTTCATTGCGTTCTTTATCTGTTCAATCGTCGAAGACATCTCCTCAAAACGCTTGTCTTTCGCAGACCTAACGACTCGCTTCTGCCCATCGGAATCATCACTGTCACTGGCGGTACCTCTAAGATACCTATTCTTTGCATCGGCGGCGGCTGAATCACCTCCGACGATTCCATCTTGAACCTCGTCTTCGAAATCGCTCTGTTCCGAGGCATCTTCGGAATCACTTCCACCCTACGAAAACAAGAAAAACAAAACTGCCGCGCTAAAGAAATCGGAAATAAACGACAGACAACGAAGAATCATCCGAAAAAATTTAAGATAGGTAAGAGCCACCAACCCAGAACTTGGACGCCATTGTTGTAGTCCGATTGAAGCGCAGAAGCAATCGATGAAACAAATTCGACTTTCTCACGGTATTAGATCGACAGGGTGGGCGGCGGCGGCTTAATATCTGTTTTTATCTGTAATATAATCTTTATTAACCTTGGAAGGTTTAGATCACCTCTAACTCTTCTTTCAGGTTTAGATTTTTACTAATTCAATAATTTAGATGGTTAGAGATATTTAGGACACTATACATATAAATTAATTATTATATTTAAATTAAAATTTGAGTGTGCTGGAACCAACGTCTCGAAGGAATTTTTCAGTTAAATTCCGATCAACATCATGATTTTAACTAGTAATTAAAATTAGTGAACATTATTATCAGATAGCTAGTAATGAGGTTATTTAGCTGATAGCTAGTTAACACGTTTTTTTTTTGCCTGAGGTAACTCCCTTGGGAGACCAGAAGATAGTCATGCATTCGTCCAAAATATCCACCAAAGCCGAGAGATTTACCAGTCTCCGACTTGGGAGACACCTGAGAGCTTGACGTGCGGCACAATTGTCTGCTCTGTTTACCGTTCTTGGAACAGTCATCAACCGAATAGAAAGGGAGGCTTGCAGTTAGGAGAGGATGTCTGACACGATGACTCTGCTACGGAGGGAGAACACATCCTAGCCAGACACCATGGACGTGACAAGGGTTGCATGTCCTCTGGCCAAGCAAACTGCACAAGCATACCTGAAAGCAAGTAGTTCTAAAGTAAGGGAGTTAGTAATCCAGGGATAGGTAATACTTATAGCGAAGAGAACTGACGAGGTATGGTCTCGACCACTAGACCAGCTACACCACCCATGGGGAAGGACGAGGCACCATCAACGTTAATCTTTAAGCAAAAGCGAATGGGGGCGCCATGACGAAGGAGAGGGGACCTATTGAAGACGAGGGTGGGGTGGAGGGCTAGGAGGGGGGGTGGAAGGATGAGCGACAGTTCATCCAAACCGTGGACCAGGTGTATGTGGAGTGCATTCATCGAGTATTGGAAATGCTAGAAGACCACCCAATTTCGTGACTTCCAAATCCGCCACCATGTGAGAACCCATAATTGAATCTCAGGAACAAGACGAGAGTCGACTGCCCGCCATGTAATAGCCGGATGAGTTTGTGGTATTTTGCTCACATCTTTTTTTTGGTAAAGGGGCGATTAATTAATAATCAAGAACAAGACCACAAAAGGGAAGGTTCCAAATGAAGTACATACAACAAAATAAGCAATCTGTAACTAAAAAACAAGGCCAAAGTCTGCAAGCTCCTCATCTCTGCTCGCTTGGCCAAACGATCTGCTTTTTCCACTTCATTCCTTCCAACATGGACAATCGAAATATCCGAGAAATTTCTCAAAATTTGAGAAATAGATGCCAGGATCGCAGCCGCTTCCCATGGCCATTGATCCGGCTGGTCTTCCAACGCCATTGTGAGAATCAAACAGTCAGAGCAGACAACGATTTTAACATTATAGCTCACCGCTAATTCCACCGCTGCTAAAATAGCTGTTGCTTCTGCACAAATTGGTGCTCCACAAAAAAAACTCTTCGCTCTTCCATCCACAACTCTCCCTTCGTTATCATACATGATAACTCCGAAGCCCCCACGATGGATGGCCCTATCAAAAGCACCATCGCACACGATTTTCATCTGAAAATTCGTCGGGGGAAGGGTAGATCGAGGATTGGAAAGATTTGAGTTCGGAGTCGAACTTGGACTAAACCTCTTACTCCGCAACCAGCTGTTCAGTTCATATCTGAGCTGTCCATCCATCTCGCTAATAACCCGGTCTTCATCCCTAAATACCTTCTTGTTCCGATACTTCCAGATTGTCCAAAGCACATAACAAATATTAACAATCATAGGTGACCTGGACTCATGGAGGGATTTCAGCCAATCAAAACAAGAAGTACCATTCTCTGGCAACCTTAGTCCAGGAGCAATCCTATCCCAAATTCCTAACAGCAATCGACAATAAAAGAATATGTGCTCAGTGGACTCACTTTCATAACCGCAGCAAGGGCAGTCCTCCTGGACAGCACAATGTCTTCGCACCAGGTTTCGTCTCGACGCTAGAGCGTTATTACACAACCTCCACAAGAAAAACATCATGTTTCTAGGCAACGACAGCCCCCACGTCCACTTCCAGAAATCAGCACAGCCCATTCTATCCCCAGCTCTAACCTAGTTTCGAGTATCACTGAGAATTCGATGACACGACTTAACCGTATACTTACCCTTTGTATCGAAATGCCAAATCCACCGATCTTCAAAGTCTTCAGGACCTAAAGGAATGCAGGAAATTTGTCTTGTAGTTTCCTCGCTAAAAATTGTCATGAGCTTCTGAACATTCCAGCACCGTTGTGGCATTAAGATCAACTCTGACACTTTACAGTTGTCCTCACGATTTATCCTGCACCGAAAACCTTCCATCTCTGGCAACCAAGCTTCATCCAGAAATGTTGAATGACTGTTCCCGATGCTCTTTCGAATACCTTTCAACAACGCTTCCCTGCCTTTTAACACACTGCTCCATAACCACGACGGTCGATAATGACTCTTTGTATCGAGGAAATCAACTGCAGGGAATAAATCCCTTTAAGCAATTTAACCCAAAGAGCATCAGGTTAAATGACAATTCTCCAAGCCAGTTTAGCTGTGAATGCCAAATTAATATCCTCAAAGTTCCTGAATCCTAGTCCCCCTTTCTCTTTCTCTCTTCTCAAAGTGCCAGCTTTCACCAGTGAATCGGTCGAGAGTTAACATCACCATTCCACCAAAACCTCGCCACAATCGCATTCATCTTTTTAATCAAAGTCTTGGGGAGCACAAAGCATGAAAACAGATATGAGGGAAGCGCTTGCAGAACCGATTTAATCATCGTTTCTCTACCTGCAAAAGATAGCATGGAGCTACGCCATGATTGAGCTCGGAGCTCAAGGCGCTCCATCATAAAACGAAAAGTCTCCACTTTAGATGACCCCCACTCGGTCGGAATACCGAGATATTTTCCAAGTCTGGCATTCTCGGACACCTTCAAAACCCCTAACACCTCTTGTCGCAAACCAGCTGGTGTGTTAGAGGAGAAGAGGACGGTTGATTTATCATTATTGACCGCTTGCCCCGACGTCACACAATACCTTTCTAACACCAACATCAGCCTTGAAACTTCAGTGACAGAAGCCCTCCCAAACACGACCGTATCATCTGCGAAATAGTACATGGTGAAGCACAGGACAGTTACGATTCAACTGAATTCCTTTAATATTTCTCGCATCACAAGCTTGCTGCATCAAATAGGAAAACACATTCGACACGAGAATAAATAAGAATGGAGACAGGAGATCTCCTTGTCTCAATCCACGTGTCGGGAAAAACCATTCTGAAGGTTTACCATTGATCAAAACAGAAAATATGACAGAAGTAATGAGTGCCTCCACCCAACCAACCCAAGTTTCATGGAACCCCATCGATCTGAGTGTGGCAATGACGAACTCCCAAGAGACCCTATCGTAAGCCTTAAGCATGTCGACTTTGAGCATGAAGTCAAATTTCTTACCCTTCTTCCGAGTTCGGAGTTTATGAATTACCTCATGAACCACAATCACATTGTCTTGAATTTGGCGATTTCCGGTAAAAGCGGCTTGCAACTCGGACACCAAGGATGGGATGAAGGGCTTGAGACGGTTCGACAGTAATTTTGAAATCACCTTCATTCGGAAGTTTGTCAAACTGATTGGACGAAACTGGCTAATCTCTTCCGGATGGCTCACCTTCGGAATCAAGGTAATGTAAGTATCGTTCCACCTCTTAGGCACCTTTTTCTCCACGAAAAAAGAACGCAGTTCATCACAAATATCGGTGCTAATCAAACCCCAATGCTCCTGGAAAAATCGGCCCGGATACCCGTCAGGTCCCGGAGCTTTTGAGGGCCCCAGTTGAAAAACAGTAGCTTTAATTTCCCAATCAGAAACTGGCTTCGTCAGGCAATCGTTCATTCTGTTATCCACCAGCGCCGGGAATTCCTGCAAAAACGAAAAATCTGTTACCTCCTTTGTTCCGGAGAACAAGGAGTGAAAAAAACGTCATAACATGCTCCGTAATGTCTTCCATATCGTTCAGCCAAGCACCTCTCTCGTTCTTTAAGCACGTAATGTTGTTCCTCCTTCTTCTTTGTAGAGTGATTTTGTGGAAATAGTTTGTGTTCCTATCACCTAAGCGAAGCCAATGATCCTTTGCTCTCGCCGCACAATAGTTCTCTTGGATACACCACCGTCTCGCCAACTCCTCCTGAATCTCATTACATCTAGTCACCATGCTAATATTCTGATCAACATCACTAATACTCTTCAGCTCCCCCAACAACTCTTCAATCTTAACCCCATTATTGCCAATGGTCTCTCGTTTCCAACTAGTAAGGACCGTTGCACAATACATGAGTTTCTCATTAGTACTGCCCCCAACATGCCACCCTTCCTCAACCTTGCTATGATAAGACTCTTCCATCATCCAACCTACCTCGAATACAAATCTTTTCCTCCTCCTTGTTGTATCCGGTTGATAAAAAAATAGCATAGGGGAGTGATCTGATGCCGCAATTGGCAAGTTAACCACTGACGCCTTTGGATACAGATTCACCCACCCCTCATTACCCAGCACTCGATCCAGCTTCTGTCTTATAAGACCTCCCTGTCTGTTATTATTTGACCAGGTGAACTTCACACCTTCGCTTTTAATTTCCATCAGCCGACCTCGCTCGATAAAATCATTAAATCCCCTAACTGCCGCTGCATTCGGTGGGTTGATCCCTTCTTTTTCCTCACTCCTTCTAACTGAGTTAAAATCACCAAGTAGGCACCAAGGTCGGAGCCTTCGGTCACCCACTATTAGAATCTTCTCCCACACCTCCTGCCTATCCTCTCTTCTGGGTGCCCCGTAAACAAAAGTAACAAACATCGTCACCACCTCCTCCCATTGAACATCCATAAATTTTTTTGACGCTTCTAACACCGTAATATTCACGCCGTGTGTCCACCATAGCGCCAACCATCCGGACCTACCTTCCGGCTCAACATAAACCCCATTCGCAAACCGTAGTCTTCTTCGTAAAGCATCCATATAATCTTTGGACTGTTTAGATTCCATTAAGAAAACTACGGCAGGACAGTTCTTACGGACTATGTCCTGTAAGTACTGAACTGTAGAGGACTGCCCCAAGCCCCTACAGTTCCAGCTTAACATCATTGAAAATTTGGTGGCAATTGGCTTGCCACCGCCACCGTAGTTTCTTCCGACTCCATCGCATCTCCATCGATTACCTCTTTGTCTTTTGTATTCATCGACCTTCTGGACTTGAACTTCTGATAGCTTCCAGCATTTGCGCTTCTCCAATCAAATCTTTCGTTATCCCCAATCAAGGAATCATTTACTCGTTCCCTCTTTCTTCTCAGATCCTCTGAATCATTATCAGTCCCAATTCGTTTTTCCCCTGACCCTTGATTCCTGAGATGTAGGAAGTTTGGAATCTATGGGTTAGATGGACTAGGGATGAAATTTGGGTGAAGAGGATTAAGACTCAAAATCATTTCTGTGATATTTTGGTTCTGGAGGTTGATTAAGTATTGAGCCAAGAAAGGGATGGGGATAGAAAAACTGTCCCCGCTAAGTTTGTGTGAAAAGCTGCAAGACTTTGGAGGATTCTAGTGTTATTCGGTTGGGTAAGGTATTCGGGGGTAAAGGGATGCTGGTTACTCTGGTATGGAAATTGAGGGGACTGAGTATAAAATTGGTTTAAAGTCTGGTAGGCTAGGAATTTGGTATTGGGCTGTATGTTGGGATGTTGGGCCTAAGCCCAGAAAGTTGTAAAGGGGGATGTTGGTTGTACTTGTTAGGTTAAAATCAAAGGCATTGGTCAACTCTTTAGGGTTAGAGAGACTGGGAATCTGTGACTGACTTGACATAGAAGATGATTCAGACCACACACCTGGGGCTCTGGGAATCTTGGAATACACGCTTCCCTCTAATTTTGAAAGATCTTCGCCGGTACCTACCTCCTGGTATTTCCTACGAGCCTCCGGCAACGGCCTTTTGTCCAGTTTCCTTCTACTCACACCATCAACTCGTCGAGGAACTTCGATTCTCATCTGACTTCCGAACTTTGTTGGGTTCTTTTCGAAAAACTCTGGATTATTGATTTGAATCTTGCAATAGGACACCGTATGACCCATGATTCCGCAACAATAACAAAAATCTGGAATATTTTCATAGACATACTCAATTTTTTGCACTGTTCCATTGGCTGCCGGACAAAGGAACCCCGTCAGTAGTTGTTTGTCGATGAATATCTCCAGTTGTAACCTCAAAATGCTGCTCCACTCCATCGAATTTTGACTCTCTTCATCTACCTCCAGTAAGCTTCTGAACATTCCTACTATCACTTTTAAATTCGCATTGCTCCTCAAATCAGGGGTTAGATTCATGACCCTCACTCAGGCTAATATTGAAGAGATTCTGACTTCTTCAGGGGAATCCAATTCATCCCAACTCTTAAGAACAAGATGAGACTGCATTATTGACCACGAACTCTCTTGTAGAACCCGAATCTTATCTGCCTCTTCAAAGAAGGAGAAAAGGAAGACATTTTGGTCCTGTTGAGACTTAACTTTCAAATCACCCTTCAATTTCCAAACCCTCATTGCATTGTTCTTGATAGCTGAAATCGAACACTGATTTTGGCTTATGAACCTCCCAAGCAAAGATTTTCCTGCAATGCCCTTAGTAACTGACCTTTCTCTTGTCAATTCGAGAACTGGATCTTCACAACTAAGGAAAGCTGTACTTTCGATAATTTTCTCAAGCTCACTTAGCTCCTCCATTAGTGCAAACCTACTCGCCGCGACACAAAAAAGCAGAAGGGGTTACGGGGACAAAGATCGACACAGATTGGCGATGAAAAGGGGTCAGGGGAAAAGGGAAGACGCAGAAACTGAAAGGGGTACGAGGAAAATTGAGAAAATGAGAACACCGGGATGAGAGGAAAGGGGGAAAGGAAGTAATAGGAAGAGATCTGAAGAATACGTATAGGTTACAGAAGAGATGAGGACTAGAAACGAAGGGAAAAGAAGACGACCGGGGTAGCCGCCGAGAAAGCGAAGGGAGATAAACGAAGAGAAGAGAAAACGAATGGGGTAACAACCGAGGAAGAAGGTCCTCCAAGATGGCAACCCGGGCAGAGAAAAGCAACACTGACAAACTCCGGTGACCGAACACACCCTAAAACCACAAAAACCAAGCTCCACCGCTAGGGGAGCAAAAGAAGAGAATGTGATCCACATACCATGGCAAACTTGGCATTCATGTGGAATTTCCATTTTCCTTGAACGAAGGGCTTCAACTGACAGAATAATTCTATTTGACGAATACCTTATTATGTCATTACATGATTATTTTCAACCATGTTTCTCTTTCTTACCCATTACTCTGAAACATTCAAATTTTTACAAAATGGTTGCAAACAAGTCACTGAAATTATCTAAGTTACAAAATAGTCATTCTTCTTCTACCTATTCGTGTTGCTTTGTGATTGCTGCCACAGTCGTCTATGTCTGACAACATGAGTTAGTAACCCCGAAAACTCTTCTTACTTGCCCTTTAAAACCAAGGCTTGTGAACGAGTCTAAAATTAGAATTCAAAACCCCAACTTTTCTTGTCAGTGGAGAACTTTGACATGAACTATTGCATCTCAATAATTCAACATAATTGATACTGAATCTGCTACATTGGGATATCCCACTTAAGAAAACAATGGGACATAACCAGCCACAACATTACTCCAGAAAGAGGACATGAAGATGAACCAACTATAATCCAGAGAACAGAGAGACATAACCAGCCACAACATTAATCCAGAAACATGCTCAAAATATGAACCAACTTTCAGTCAAAAGAAGATACTAGACAGACGAACACCCAATAGAGCAACCACACCAAGCAGCGAAACTGTAACTTTCGCAGCAGATTCAGCAGATTTGACACTATTGCACTAAGGTTTTATGAATCAAAGACATACAAGAAAATACAATGAAGTTAGTAAGGATGCTGAATGTATCTAATCAGTTCTTCTCAGCAAACAACAGCCCCTGTAAGGACTTGCCAAATCTCTTTATCTTATTCTCAGATTATCACCCTAACATAAGAACAAACTTTCGGCTGATGATAACACAATCCAAATTCAATAGTTAATGATTTCTATGTCTTGAGCTTCATAGAGTAGAGAAAGGAAACGTATCTGGAGGGTTTGAACAATTAATGAAAGCAAACTACTTCAAGATTCACTAATCAAGATATGTTCTCCTACTGCTGATGTCAATTAGCAGAATGGTATAGTATGCAATCGTCTTCCAACCTATGGTATCAGCTGCTTCTAACAACACATGAGCTGCTCATAAGCATATCTCATACTCTAGACTCTTTACCAAAAGACATTCATAACAGATGCAGCTCAAGTCTTACAGAAATTACTTGCTGCAGTTAAGAAATGTTATAAATGTAATGCCTGCATTAGCTGTAATTCAAATCAAATTCATAGCTTAATATGATCAAACCAAATTCGATATAGATCCAACTCCAATTCCAGCTCTCAAGTATGCATAAGTTCAAAGACAAAATCCCCAACTATCTCAAAATGAAACTTTCCATCACAGCAAACCCTAGAACGACAAGGGAAAACCAAGATCCTAAACAATGTAACAATGACTCGCACAACAGCACCGACAAACACATCAAATTATTCATCCCTCAGAAACTCCACCTTACCACATAAAATCCCGACTGAGAAGCTGCCTCTAACCTAACTACTTCTGAGGCGCACCAAGCGGCGGCGCTCCGAGGAGGCTCTGCTGCTGTAGCTCGAGCTCGGTGAACTGCTGCTCACGGTCCATCTCGATGATCAACGGCACCACCAAGATCAAGAGCGTGGTTCCGGTGATCCAGGCAGCCTTCCCTGTGCTGCGGAGGAGCCTCTTGGTGACGTAAGCGGTGTCGGAGGCGGCTCGCTTGCCGATGGATACGATCTCGGAGTTGCTGATCTTGGCGAGGATGGTTTCCGAATCTCCCTGGTGACGCTTGGAAGAAGCTCGCCTGTCCGGGAGCGAGACTCCACCTCTGGCTGACTGAGCTGCCATGCTGCCGTCGACGATTAGGAGATTTTTCAGGCGGTGGCTAGGGATTCACGGAAGCGAGAGGTGGATGAGAAGTTAAGGGTTTTTCTTGGACGAAATAAATAAACGGATGCCGTAGATTTATTTGGGAAGCAGATGGGGTTTTAGCCTTTATTTCGAAACGTCGAACGACGCCGTTAAGCTGAGTCGTTATGAACCCATGAGTTCGGTTTCACCCTAGTCGGTTTTGCCGGTTCAATTAGAAATTCGACTTGGAGAGTCATTGGTTTGGGTAAGAACTAAGAATATGTGTTGTGAAGTCCTCAAATATTTCTCGCAAGGTGTATAAGAAACAATAGTAAGCACTTATGTGTAAGTAATAGGGGTAAGAGCGTAGTTGAATGCGAGATAGAGAAGTATCGGGCCGTACCCCTCTGTATTGGTGGAGCCTTAAGCGTGCCAATGATAAAGCTTAAGACGTATGGTCTAATTACCCAGTTTAGAGACGATCCTGGCTATTGGATTACGTAGGTAGCTTAAACCCTAGACACGATTTTGTGATTGTTAGACGAAGACAATAGGTTATAATCAAGCTCATTTTCAGGTTGGCACCCGAGCAAATAATTGAGCGAGCTCACAAGCTTGGCTCATCGAGCTGTCGAACCAAACTATGGCTAGATCAAGGATAGCTCATTTAGATTTCGAGCCGGCACACAAGCCTACTCGTTGAGCATCGAGCCAAGTTCCAAACAAGTATTTTGCAAGCCAAGCAACTTGATTCATGAACCACCATAGTTATAAGTTGCAATGTTAAACCTTTAAAGCTTCATCTGATCAAATCTATGGTTATCCTATTAGGCCATTTCATTAACAGATGCAAATTGTCTGAACTGCATATATTGAAGGTTAGATTATGAAACAGAACCAGTGAAGGCAAGTTATTCAATCACATCTGCAGATTTGCTTCGAGTTCGACAATCTTCTTCGCCTTTACAACCTCCTCTGATGTTACTTATTATGTATATCACAGTTGGCTTTTCTACTTCTACACAAGGTCCTGAAACTGAAGCACTACCAAGTACCAAAGCACGATTCTTTCAAGCTCCTGCAGATGCCATGGAGCCCTTGGAGAAATGCTGGTGCATCGAGACCGCATCCATCTCTACAGGCACCTCGTCTTGATCCACTTCCCATAGGAAGCTTGCGTACGCTGCATGTACATGGCTGCATACACTCAAAAGGGTTTCAGAAACTCTGGTTAGAATCACATTCAAATTAACCATTTTCGATGGCCATCAGAATCGCAAACTTACCAATTGTGAGGAGAAGCTTGAACCGAACGCTCAAAGTAGGCAGATGCTCTGTCCTCATCCCGGTGAAGCTCCCATACCAGCTTTGCATACTGTGAAAGGATATCCCCATCGCTTGGATCGACCAAGATTGCTCGAGAGTAGTACTCCTCAGCTCCCTTCAGATCTTTCTTCGTCTGCATTAGCATCATTTGTTATGTTAATCTCCATTCTACAGTTTCTTCTGATGTTAATAACAGTCAGTTAGTTATTATACCTGATGCAAGAAGTGTGCATAGTTCCTCAAGAACAAAGAGTCCCCAGGATTCTCCAACACCATTCTCTTGTAGTACTCCTCCGTCCCTTGCATATCATCACTTTCACCGCCACCCGGATTATAACCTCCTCCTCCGCCTCCAAGGCCGCCATTTCCACCCTTCCGGCCACCACCACCATCTTCACCATCACCATGGTAGCTAGCAATCAGCTGAATCCCAAGACCACTAGCAATATGCATCTCATCCCTGCCATAACCACTACTCCCCACCATAGCATCCACCTTCAAGTCATCACACAACCCTGTTTTACCACGGCCAATCAACACATCATCCACTTCCACATCCTCTTCTTCCTCCAGCAGATCTCCATCGTCTAGGGTTTCAGAGCCGGAAAGCGAGAAAGAAGGGATCGTGTCCAACGTCGAACGCCTGGTGTGCATCCGAGTCGGGAACCTCGGTGGGCGATGGTTAACGTGAGACTCCTCTTTCCCGGAGCCTTTCTCATTTCCGGAGTCATAAGCCGCGAGTGCTTCCAAGTTCCCGTCGGATCTCACGCGGCGAAATCCGCCACCGCGGGAAGAAGAAGAGAGATCCGGAGACATGGTGGGAGAGGAATGGTAGCTGGAGCGCTTAGAAACAACAGACTGGTGGTGCTTGAACAGACTTGGACTACCACTGCAGCAGCTGCTCTCATGGTGATGGTTGGTGATTCCATCGTTGAAGGACGGAATCAGAGATCCGAGAACTGGAGTCGACGAGCTTCGTAGCAGCATTGTTTAGGGTTTTCCGATTTCGCCACCTACAAATTGAAATCGCCATTGTTCAATTCGAGCAGTAAGTATTGAGATATCAGTGGGAGATGAAATCGACATACCTTTGAATGCTAAATGCATGAATGCTGAATGCTGAAGAATCTCAGAGTGTGTAAAGCAAAAGATCTGATGAGATTTATATTCAGTGATGGTGAGCAGAGAACAGCTAGAGGAAGGAGGTTGGGTGGGGGAAGATGTTGAAAACGTGAAAGGGGTTTCTACGGCGGAGAATTGGCGACTCTGCAATGGAGAATTTTCTAATATTTTTTTATTTATTGGGAAAATAGAATTAAATTATGACGGCTGGCTGGCTTGATAGTGAAAGCGGGTTTGTGGGCCTACCCGGGTTTGGGAATCTATCGTTTAGTTTCGGCGGGCGACCCGGCCCACTTGAAAGAAACGAAGATAGTTACGTTTTGGTCAACTTTCCTTCCCGCGTAACCTCTACCGTCCACGTGGTCCCGCCTTTCCTGCAAATTGGGGAAAATAGCACTTTGCCTACTTCTACTTTTCCAACTTAACAAAATAGTTCCTATACTATTTTTCCTATTATTTAATAGCTTTTGCACACATTTGTTACTCATAAAAATCATTGATTTTCTAAAATAAATTTGAAAATTTCAATAATTATAGGAAAATTTTACCTTTTCAATTTTTCTAAAACCCAAACCACATCTCAAAGTCATATCTTCCTACTCCTCTTAAAGATTGGGCCATGGGCTGCCCCGAAATCTCTTAACACAAAGGCTCATAAACATGCTTCAAAAGCCCATATATTGTAAAGCCCAGCGTGAAGAACAAAACTATTTTCCAATTTTTTTTTTATGAATGAGATGTATAAATATTAGGTCAAATACACAAATCTAGCCAAACTTTTTCGATTTATGTCAAATCTAGCCACTTCTATCAGAAAACCCATTTCTGCCACTTTCTCATTTTCCATCCATTTTTTTGTCGTTCCGTTATGTTAATTTGACGGAATGGGATGTCATGCTGACTGGGATTAAAGTTGCAATTGTCTATTCGGATAATGAAGTCCATGTAGGAGCCACGTCATTTAACTAGAATCCAAGCCGAAAATTCAAAAAAAATAATTTACTCTGAATCGTTGGAGCTCACATTCAATCCTTCTTTCTCTCTCAAATGACCGATACCCTAATTGAAGTTCCGTCTCTGAGCTCCCGAATCGCTAATCGGCGGACAACATATCGACGTCGGCAATGACGAACGGCCGCTGAAGCACAACAGAAAGAGCCCGTGAAGAAGAAATCCGGTGTAGGTGCTCTACTGCTCTCTGAATACGAACTGGAATCGGGAAGAACAGATGAAAGTGTGACGACAACTGGTAGTGAACGGCCGTTTATGGGTATTTCGGGGATCAGATCTGGTATTCGTTTGACGAGATCTCCCCTTCTAGCCTAATCACTATCTAAAACCCAGAAGAAAATCGAAATTCAAAACGATGGCTTCTTCTTCTTCCAATTCGAGTTTTTTTTCTTTTTTTTTTTATGACGGAGAAGCCTCACAATGGGTCGCCCTTCGGGCATCCTTACCCAAGGTTAAACTCCGGTCCTGCATCAGAGACAGGCCCCTGTGCAGGACGTTTTCTAATCGCCGTTATCGACAGTCACCTGCTACTAGCCCTTCCGGCCCTTGCTGAAAGCTCACAGACCAAGAAATGGCCCAAGCCTACTCACCTAGATTAGTCTCTACCACACATTAGCTCTCAACAAGGAAATCCTTGGATTTGCTTCTGATGGGAGTCGAACTCAGGGTGGATTGTACCCAAGCCAACATCTAGCCAATTCGAGTTTAATCAGGTCAGATTCCTCCTTATTTATCATCGCCTTCTTCGTTCTCTCCTCCTCCGCCTGCCTCGGGATCCGTTCCTTCCTCGAAACGGCCGCAGATCTACCCGGTCGTCATCTCCGTTCTGGCAACATCTACCTCCACTTCGTCGCGGCAGAGTTCGAACCGACATAAACCTAATTTTCCGGGAAGACGCCGTCATAAACCTAATCTCGGCAGAAGGAGAGAAACGGTGAACGGGAAACTCGAGTTTATTCGTCGGCCGAGAATGGGAGGGAAGAGGGAGAGGAGTTGATTCCTCCGAGCGAGAATGGGAGAAGAAGAGGAAGAAGAGGGGCTGCCGACGTTGTCGTTGGAAGCTGAAGCTAATTAATGGAATAATATTTTATTTATTGTATTTTTTTATGTTTACATTTAATTTAACTTTTAGCTTACAATTTTATAATTGATATAATATAATGATGTGGCATACATTTATTGGTCAACTGAATGTCATGTCAGCTTCGTTTGCCACATCATTAACGGTGTTAATAAGTTAACGGTCTATTTGGTCAACTGGACAAATTTGACACAAAAATTAAAGGTTTGTCATATTTAGTGTCACTAAAATAGAAGTAGCTAGATTTGACATAAACCGAAAAAGTTTGGCTAAATTTATGTATTTGACCTAAATATTAAAACAACCCATGTCCAACCGTCTATACAACAAGCAGAAACAAAAAGCTCAACCCCACCTCAAACCAAACCGAAAAACAGCCAAGCGCTCACTATACACATCCCAACCTGCAGCAAAAACACAAGTTGCCAGAAACCTATCAACAAGGAAACCCCCAAAAAACAAACCCTCCTTCAAAAACGCCTGTACCCCTTACACCCGACCCATAAAACCAACCCCACCCCACCCACTAACAAAACATAAACAGTGGCAGCAGACAAATGTCTCAAACCGACAACGACGCCAGAACTCGGCCTGGGTCAATAGCTCCCCGCCATAAATCCAACCAATCCTTGGTCTCTTCCCGTGTAGTAATTTTAGTCACCTGAAGCCACCTGCAAATGGCAATAGCAATCTTTCATACCAATTGCTCTCTCGTCCTCACTCTATTTCTGAAAATTCGGTCATTTCTCGCCCCCAAATGCACCAAAATAAAGTGTGCAACAACCCCATTTTAAAACTTTGAAACCTACTCCTATAGTTCCTCGCTTGCCACTCGCGGATGAAGTTTGACACGTCGAAGTGTGCCGGACCCCAAATCGCAAGTGGATAGTGCAAAATCGATGAAGTAAAAGTACACGACAAAAACAAGTGCGACACCTACTCGAGCGCAACTCTGCACAAAACACACTCGGGCCGATGAAACCTATTTTCCATTTTCTTCACTCCTCAACTGTGGAGGGAAAAGGAAGATCAAAATAATACTGAAGAAAAAACGCGCAAAAGAAATGGGCGGTTTCTTCTCCGGCGCCGACCAGCAACACTTGCGACTCCAGCCTCTCCCCCGCCGCCAAATTAAACACAAGTGCGGCAATGTCGCTCGCTCATGGTAAGCTCATCGGATTCCTTTCTCAGATACTTCGACTATCTGTTAGAACTTTGGGGGATTTCCATTCCGACGGTGTATGATTTCTTACATGGAGTTCCAATTAGCCTAACCTAATCGGAATAATATTGTGAACAAGAATTTAAATACACACGACCTTACATATTATAGAAAGCTTAGATTCGAAGAAGGCTTCACCTGGTGGTGGATATGATATCAGAAGTTACTCGAATCGAATGTAAATAATTTTGAAAGAGCACTCGGCTGAACTACTAAAATATGCACTGAAATACAACAGAGACCTGAAGAACTATGTATTTATGCAGGTGCCAGTATCAGTCATGCAAAAGCTGCTGCTCGAAAGCCAGAATCAATGCCAACATTCATGGTATGTATAGAACAAGTTGTACTTGTTCATTTCCTATGTGACATTATCTCGTTCTTTTGTGGTGTGATCATTATGCCCTTATTTTCTGTGATGGTCTTCATTTATAGGAAGATCATTTTGGTTGTTGATGTGCAAATAACTTTATGCAGCTTAGAATTAGAGTTAAGTAGTTAAGGTCATTACGGATTCTACTTGAAATGCTATCATTTGTGTGATTATCCTTGTAGATTTGTGCAGAGCTGCTTTCATGAAACTTAATCCATTGAATGGGTTTATTTCATTTGCACTACATAAGTTTGCAGACATCTTATGGTATTAATACATGAAAAGTCAGGAGAGAACAATAACAACTTTTCCTTGTGGACAGTTTGCTTGGTATGTGGAATTACAAGCACAATGTCGAGTGCCCAGGAGGTGGGATCCAACAAGGCAATTTCTGGGCAATAACTCCCGTTGACCTGAGATAGACTTGGGACTGAAAAAAAACCCAGCCAAGTCAAGAGTTTAAATTGCTAGGATTCTTCATAGATTTCACAGCAAGGACAGCATACTTGCTACAAAGTGAACAAGCATTTGCCTGCTATCCTTTCCATCTCAGGTAAGTAGCATCATTTGTAAGAAACATGGATATGCTGGCTAAAATTTCAGGCTAATCATTTCTCTTCCTTTCCTGCACTCCTCACATTGCAAGCATTAGCAGCAGCAGGAAAAGAATACTGATACCATGGCATCAAGTTCGTCAACAGTGGCTAGATCTGCAGAGATAGAACATATGCAAGAATCTGCTTTTGAAGATGAGATAGAATCTGTGCACGATGATGTTTTTGCTATTGATGTTGCTGATCCTCTCAATCAGAGAAGGGTATTCGGCGAGTCCTCCGCAGGGTTGCTTCACCGAGCCCAGACCCAGCATTCCCCCTGGAACCAAACAAGATATACAGGTATATTTCAATGGATTTATAGTCATCAGATTTAGTGTCATGTCAAGTTTGGCCTAGCGATCAAATTATAGCAGCAACATAATATTGTTTTTTTATCATTTTCCAGTGGGCACAGAGTCACTTTCGATTCAGAATCCGCCCCTGAATCAGACCCAATATGAGATAATTGACATGAGGTCCCTGCGACACACATCTGGTATGCTGCAAAGTAATGTAACCAGATTGACAATGTTCCGTGTTCCCCAGTCCATGCACCAAGTCAACCCACTTGCTTACACTCCTCAGTTTGTCTCCATTGGGCCATTCCACCACCATGGAAACTTTAATACACTAGCCATGGAGGACCAAAAGAGAGTGTTCATGCTACACCTTCTGGAACAGACATCAGCTCCAGATACTACTCTGCACATGTGTCAGGATGCTGTGTATGGAGTGATTGGCGATGTACTCGCCTGCTATTCTACAAAGATTGAAGTCTCATGGGAGCTGCTGACTAACATTATCCTGATTGATTCTTGCTTCCTGCTCCAAGTCTTCTTCTTAAACAGCAATATCGAACCAGGTTATGTTCACCTAGATGACAAGTATAAGCAAATGCTGAATTCAGGCATCCGTCGTGACCTGGCCCTGCTTGAGAATCAACTCCCTTTCTTCGTGCTGGAAAAGCTGTTCTCAATCTTCATGCGTAGTTTGGTAAACCCCCTTCCAAACAACATCACCCTCAGTGAGCTAGCATTCAATGTCTTCAAAAGTGACTTGAACATCCAGGGATCCTTAACAGAACCACCTGCCAACCAGCATTACAAGCATTTGCTTGATCTCATAGCCAAGTGTGTACATCCTTCATTCTCACATCCTCAGAAGCCATTGCCCCATCCACTTCTTTGGAATTCACAATTAGTGCATCTGCGCAATGCTAAGAAACTCAGAGAAGTAGGAATCGAGTTTGAAGTGGCAGGGAAAGCATGTTGCTTGAACTGAAATTCAACAATGGGGTTTTCAAAATCCCACCATTGGTGATCAACGAGTGCACAGAGTCATTGTTAAGAAACCTCGTGGCTTTTGAGTACAGCTCCAACGATCCAGCTTATCCACACGAGTACTTTGCATCATATGTGTTCTTAATGGAGCGACTTGTCAGTAGCAAAGAAGACCTGGATCTACTGGAGAGCAAAGGAATTCTGATCAATCAACTGGGTGGCAGAGACGACGCCACCAAGATCTTCTACAACATCAGCAAGAACTTTGTCCTCAAGAAGTTTTACTTTGGTGAACTGTGCTGTACCATTGAAGCATACTGTTGCTCTAAGAGACATCGTTACCTACGAGACCTACAAAGGCATTACCTGAAGAATCCATGGACAACATTATCGGTGTTTGCCGCTAGTATCCTCCTCGTCCTTACCGCCATCCAGACCTATTATACTTACATTGGTTATGTGCATCGTCAATGATAAGCTTTAGCACTGGTTGAATCAGTAGCTCGCAACAATGTTTCTTACACCAAACACACTTTGTAAGTACACTGCTCAACTCTTTCTGTTCTGATTGAACCAGCTTCTTGATAACATGCGTGTGTCAGTTCTAAATGTGGTGAATGTGTTCTATTTAGCATTTGGATCTTTCAGATAGATAACTAGGATTCCTGGTTATGCTGGGCTTGACAAGTTCCTTGTATGTTCCTCGTCAAATCATGCAACTATGAAAGATATCTCAGTTACCCTTCAAGTGATGTTGTTTTCAATCATCTAATCAGTACATAAGTGTGACTTGTTTTCTAACAGACATAAATATGAATTTAGTGGTTAGTTACTTAGATTTGGATTGGCAAGATAACCAGCACTCTGCAGTAGTGGTTAGGTCTGGAGAGATGTTTGGAGAGGATGAGGGAGATCGGGATTATTCATATTTATCATGAGAACAATCGTGTAGCTGACTTCTTAGTTAGTATTGGGCTCGAGATGTTTTCAAGTGTGTATGGCTTTTTTATTTTCGATTCATTATTGATGTACTAATTATACTGTGATGTACTTGGTGTTTCTGAATTTTATTTGATTTTGAATGAAGGATAATCGCTTTGACTTAAAAAGACTCAGAATCAGCTCTCAAGATTGGATCCATTGTTAAAACCTATAATTACTCATCCTTTGGTATCGTTACCATCCATTTAAATACATCGAAACCCTCAAAATTGTGTCATCTTGTTGTTTACTACTGATTGATTATATCTTCTTATTTCTAGTTATCTTATGTAAGCTCAACTCACGTGGTTGTAAACGTATTGTTTTCCCCTAGTCAAACATTGAGCTGCTTGATTCACTAACATTCCCAGCGATGAGATTAAAAGTTTTGGATCGATCTATTTGGGTGGAGTTAGCTTTGCCAGTTTCATCACATGTATTAGTTAATTCCTGATAGGTACGAGTTATTTTTTAGTTCCAGCTCGTATTTACTCATTCTATTATTTATTTTAAAATTTCTTATCTTATATATAATGCCGACACTAATCAATCACTTTATTTTCTTGAATAATTTAACTTGAATGTTCATATTACAATTTAGTGAAAAAATGATATTAAAATTGTGTTTTCTTATCTAAGTTTTTGTATCATACCTCTCCTCAGACTAGCCAAGTGGAATTGGGCCTACAGCTATTGACCCAATTATCAGGCCCATGTTCAGCAATAGGCCCAAACAACCAAACTGCTGCACTCATTTTGGAGAAGATTTCTCACCTTTATTGCAGAGCTTCGATCCCGACACTGATTCCGAGTCTCCGGGTGACTGACTGAGTCACTTGGGACTTGCGATCGTCCCTCTTTGACTCTCCTCCTTGTTTAACGGTAAGCTTGACTCCATTTCTACATTTCCATAGCTCTCTATCTGTGTCTGATTGCTTGTTCTAACCGTTGCATAATGTAACTGTTCCTTCACCTTCCTCGTTCCAGCTCGTAAGCATTTTGGTTCACCTGCCATGTATCTTTCATGCGCAATTTCATGTTATCCCCCCCCCCCCCCCCCCCCCCTCCTCGTTAATTGTTTGAACTTTATTGAAGTGGGTCTTTGATTTATTCACTTGGGTTGACTTCCAATGTCGTATTGAACGTTTTGACTGTATGAATTTGGAGTTTAGTTTTCTTGCAAGCTACCAGCTGAGTGCTTGATATCCAAATGCTTTATATGTCTGTATTTAGGTTCTTCATCTTGTTATGTTGCTGTGTAACGAGGTAAAGCTTCTTCGTGAAAGATGTGGTTGATGTTAGGGTAATTTGATTTTGTACAGGTAGCTTTGTGGTAGGGAGTGAAGGCAAGGCATTTCTCTCGGCCAATTTCAACAATGCCGCCCAATCCCAGACTGGGGAAGGCTTTCCAGGCAATGAAGGATCTCGGTTTCGAAGCAGATGCTGTGAGGCCTGTATTGAAAAGACTTGTGAAATTGTTCAACAAGAACTTTGCGTTGATCGAAGAAGATAATTACAGGGCCCTTGCTGATGCTATACTTGATGACATGGAGGCAAATGTGTATATCTCCCCTTGTTCTCTCTGCCTCCTTTTGTATTGATTGAAGAAGATAATTACTTGTGTGTTGTTTGTTTGTTTGCTGTATTAGGCACAAGCACAAGAGAAGGAGAAGGAGAAGACTGTTGATGTAAGTGGTCTATATATTTCTTTGTGACATCTTGTTATGGAACTTGTTCCTTCTTCCTGAATTGATATATGTTTGTGGATACATTGGAATAGGAGGGAAGCTTTGATGAAGTACCCCTTAGGCCGCGTAAAAGGCTACACTCACAATGTGTAGGAGACCAAGAAGGGTTGGTAGTTTCCCCTTCTTCTGGAAACCACAGCCCCTTGGCAAATGGAGCTGTTCCATCTCAGGAACCAGTTACGAACGGAGCTGATCCATCTGAGCAATGTTTGCCACTTGTGACGAAAGGTAAAGAGCCCATGTCATGTCAGGTTTCCCCGAGAGGTAAGAGGAGGCCTCTTCCTGGGAGAGAAATCGCCATATGGATTGATCAACCAGCGAAGAGAAACGTAGCTGATTCCTGTTCCTTGATAGTACCTAAGGATGAGCCGTTTACTGATGAGATGCCTCTCGACGAGCTTCCTCTTGCAGTAATAAGGCCAGGTAATACTATTCTACAACAGCATGGAACATACAGTGTCATGTCAAAGTTCTTAACACTCTTTGGTGGTGAATTCAAATGTGTTCAATCTTCTGCAGATTCTGAATATGAAGCTGCTCAAGAAGGCAATAACTTGGTGACTTCAAGGAAGCCACGGGTTAAGCCTGGTGATGGAGGAAGCAGCACAAGCGAGTCCTCTTCCAGCTTGGAGATTGCTTCATCATCTTTGGGTGAGGTGAAGCTATCTCTGAGCTTCCAACCTCTGCTTGGGAGGCCAAATTTCAAACTGCCGACTCTGAACAAACTCATGAAATCAGTGGACGAGAGATGTTCCCAGCTTGATGAAGAATTATCTGTCTTGGAAGTAATGAAAGATATGTGTCAATGCTTCTTGAAACTGGCAACTGATTCGTGTCATGAATCGAGCAGAAGTGTATGAAAAACCGATGCAATTAGGCGATGAAGGTTGACATATATATTCATTTGAAATTTAACAGGACGTGGAGAATGCAAAGAAATCTCTGCCACAGTTGTTCATCAGTATGAAAGCTAACAGGTGCACATTTCCAGTAGTGGAACCTGGGCCAGGAAGGCCAAAGCTGCTACTTCTGGAGGCTAGGAAGGGAAGCCTGCGCCTGTAGTTTTCAGTTACTCTGTTTCATTGTAAGCCTGTTGTAATTAGTGCAAGCTTGCGATTCTGCAGCTGCAAACTTATCCTTCAATTTAAGCCTCTTAACCCTGTAGAGTCATATAAATCTTGCAAGTAAAACTTAAACTGATGTTAACGAAACGAAACATCTCGTGACGAGCCTTAACTCTGTTCGTGTTATGGTATTAGAGTCTTTCACGAGTTCCCGTGACAGAAAAAGGAACGAGAGTTCAACCTACACAAGCTCATTTCTATCAGCTCATGAGCTTGATTAGTCTCGAGATAATGTTGGTTCCAGTTCTAGTTCAACATAAGCGTATTTTGGATTAGCCTTCATTCATTTAGAGAAAGACAGACGAGGATTTTGAATTAGCCTTCACTCATTTAGAGAAAGATAGACGAATTTTTCGTTTCAAACCATCCACTAATTCCGTAACCATAATGAATCAAATGTACAAATTCAATTGAAATCAATGAATTAAACTCAAAACTCGTGAGTTAAATGTATAAATCTCGTGAACTAACTATAAACTAAATGTTTAACATGTTAGATCTCACATTATTTTTTAAGGGCATTGGTATCTATCATTCACGGCGAGTTCGGCAGTGGAATGACTTTTAGTTTATACGGGTACTCGTTGCCCGTTTAGGTATACTATATACGTGTGAGTACTTGTTCTACCCAATTTGATTATATACCCTATCCAAACCCTAAAACTAAGTGCAATCTCAAAAAATTCATTATTAAAATGTCTCTTCAATTTTATGTGTTTCTCACTACTCGCCAAGATTTCATCAATTTTTTTGCATGATACATGTTTCGGTAATATGGATATTTTAGATATCGTGATATTCAGGATGAGGTGGCTTCTTTTCTATGTTTTCACATTTTTCGTGGGAGCTTACTACGAGTACTTGCTCTAAATCCTAAATGGGCCGTATGACTGATGGAATTGGGTTTCATTTTTCAGCCTACCGAGAATTTGTTCAAATAATTGCACAACAATTCTTAATGGGCCGAGAATTACCCGACCCAATTCCATTAACAAAACCACCACTATGGAATCCAAACCACACCTAAATTTCAAACGACTCCTCGGACTTTGTGATATTATTAAGCCGTATTTTTTTTGTCTCAACTTTGTTGAAGAACAGCTGCCCTACCTTTTTTTCCGTACAGTACAGTATCATTGAACCTGATTCCCCGCCCTCACTCTTTCACTCACTCACTCACTCCGGACTTCGGCATTGTTGATCTCTTCGACGGTAAGCTCCGTCTCCTCGATTCCCTTTCGCAGCTCTCTATCCATGTCTATTTCGCTTCTTTCTTTTCTTTTTTCTTACCGTTACATATTCGTCTCGTCTGTTCATTTTCCTCGTCTCAAATCGTTTGCATTCGGCCGCTTCTTTTAGGGTTTCCGTTTTCGCTTGATTTTACCCCCGACCACATTTCTTGTTTCTCTTCGCCGTCCGGCTGACCGGACAATGTGACGTTGAACCCTGGTGATTGTGTGATCATTTACTTTGTTCATCTGCATGTCGCTTTCCTTGGCTGGAGAATGAAGAAATGGTCTTTTTCTTTCTTTCTAACATGTTGTTTTTATGTTTATTGAAGTGGGTCTCTGGTTCATTTCCTAGGGTTCATTTCCAGTGTCGTCTTGAAACGTCTGATTGTATGATACAAAGTTAAATTTTCTTCAGAGCTAGTAGCTGAGTGAGGGTTAGATTATCGAAGAAAGGTTCTGTATTCTGGTCTGCATTTTCCTTGCACGGTTGCTGTGTATGGTTTCACGAGCTGATGTTTCTTCATGCACAATGTGGTTGATGTTGCGATGACTTAGATTTTGTTTGCTCCTTTACCTACATGTTGTGCAGGTTGTTTTGTTGCAAGGAGTGAGGAATCTCTCTTTGATAATTCGACTATGGCCCCAAATCCTAAAGTGGGGAAGGCTTTCCGGGCAATGGCGGATCTTGGTTTCGAAGTAGATGCAGTGAGGCCTGTATTGAAAAGGCTTCTGAAGTTGTACGACAAAGACTTCACGTTAATTGAAGAAGACAATTACAGGGCTCTCGCAGAAGCTGTACTTGATAGCATGGAGAATACGGTGGTGTATATTTTCCCTTTGTTGTTCTGTACACCTCTATTATGTTCCTCGCTATTTTTCTCTCTAACTGTGGGGTGTGGTGTTCGTTTGCTGTATTAGGCACAAGAGCTGGAGAAGAAGAAGGAGAAAACGGTTGATGTAAGTGGTCTATATTTATTTTTGAATTCTTGTTAGAAACCTTTCTTCTACCTGAACTGACTATGTGCTCATGGACGCTCTGGAATAGGAGGGAAATTTGGAGGAAGAAGGTCAGGATGAAGAACCCCAACGACCGCTTAAACGGCTACGACCACAACGTTTGAGAGACCAAGAAGGGTTGGTTTCACCTTCATCTACAAATCACAGCCCACAAACGAATGGAAATTTTCCAAAGCAGCCAAAGTTGGAACAAGATACACCTTCTGAAAGTCCCATACAGGCGCTGGCAAACAAGAGAAATGCACAAGTTTCAGCAGTTTCTCCTCAAGAACCTGCTACAAGTACAGGCAGTCAGCCTTCTTCTGCTCAGGGAAACTCATCTCAGGAACCAGTTACAGATGGAACTGTTCCATCTGAGCAATGTTCGTCACATGACCTACTTGTGACCAAAGGGAAAGAGCCCATATCATCTCAGGTTTATGTGAGAGGTAAAAGGCCTCATGCTGCGACAGAACTTGCCATACGGATTGATCAACCACCAAAGAGAATGGATGCTGATTCCTACTCCTTGATAGTACCTAAGGATGAGCCATTCATTGATGAGATGCCTCTCAATGAGCCGCCTCTTGCAATTATGAGGCCAGGTAAATTTTTCTCAATAGCATGGAACAAACAGTGTCATCTGAAATTTTTAGACCGTTTGGTTGTATTTGATGTGCCTAATCTTCTGCAGATTCTAGCAATGGAAATTTCACAGTTAGAGACATCATAACTGAAAATCAAGCTGGTCCAGAAGGCAGAGTTTATGGAGATGACAATGCCTTAGTGACTTCAAGGAATCCACGAGTTAGGGCTGATGCTGGAAGCAATAATACCAATGAGCCATCTTCTAACTTGGAAATTGCTTCATCCCCTTCAGGAGAGGTGAAGATATATTTAAGCTTCCTACCTTTGCTCGGAAGGCCAAGTTTTCACATGCCAACTCTGGATGAACTGTTGAAATCAGTGGAGGAGAGATGTTCCCAACATAGTTTATCTGATGGCAACTTTTCTGCCTTGCAAATTATGAAAGATATGTGTCAGTGCTTCTTGGACTTGGCAACTGATTCCTCTCATGAATCGCAGGGAAGGGTAATCAATGAGACTCAATCTGATGACCCATTGAAGAAATCTAGCGCTTCCAATGCTCTCTGTGTTTGGGACACTGCTGGAAATAGTGACTCCCCATCCGATTCGTCCAGTCAAACTGTCCGTCCTGTTCTTCATGTTCCAAAGTTGGCCAATAACTTTGGTGAGCGTGGCATCCTCAACGGTTCTCTTGAAAATTTCAGTGGAACAAGATTGGTAGACCCTGAATCCTGCAGTTTGACAGTTGCTCCACAATGTCAGCTAGCTAACAATGAATTGAGGTCTCTTCATGACTTGAATGACATTACCAAGGCAGAAGAAGCTGTTGAGATTCCATGGTTTAATGAAGTCAACAATGAGTTCCCACCATCCTTTCACTATATACCAGGAAACCTCGTGTTTCAACATGCCAGTGTGAAGTTCACTCTTTCTCAGATCACAGCTGATAATTGTTGTACTTCCTGTATTGGTGACTGTCTTTCTTCTTCAAATCCCTGTGTTTGTGTTGCTGAAACACTCTATGGTATGCATACACTCCAGAAGGTCTACTCAAAGATGATTTCTTGCAAGAGTGTATCTCTATGACTCAGGATCCCCAATCACAGTACCTATCCTACTGTACAAATTGCCCATTGGAGAGATCCACAAATGAAGAAATGATAGACACATGCAAAGGTCACTTGAACAGAAAATTTATAAAAGAGTGTTGGAGAAAATGTGGCTGCCATAAGAACTGTGGAAATCGTGTCGTACAGCGAGGTATAAAGCGCAAGTTGCAGGTATTCTTAGAGCCTTGTCATTCCATAACCTTTTTTGGTATTATGCTTTTTAGTTGTTGTTTTGATATGTTGCTTGAATTGTCATTTGATTCCCCGAACTAGGTATTCTTCACATCTGATGGGAAAGGTTGGGGACTTAGAACCCTAGAGAAGCTGCCAAAAGGAGCATTTGTTTGTGAATACATTGGAGAGATTCTAACCATCAGAGAATGGCATCAAAGGACCATTGAAATCTCAAGGAGTGCCAAGACTGAGACCCCCACTTCAGTTCAGTTGGATGCATACTGGAACTCAAGAGGAGCTCTGAAGGATGAAGAATTTCTCTGTCTGGATGCAACGTACTATGGTAATGTTGCCAGGTTTATAAACCACAGGTATTTCTTTCCAACTTATTTGTTTTTGAAATTTTCTATATGTACAGTGTTGATTTTATTGCATTGATGTAATGGAGATGGAAACCTTGCTAACATTTATATGTAAAACTAATAGAGTTCTTTTTCCTTTTACCTGCAAGATGCCGTGATGCCAATTTAATCGAGATCCCGGTCAAGATTGATACCCCAGCACATCACTATTATCATGTATGTATTACTTACTTTCTTCTAGTGACAATTCTTCCTTTTGGTGCATCTGAATAGCTTTGATGTCTCATTGTTATTACATTTTGATGCAGCTGGCCTTCTTTACAACAAGAGAGGTGGATGCCTTGGAAGAGTTAACTTGGGTGAGCAGCTTTCTTCTGGTTTTGACATGCTAGCTTATAGCTGTAAACATTTTAACAGGTTTTGCACGTACTTATGCTATATGTAGCAGCAAGCAAGTTGGTTGAGGCAATGTTCTTGAGTTGAATGGCATGAATCATGGTGTTACATTGCTTATTAAACAGTCTCGACTTTCGGCCATGTGTAGAGATTAGCTATATCATGTTGTGTCAATAATCATTCTCGTCAGTAACAACAAATTGGTTTTCTGTAGGATTATGGTATTGAGTTTGATGACAATGATCAATCTTTGAAGAGATTCGAGTGCAAGTGTGGCAGCAAGTTCTGCAGGAACATGAAGCGACCAAGTAGTGAGTTCCCCCCTCCCTATTTGAAATATCGAAAACCCTCCGTAATGGCGTCTGTCTATATTTCATATCCTGCTGTCGATTTTCTATCCTTGTTTCTCGCTCCATGTTGTAAATAATGTATCTCGTGTTCTTGGTGCAGGATCTCGGCTTCTGGTCAGGTGATGATGATCATCAGGCGAAAAATGGATCTCTCTGCCAGGGCCGCTGCGAGATGGTTAGAGATCCTGTTTTGTGCCATATCCCTGACATTCAATAGCTTTACTTAGAGGATGTCTGTCTTTTTTTTGGGTAATTAACTGTGGCTCTTTTAGCATATGACAAAATAGCCTTTGTAAATCTTTTGTTGTCCTGGGTTATGCAATCTGTACATCTCTCTTAGCCAGATTATCTCAAAGACTATTGAGTATGAAGTAGATTATAATATAATTATTCGAAATAACTCAATACAATGACCTTCGAAATTCGAAGGTAAAAAAGTTGGCCGAAGTAAAACAGTAACTAAATAGCGAGGAAATTTGAGCTACAATCAGTCAGTCATTGTACTGAACAAGTTCTTGCCGCGGTCGTTAGCTGCTACGAGGCGCTGCTGCTTCCTGTGCTGAGTCTTGACCTTGCTCCACCATGAACCGGGCGACTTAGTCAGCCTCTTGTAGATATGCTTTTCCTTATTCTCCCCGAAGTACGGCAAGCCATCCTCATCAGCTATCCAACTTAAGTGTCGGCTTGTAATATCGAGACTTGACCTCTTCCCTTTCGACTTCCACTGGTTGCTTCCCAGCTGCTACTGCCTTCCTCACCTTCTTCACATTGAACATACTTTGCAGCTGCTTGTTCACCTTGACATGCTCTGCAAACGCCTCTTCCCCGAGGAACCTCTCGAGGAATGTCAGCTGGAGATTCTCTGCCCATGTCCCCAGTGTCATGTTCCCTTTCGTTTTCCTCTCGAACGCAACTCCTTCAAAGCACTTCGAGACCAGTGCCAGCCTGGCGGCCATCTTGTTTACCTCTTTGCTCTGGATCGCTTCCATCGCAAGCTTCCTCTCCTCTACCTTTTGGACAATGTTTTGCTTGAGCTGTTCAAAAGGATTATCGTCATTGATGTCACCTAATTGGGAACCCTTGTAGCGAGATTCGATCTCGAAGATCAGGGCAAGTGCCTCGGCTGCAGCAACAGCGAGAGAGTCGTGTTCGTGGTCGAGGAGACGGAGAAAGATCGGGAGTTTGGTTTGCCAGTGGGTTCGGCCGATTCCGTAGTAGTTGTTGGTGAGAATGAAACACCAGGATGATACTGCTGCTGCAACTAGTTCAGGTGGATACTTCCCCTCCTTCTTCTTCCCTGGAAATTTCTTATACGTTAAACCCAGAATATAGCAAAGCTTTTGAAACGTGTCGATAGGGAAACTGTTTCCACCATGGGCCTGGGCTATCAATCTAAATAACCTGTTGATTCTTAATGGGATATGAAATTCATTAGGATTTGTAGCGAAATAATATAAATAGCTAGCACTAGCCAGCCACAACAAGAAAAAGCAAGAAAAAGAAACAAGTCAATCGTGAGACACAGCAGGAAGACACACAAAAACTGAGAAGGATACACTCTCACTCACTCACTCAAAATAAAACTTTATTGAAGTTCATCGTTAAGGTGATCCATACGTATATCATGGGCTTATTTTTTCTCCAAAAAAACTATTATTACAAAGATAAATATTCTCATATACAATTTCTTATGGTGGTAAGCGATGAACAAGTAAGAAAAATACCTAAAAATTACTTAATTTTATCAAAATTAGGGGTTTACCATCAAACAATATAAAAAGTGAAACCCCACAGCAAGAAAAGGAAACAGCTGAATCAAAACACAGTAAGGAGCAAGCCAATCGGAGAAAGCCAATCGGGAGAGACAACTGAAACGAAATGGGAAAACACGCACAGACAGAGAAAGACACTCTTGGCAGGTAATTAGTCAAATCCGATTGAGATATCGAATGTGTTGACTAATAGTGTGCTATTGTGAATTCGTAAATAAATAGATAAAAAGAAAAAATGACAACAAAATTTTCAAGATTTTGTAAATTATGTTTTTTTTTTGCATCTCCATTGGTCTTTTTAGCTTCTTTGAAGGTAAACAAAGTATAGTAACACTAGTACACATTGTAAAACCATTAATGAATGATAATGAAGTACTAATGATATCATTAACGAATGATAAACCGAATATCTACCACTACTAGTGCACTACTGCGAATTCGTAAGTAGTTGTTTTACCTGCTCTTGTATTTTTGTTCTTCACTACACCTTTTCCCTATCAGGAATCGCAAACACCATATTTTTTGCCCTTGAAGCATATTCTAATTCTAGAAAGCTATATCAGTTAGCAACACTAGCATCGACTTTAGTAACCCAGCCAATCCCAGCAACCCTATCAACTCAGCAAACCCTATTAGCTACCCCAACAACCTAGCAAATCTCATACTATTCTTAGCAACCCACCCAGCAAACCATAGCAAATCTCATACCAATAAAGATGCAAAAAAAACATAATTTACAAAATCTAAAAAATTTTCTTTTCATTCTATTTATCTTTTTACTTACGAATTCGTAGTAGCGCACTAGTAGTAATAGAAATGAGATTTATCAATTATTAATGATAGCATTAATACTTCTTTCTCACTGAATAAATGGTTATACAACATGTACTCGTAGTGATAGTGATAGATATGAGATTTATCAATTATTAATGATAACATTAGTACTTCTTTCTCACTGAATACATGGTTATACAACGTGCACTAGTACTAATATACTTTATTTACATTCAAAGAAGCTAATAAAATCTATTAATATGCAAAAAAAAACATAATTTACAAAATCTTGAAAATTTTATAGTGAGAAAGAAATACTAGTAGAAGATAAAAGTGTGAGTCTGAAGAAATTTTTCTTGCATGCTTAACATCTTTGTATTTGCTTGTCTTGCATCCATTCACTACGGAAATTAGAGTTCAATTTTATTACACATTTGGAGGCAAAAGCCCATTACGGAAATCACAAAAACCAATTGATTTTACTCACGGATCTCAATTTACAAATCAGCTAAAGAAAAGTTAAACACGAAAACAGATAGTAATTTGAAAATATCATAATAGAATCCATAATAGTTGAAGAAAAGTATTATCCTAATTGAAAGTACCATAGCAGATAACTCTAAACCCAAATCTCAATTTACAAATCAGCTACAAAATGGTTATTTTACCCATAATTCCACAAAGCAAGAAAATGTGATCTCATCAAAATCGAAACCTTTCGACATCATCTCATCAATTAAACTTTCTTCTTCTGTTAGACCTTTATTCAGGATAAATCCACGGATGATCACGTTATAAGTCCACTCATTTGGCAAACAAATACTCTCAATTTTTCTCAACATATTATATGCTTCATCTACCAAATGTTCACGACAAAGTCCTTTAATTACTATTGTATATGTCTGAACATTAGGATGTAATCTCTTATGTTCACAGAGCTGAGTAAAAAATTTTCTTGCGTCCTCAACCATCCCCACTTCTTACAAATGATCAATAGCCATATTGTAGATGGCAACATTAGGCTTCATAGAGCCCTTTTTCCATTTCTTCCATCAAACTTAATCACTCATGAGTATTACCTATTCTGAACATGCCAACTAGCAAACTGCTGAATGTGTTGACTAATAGTGCGCTATTGTGAATTCGTAAATAAAAAAAGGAAAAAAATGACAAAAAAAATTTCAATATTTTGTAAATTATGTTTTTTTAAGGTAAAATCTTGAAAATTTTCTTGTCAATCTTGAAAAAAAAAACATAATTTACAAAATCTTGAAAATTTTCTTGTCATTCTTTTCATCTTTTTACTTACAAATTTGTAGTAGATCTAGATGGAACTCTATACAGATAACTTATAAGAAGTGGGGTGTGCATCATCTCAACAACATGTGTTGGCAACTAAGAAGATAATGAAATATTTAGCTATCAGTAGACATATGTTAGTGAAGATACCTAGCAAGCAACCTGCAACTATTAATAAACATAAAATAGAGTACATGCTAAGACAACAAGAAATAACTCCTAGATGGTCGTTAGCATGCAAGTATATTAATACTAGAAACCAGCTAAATGGATTAAGAAATATTCTAACAGCTAAATAGGTTCAGAAATCTTTTAACCAACAACCTTACTTATCAACTACTATTGTTTAGTAACAATCACTACAGAGCTAACATAACAAACAAAATCTTCTAGAAGTTGTAGTTGGATTATAATAAACTAGACACCAACCTACAACCTCATTTTATCTTTTTACTTATGAATTCACAGTAGTGCACTATTTCTGATAGATATGAGGTTTATCATTTATTAATGATAGCATGAATGTTTCTTTCTAATTGAATACATGGTTTTATAACGTGTATTAGTGCTACTATACTTTGTTTAAATTCAAAGAAGCTAAGAAAACAAATGAATATGCAAAAAAAAACATAATTTACAAAATCTTGAAAATTTTGTTGTCATTTCTTTTATCTTTTTACTTACAAATTCGCAGTACTCTGCACTAATAGTGACATATATGATGTTTGTCATTTATTAATGATAGCATTAGTACTTCTTATCAGTCTACATACAAAATGTCAAATGTTTGTTAAAAGACTGTAATATTAGCAAACTATAAGATACAACCCCAACTAAAAGAATCATACATGAGTAGAGGTGAATAAATGGCATTACCCTGTGAATGAGACTCTCAAATTCTTCAATGCCATTTCATATCTACATTTGTTGCTTCTTTATTTGGCCTTAGCTTCTCTAAATGTAAATAAAGTATATTAGTGCACGTTGTAAAATTATGTATTAAGCAAGAAAAAAAGTATTAATGTTATTATTAATATATGATAAAAACGTCATATCTATCACTACTAATGCACTGCTACGAATTCGTAAGTAGAAGATAAAAGTAAGTAAAATACAGTACATAAAGTGAATAAAGAGATATAGTAATCGCGAAAGTCACATTTCACAACAACAGACAACACAGGAGCAGCCATGGGATACCCGAAAAGAATTGAAAATGATACCCTCAGAAAGTTGGTAAAACTATCTTTCCTTTCAATCGGTGTAATAATAATTTCTACAGAGAGGGAACGAAGGCTCAGGGGTTGCTCCTATGCGATATTTCCCCTCTGTTGGCCTTCTTTCTTACCTTCGTTTAAGTTGTTGTGTTTTCTCCTTTGCTGATTTCACCCCCTTTGCTATTCGTAACATTTCCTTGTTTTTTGTGTATAACTTGGTGTTTTTTAAAATCGCTTGGTATTGGGAAGCGAGTAAAATCTTGCTCGACACCTGTTTCGTTGTCATGTACTGTTTTCACACACTCTCGTTTCCTTCTTTGCTTCAGTCACTCCCTTGCTGCTTTGTTTTCTAGCAAACGTGTACTGTGTGTACAACTAGAACCTTACCTTCCGTAGATTGAGATTCAGGAAGAAGGGTAAGAAATATGATATGATGATGAGACTAGATATAAGAAAACCCTGGTCGACTAGAAGAGTCTCGACTCTATCTTAAGAGCTTATGACTTCTTTGAACATTAGTGCAACTGTGTTACGGAATGCATTTAGACAGTTAGATTCTTCGTTCTATTCAATGAAAACTCTTCTTAGTTTTTCTCTCCATTTTAAAGGACTTCTTGAAGAAGAACCTCTACCCCTTTTCTCTTTATCATTATTGTCTAACACTCTATCTTTCTTTATTGGTAAAAGAGTGTCTTATAATTCGTTGATAGAAATTAAGCTCAAGCTCCATAGTCCTAAGATTTCTTATTGCCTTTTTTTTTGCATATGACATTGTTTCTTTTGTAGTGCATATGTGAAGGATGTTGATAAGATTATGAATACTATTCAAGGGTGGAATCACGATTAGAAGATGCCTTGAGCCGAAATTAAAATAATTTTTTTTTCATAAATTTTAATAATAGTATAATACAATTACTACTGAAATATATAATACGTTACATATATTATTTATTTTTAGTATATAATGTTATTTTCATTAGATCATTGCACCAGTATATTTGTTCTTAATATTATTAGTATTACTCTTGACCAAATGAAAATTAGAATGTGCCACCGGCGATTTTTATTAATTTGAATGATTTATCATCAAATATTGTATTGTTACTCATTCATAAGCCGAGATAAAATGGTATTGGAGTTACTCAACCCTCTACACATGTTGACGGAATATTTGTATTAGAGAATAGTATGATTAATATGATTTGGTATATTACCTATTGTGATATTGGATTACACTAAGGATAGAGCTAATTTTTAACCCCAAGTCAGTCACTCTAATAAGTTTTTTGGGGTTCCATGTAGTTGGTGTGTTTCAAGACAGAAACTTTTGTTGATCATTTTGATGGTGAAGCAGGGATAATCTTTGAAAAATGTATACTCTCTCTCACTCGAAATAAAACTTTATTGAAGTTCATCGTTAAGGTGATCCATATGTATATCATGGATTTATTTTTTCTCCAAAAAAACTATTATTAGAAAGATAAATATTCTCCTATACAATTTCTTATGGTGGTAAGCGATGAACAAGTAAGAAAAATACCTAAAAAATTACTTAAATTTTATCAAAATGTTTATCTCGAATTATCATAAACAACTATAAAATAATCAAAATAAAAATCACTAATTTGATTGTTCATAGTTAATTTAGTACAATTGTAAACAGAAAATTATAAAACTGATTAATTTTAGCCCCAATCATACATAATTGGAGCAGTTACAGTTTTCGAGGACGTTTAGATGTAGAAGATGAATGATTAATAAAGAAGAGCTCTCCAAGTTAGAACGAATAACATCATAACATGGTAGCTGGTAGCAATTAGTAAAGGGAATCAAATTCTGATGGAGTACAAAGCCTAGATTTCCAGTGCTGAAATTTGTTATCATCAGAACTGTGCTAGAAGCCTTCCTCCCTCATATTGCACTCCTTGTGCTGCTCAAGTGGATTCGGATCCGGACTCAGCTTTTAAAAGTTGGTCCGGTCCAACCAAAACCACATAAGCTCATAATCCCCTGCTTCTCACCCCTTTCTATTCGACCACCACCTCCAATCAACACCGTTGCTTCCCCACTACCAGAACCGTCGCTCCCTTAACTCGATGAAGCCCTCGCTGACATCGCCGCTCGAGTCTTCCAGGAGCACACCCAGCAACCGGTGTTGCCGTCTCTGATCCCGTGGAGATCTAGGTCAGGAAGGATTCAACTTGACAGATCCGTTGAAGATCTGATTTCCCCTCCTTCTCATCTTCCGTCTCCTCCGCCACCGCGGTGGTCGCGTTCCTTGACGTCGGAGGCCGCTGTAGATCTGAAACTTGGCAAATCGGAGGCAGGGGAGGAAGCAGGGGTTGTCGGAGGCGGGGGAGAGGTCGTTGGTGGCGGGGGAGAGTTGGTTGGTGGCGGGGGAGAGTTGGTTGATCGCCGGCGTACGTCCGGTCTACCGTCGACGATGAGTCCTGATGCGGGAGGAAGACGGTGTCTAAGTAATTTTTTTTAATTACATGTTAAGTCACCCAACTTTAGTTTGTGGACAGTTTAATTTTTGTACCATTTTGTAAAAATATAAATGTACTGAATTAATTTGTTAAGTGAGATAACTAGTTAACCTAAAAAAAAAAACTGACGGAGTTAACTAGTTAACTTTCGAAATTAACTTGGTAACTAGTTAATGCCGTTAATTGATGGAGTTAACTAGTTAACTAGTTAACGCCGTTAACTGACGGAGTTAACTTACCGTTAGATCAATCAAGGTTTCATCTAATAGTTAATATTTTTTTTTATCTTGTTCAAACAGTTGACCGGATCCGGATCCGGATCCGTCAATTAAAAAAAATATCAACCGTTAGATGAAATCTTGATTGATCTAACGGTCCATTAAAGGTTGGACCCAAATCCAACCTCTTCGTCCGGATCCGCCCCCTACTCAAGTTGCTGCTGTTCCTCTCCCAGGCATAAGGGATTTCGTGGGAGAGTCATGTTATAAGAGTTGCACCAGGGATATGGACAAGGATTCTAATTCCGCCATTGATATTCTTGCCAACAGCATTCCTGGCAGTGCCACGTTCTTCCTCACTTACCTATCCCCTTGATGATATTGTTCATCATTTTTACAAATTCGATCAAAACTTAAATGAGTCACAATACTTATGTTTAAATGTAGCAGCAAGTTGGTTGAGGCAATGTTCTTAAGTTGAATGGCATGAATCATGATGTTTATTAAACGGTCTGAACTTTCGGCCATGTGTAGAGATTAGCTATATCATGTTGTGTCAATAATCATTCTCGTCAGTAACAACAAATTGGTTTTCTGTAGGATTATGGTATTGAGTTTGATGAAAATGATCAATCTTTGAAGAGATTCGAGTGCAAGTGTGGCAGCAAGTTCTGCAGGAACATGAAGCGACCAAGTAGTGAGTTCCCCCTATCTGAAATATCGAGAACCCTCTGTAATGGCGTCTGTCTATATTCCATATCCTGCTGTCGATTTTCTATACTTGCTTCGCTCGATGTGGATATTCCATGTTGACTTGACCTCTTCCCTTTCGACGTCCACTGATTGCTTCCCAGCTGCTACTGCCTTCTTCACATTGAACATGCTTTGCAGCTGCTTGTTCACCTTCACATGCTCTGCAAACGCCTCTTCCCCGAGGAACCTCTCGAGGAATGTCAGCTGGAGATTCTCCGCCCATGTCCCCAATGTCATGTCCCCTTTCGTTATCCTCTCGAACGCAACTCCTTCAAAGCACTTCGAGACCAGTGCCAGCCTGGTGGCCATCTTGTTTACCTCTTTGCTCTGGATCGCTTCCATCGCAAGCTTCCTCTCTTCTACCTTCTGGATAATGCTGTGCTTCAGCTGTTCCAAAGGATTATCGTTATTGATGTCACCGAACTGGGAACCTTTGTAGCGAGATTCGATCTCGAATATCAGGGCAAGTGCCTCGGCTGCAGCAACAGCGAGAGAGTCGTGTTCGTGGTCGAGGAGACGGAGGAAGATCGGGAGTTTGGTTTTCCAGTGGGTTCGGCCGATTCCGTAGTAGTTGTTGGTGAGAATGAAGCACCAGGATTGTATCGCTGCTGCAACTAGTTCAGGTGGATGCTTCCCCTCCTTCTTCCCTGGAAATTTTTACATGTTAAACAGAGAACAGCATAGCTTTTGAAACGTTGTCGTTTTCATTATGTTGACAGGAAAATTATGGCGCCAAAATTAAATTTTTATTCTGACAGTGAGTTTTATTTTATTTTATTTTATTCTGCCAGTGAGTTTGATTCGTGGACTTATTTCTTCCTACTTTGTTTTTTATTTTTGATTTTCCGATTCTGTTTCTATTGTAGAAGAAGGAACAGAGAGGAAGTTTGTATTTTATTTTTAATTCCTGAATCAGGGCTGCAGATCCGGCTCCAACCCTAAAGGGTTGGAAGCTTCCAACCTTCATCTCAACCATTAGATCACTTTTGACTTTTTGACCAATCCAATGGTCTAGATTGTTAGGGGTATTTAAGACTTTACACACACTATTTAATTTTTATATTTAGTTTAAATATATTATTTTTTACCGTGACTCTCCGACGACGGCCGCCGTCGCCGGCGAATTTTCCGGTGACCGGACTCCGTCGCCGGCGAATTTTCCGGCGAAATTTTTTTTTTCAATAATTTTTTTTTTACTTAAAAAAATACTAGTTAACACTTTTTTTGCTGTTAACTAGTTAACAGTGTTTTTTTTAACTGATAACTAGTTAACATCGTTTTTTGTTTGATAACTTGTTAACAGATTTTAACCTGATAACTAGTTAACGAATAATTATATAATTAAAATTTTAATGAGATTTTTTGTTAACAGGTTATCTAACTAGTTTTGTTAACTAATTAACTTTTTTTGGATAACTAGTTAACTTATCGAATTAACTAGTTATCGAGCTGTTAAGTAATCATCTAATCGAGTTAACTAGTTACCGATGAAGTGTTTTTAAACTACAAAAACCATGACAACTCCTCTCCTTCTCTCATGAATCAGAATTTACTCCTAATTAATTGTATCAAAATTTAATCAATTGCTGTCTTGTAGTTTTTGGAAGGTTAATTTGCATGCATTGTAAATACCAATATAAATGTTAGAGAGAGATGTACACGTGTTGGAAGATGGAGAATACTTCTCTACTACTGCAGACACTTGGAGGCTTGGAGGAGTGCATGGAATGGGTTGAGATTTTCTAAATCACAGCAACATACTGTATTATTAATCTTGTTGGTTTTTTACTTGATTCATTAAACAGGAAAGGCCCGCCTGGTTGCATTCAACAATGGCTACGCTGGGAGACATCTCAGTTTCAGCAGCCATTAATCTCTTCACATCCTTCATTTTCCTCTTGGCGTTTGCTCTGTTGAGACTTCAGCCTATCAACGATCGTGTCTACTTCCCCAATGGTACCTCAAGGGGCTTCGACACACCCCCAACCAACACAGGAGGCGCATGGAACAAGAGATGGGCTTTGGGCCCTTTAGCTTGTTTGGAGCGGGAAAATGAAGCAGGGGATAGAAGAGGGTTTGGTCATGGAATTTAGGGGGGGTGTGGCAAGCACGCTTTTCGAGTAGGAGAGTGGCGGCGGATGAATAGGAATCAAAGGAGAAGCTGGGTAATCGATAAATTGGATGGAGAAGCGTCGGCGGTTGGTTTGAGTTGTGAGGGAGGGTTCATTCTCGAAGCAGAGGAAGACGACCGGCGATGATTGAAGGTTTGCTCTGTTGTAGAAGAGAGGATTTGATTGGTCAGAGACACCATCACGTCGATTCGTTTCATTCCTATACCTTCTCATTGGCTTCGTCACCACCGCCCTCGGCACAAGGTTCGACGCGAAGGCTGAGACGGAGCCTCCCTGGCCGTCGGTTTGTGTGGCAAACGGTGGGAATGAGTTGAGGCGGAGTCTGGGAAAGGGAAAGACGCCGGAAGTTACGGATCTGGAAGGAGATGAAAAATGATTTCTATATTATTTTTCTGAAATGACGAAACTGCCCCTCCGGTCCATTGGGTTGGAACTTTCCAACCGAAATTGGTTGGAGCCGAATCTTCTGCCCTGAATCAGAGATCAAAGCCAAAGGTACAGCATATTAAAAATAGAAAAAATAGCACTTTGCCCCCTCTACTTTGACAATTTAACAAATAGCCCCCTCTACTATAAATTCTCATTTTACCCCTCCTACTTTGACTACTTTGCCATTTTGGTCCTTCCGTTTCAACTTTCGATCACAAAGAGCATGGTGAAATACGAATGATTTTTAAATCCACATTTTATTTGTCGATTTCATCCTATCTAACCAATATATACGTATATTCCTGATTAAAAAACACTTAGTAAGCTATTACATGGATATTGGAGCTAACGTGGTGTACTAAATGCTCATCAATTAACGTTACAAATACCAAAGTTGGAACGGAAGGACCAAAATGACAAAGTGGTCAATATAAGAGGGGTAAAATGAGCGATTTATAGTATAGGGGGCTATTTGTTAAGTTAGCAAAGTAGAGGGGCCAAAGTGCTATTATATATGAATAAAATATAATTATTAATAGTGAGGTGGCTGCCTAGATAGATGCCAGATGGGCCTCCGACTTCCGTATCGTGTCGACTGTTCCTAAAAAGTAAATTCTTCCATATAAAATTAATTTAATAATTACTAATAATTTATTAGTATAAATTAATTTCCCAAATTAACCTTTTCTCCGTTTCCTATGTGAATTAGGGATTTCCTCATTCCAATAGACTATAAAGCCAGGAGGTTCAGCTATAAATAAATACACACAGAAGCTTTCATTAATATTTCAAATACAAAGATCAGTGATAGTCTTCTTCTGAGCACAATGGATCCGATTACAAGCTCATGGGCGGATCTTCCTCCGGAACTTCTGGAATCAATCCGGGAGAGACTCTTCGGCAAAGATTGTACCGTGTTTCTATCAGTATGCAAGAATTGGAGATCGATTCCTTCTCCTCGAATCAAGCAGATCGCTGCGCCGGTTTCGGACATCGTCAAGCATCCATTCTTATTACGCTTCCGAAGCAAGCAGAATGACGATTTGTTATCTTACTGTGAGTTATACTCTCCGGCTTACAATAAGATGTACTTGATCGATTCTTTTGATGGACTTCTCGGCGATGCTCAGATACATTCTTCTAACTATGGTTGGTTGCTTATGTCACAATGTCATATGTTTTTCTTCCTGAATCCTTCCACGGGAAACATCATCAAACTGCCTCACTTACCGGAACACAGTTTTGTAAGTTTCAATAGAATGGGGTTTTCTGCTCCTCCTACATCTCTCGGCTGTGAGGTTTTCGGTCTTGTAGATATGCTTAACGTCGAAAGAGTGAATATCGGCATCACGAAACAAGGAGGATCTTGGGAATGGACACAGTTTGTTGATCATCGAAGTTGGGGTCTTCCAAACGTGATGAAGCTGGAAATCACTTCGAAACGATTTGTTCATTGCAGCAAAAGCAAAAGCTCCATCTTATCTCGTAAACTGAAAGGTAATCGTTGCAGAATTCCGCCTATTCAATGTTTGGGGAAATTCGAGTGGTGTTCTTCTAGCTCGCCAGTTTTCCACAACGGAGTTTTCTACTGTTTGAGCAAATATGGAATATTGGGAGAGTACAACCCTAAGAAGACGTACAAGGTTTGGAGATTGATCAACACAACCAAACACAGAGCATTTCTAGGAGATATTCTTGATGAACCTTATCTCATGGAATCGTGCAATGGAGAGCTGATTTCAGTTGTGGTCGGAGCAAGAGGGGAATCTGTTACGATTCTAAAGTTCGACGAGAATCTAAACATCTGGCAGAATGTCTCTTCTCTTGAAGATCAAGTGATTTTCTTGAGCCGCACCTCGTGTGTGGTAATGCACTGTGATGAGCTACTGATTAAAGGGCTACGAAACACCATTCACTTTCCAAGGCTCCACGGAAACTGTAACATCTTTTACTCGCTCTCGACGAAAAAGTATCACACTTTTGACGGCACGTATGCATCTAACGACTTGTGTGATACTAAACTTTTATTGAACTGTACATGGATGGTGCCGAATTTCCACTCCTTTGCCGACAAAGACCTAGACTGGTCTTCATCTGACATTGATGGGTCAACATTGTTAGAAGGAGCTCTTCAACCAAATTATTTCATTCAGGGTCTAACTTTCTTGCAACCTACTGATTCTTCGAATTGCGACATCTTACAAGGCGGTGAAAGCAAGAGGTCATCAACAACGGAACAAGAAGCACGAGTAGGACGGCCATGGATTATGCTGCATCACGAAGGAGGTGAAGTGGTGTGTACACTAATGGACATATTTGGAGGATTCTCGGACCCGGTACATAATTTAGAAGACAGATTAAGAGGGAAGAAACCATATGCGAGTGCTTATGGTCAACTATTGATGATGGATATTTCGGCCGGTGATTGCATATTGTTGGATACATCATCTATGGCCATTCGTTCACTTCCTACATTGCCAAGACGCAACTTCTTGTACAAGAGTAGTTTAATTTATCTGTCACCTGGAGAGTCTAGACTTTCTGTGATTATTTTCGGCGTGATAATAGATGAGGAGGAAGAGAAAGGAACGAATGAGGATTTGCAGAAAGAGGATAAAAAGGTGGAAGAAGAGGAAGCCGCTGTGGAGAATGATGGTGCGGAAGTAGATGATGATGATGATGATGATAGTGATGATGATGATGATGGTGATAGTGATGATGATGGTGATGGTGATGATGATGATGATGAAGAAGAAGAAGAAGAAGAAGAAGACGCGAGGATAATGTTCTGTCAAGTTGGCGACGATAATTGGACACTCCTCGACGGGGGTTATAAGGTGAAAAGGGCTACTTTTTACGAGGATAAGATATATGGGATCAGAACATTACCAATGAAAGAGCACATGTTGGTTGAAGTTCAAGTACAACCAACTGGATATGATATCGAAGTAGTTGATCGAAATATTTATGCTAATCTACGAGCACCAAGAGGAAGTTTGGACACCATGAAATGCTTGGTTGAATCATGTGGTGAGCTCTTGCTTTTTCACATCTCTTTCGCTGGAATTGATCAACAAGTCAAAGTGATCATGAAGGTAAAAGTGTTCAAGTATGATGCAAAGGCAATGAGAATGGAAGAGTTAGAAGATCTTGGTGATAGAGCGTTCTTTATCGATAACCATGAGCATTGCTTGGGATGTTGTGCCTCCAAATCCGGATTCAAGAAGAACAGTATTTACTTAACATGTTCGAGAGACGAAAACATATACAGGTATGACTACGGAGATGATAGTGTATCAACATGCTTTCATTGTCCTGAAATTAAGAGTGCTTCGAGTCATGAAATTGTTATGCGCTACTATTAGTGATGAATTTGTTGTTACATGATAATAATGAATGTATCGTTTTGGTGAAGTTGTTCATGTGTAATTTTTGTTATAAGCTTAGTATGATTTCTGGTTTACTCTTATAAAAAGTTTTATCTTAATCATAAATTCGTAATTAATATATTAATTGATAAGCAGACAAATCTTTCTTGGGAGTTTTAACTTCTGATTAAGTTTTGTAAGATAATTAAGCTGTCATGAACATCGAATAAGCTGTCCTCTAGACAAAAGAACTAATAATAGAAGGATAAAGCATACCATACCAGCATAAATAAGCTGTTCTTGACGTTATCGGAATTCCAGTGTGCAACGAGACCAGTTGATTGGTACCCAGATGCCAGAATCAATATATCCACAAACCCTTTAATTAGGTTGACCATCTCCTCCAGATAAATGTCTGGGTAGTTCCAACTTCCAACCCATCTTACTAGTCAATACCTTCTTCTTCTTCTTCGGATCAGATAGACCAAAGAGAGACAAAGCCCAGAAACCAGAATCAAGCTGCCAAAACCTTCTGTCCCGAGTAAGCTTGGCCTAATTCGAACATGGCGAAGGCTTTACCATATTAACGTGATTCAAATCAGAACTCGAGGAAGCCAACGCAGAATTAATCGACTTTCCGCCCAGAATCAGTCGAAAAACTCCAGGGGCCCTTTTGTCGCATTAAATTTAATTTGTGAGCTATATAAGTCCCTAAACTTTCTCAGTTTGGTTAATTACGTCCAAATTTTTTAATTCAAGTAGGAGCGAGTTTCATGGCAATGGATCAGCATCCAAGAAATGCTAGGTTTGGAAAGTTCCAAACCCATCCTCAACCATTAGATCTAGTTTGACACTTTGACCAATCTAATGGTCCAGATTTGTTAGGGGTATTCAAGACTTTACACAAATAAGTTAATTATTGTATTTTATTTTTTATTACACTGTCATTTAACACACTGTTGCGTCATTAACACACTGTCGCCAGCGACCATCGCCGGCGACCGTCTTCGGTAACTTTTACGATAACTTTTCCGACGACTTTTTCTAGTGATTTTTCCGAAGACTTTTTCGATGAGGACAAGTTAACCTGATTTTTACTATTAACTTATTAGCATGATTTTTTTATTCATAACTAGTTAACTAGTTAACTTGGATTTTTACAATTAACTAGTTAGTTAACATGTTTTCCGAAGACTTTTCTGGCGAGGCTCCCGAGACCGACCAAACTCATATTACTTTTCGGAGCAAGCTAATCGGGAGAGACAACTGAAACGAAATAGGAAAACACGCACAGATAGAGAAAGACACTCTTGGCAGGTAATTAGTCAAATTCGATTGAGATATCGAATGTCTACTCAAATCCATTACAAATTAGTAGTAATATTAAACTCTGCGATAATTGTCTACTGCGATTACTTCGTCTCCTGCGATAATTTTGACCTAGGGTTCCTAAGATAATTGTCTCCAATTTACTTAGTAGGACATGCGATTGTTTGTTGCTAGAGTTCCATTTTGTCTAATGCAATGCTTCAACTACTATGATTTTGTCTCCTGCGATGATTTTGTCATAGGGTTCCTAAGATGATTGTCTCCACTTAACTGATTAGGGTCTGATTGTTTGTGTCTTCACTTATTAGGACATGAGAGTTTTTGTGCTAGGTTGCCGAGATATTTTGTTTACTTATTAGGACATGCGATTGTTTGTTGCTAGAGTTCCATTTTGTCTAATTCAATTGCTGAATCAGGGTCTGCTTCATCTGCAAAGGATCTCCAAGTAATGCCTGCACTGCAAGGGTAAAAATATAGTCAACATAAAAAATACCCGAGAAAGCAAAGCAGCTGATAAAGACAGGCTGCACCATTACAATACAATCAAGGAGAACAAACAAGCGGAGGGTATGGCAAGAAAGAAAGAAGAGGAGAAGAAGGAAGAGCAGGAGGAGTAGCCATGCGAGTATAAGTTGCAAAGGGATCAATAACTAGCGTACTTAAAGTTTCTTTACTAAGTTTGAAAACTTTTGAGTTTAGACTTCATGTCAGCTACCAGCTAACTTATCCAAAGGCTTTTTGTATTTTGGTTTCTGAATTTTCTTGAACTATTGCCATGTTGCAAGATTGGAATTAAGAGTTGGCACATATAGCCTAACAAGAATGCTTTGGAATTTTATATCTATGATTTCACAGCTCACTAATTAACCCTGGATCAATATAAGCTATGTGAGATGCAAAAAGGGCACACTTATATGCCTACACTAAGTGTACAGAAACTTGGCAAACTAGGCACACAAAAAGATTAATGACCAGGATGTAATAAACCTAATAAGTTGATGACCAAAATGGATATTAAGTTAAGTAAAGGAGGTGGAGAATTTAATTTCCTCAAAAAAGAAGTTGCATCCCATCGCTGGAATAAACAGTATAACAAACCAAATAAATACACAGCCTATCACGAAAAGTCCGTTTTATTCATTATTTTTATTAAAGGAAATAAAATTCTGCTGATGTTAGGTGACATGTGGTTAGTCACATCATCACTTTTGTTTGCCACGTCGACACAAAATTTTCAACTTTTAACAAACAAGGACTATTACGACTAATGATAAATTTTTGGTGAGGGTAAACCAAGAATTGTGTAGTAAGATTAATAGATTATAATGGACATTGAAACTAATTCGTCTTGGGCTGGTGGGTGGATATTGAGAGAGATATGAAGTTTGGTTATTTTTGTTTTTTACTCTTGGAGATCACTTCTAATCCCGGATAAGTTATTATTCGAAAATTCTTCGCTTGAAAGACGCGACCTCTTTTTGGAGTTTTCAAACGATTCTCCGTTCAGATAACAGGGTCGTCCATTACGTGGCACGTGTGACTCTGAATAACCTAACAAAAGTCTTGACGGTAAACTTGACTTCCTGGCATAGACTTAATTTATTATCTTGTTGGATTTGCTATCTCTCGGTCTCCATTAGGAACTATCTATCCCAACCAAAAACAAGAATTGTTGTGAGTTTATGATGAAATAAAGCACGAACTATTTCCACCAAAACTTCAAAAAATGATGTATGAAAAGATGGGAACCACTATTGAAATGTAACAAAATATCCTCTGAGGCGGTTATTTACCACATAACCATCAATGTTTTCAATGCCGTATCCTGTCTCCCGGTTGGATCGGTCCGACCGTGAATCAGTCAGTTTTTTGGCACCGATAAATTTTGGTTCGATCCCGATTCAACCCTAATTTTCCCATTATTGGAGCCCATGGACCTTTGGCCCAATTGTTTACTTTTCCGGCTTGTAATTCTAGGGTTTGTTGCTTTGACGTTTGGTATTCTGCTATGAACAAGCAGATATATATACTCTGCTGCTGTAATGTTTCTGAGTTCAAGACAACAATTCTGAAATTTACAGATAACAAAATTCTCATGGTATCAGAGCGACGGTTCGTGTACCTGTTTCTACTTCATCTCTTCACATAACTTCATCAAGCCTCAATGACAAAATCTAACGGAGACAAGCAAGGAACGGATGGTAGCTCGTCCTTGGTGGACATCCACTCTCCGTACCACCTCCATGCCTCGGATCATCCAGGTCAAATATTCGTCCCAGACCTTCTCCACGACACAAACTATGGCGAATGGTCGGGAGACATGGCTGAGGTTCTCCTAGCCAAGAACAAGTTAGGTTTCGTGAACAAGACTCTTCCGAGGCCCGCAGATGATGATAAAGAGCTACCTCATTGGGAACGTTGTGACGCGCTCGTTCGAGGGTGGCTGAAGTCGTCGATGACTCCGGAGCTTCGCCGAAGTGTGCGTTATGCCACGACAGCTGCCCAGATTTGGGATGACTTGAAGGAACGATTTGGACGCGGAAGCGCACCGCGTGCCTACGAGCTTCGACGCACACTTTGCCTTCTACGACAGGAAGATCTAGGTGTATCAGCCTACTATACTCGGCAGCGTGCCTTGTGGGACGAGCTTCAAGCCCTATCGCCTCCACCACAGTGCAGATGCGGAGGTTCACTGACAAGGAGCACCTGTACACGTTCTTGATGGGGCTGAACGAGATTTATTCCGGCATTAAATCGCACATCTTGAGCTTACAGCTAACTCCAACCATTGCCCAAGCCTACCATCTTGTCTCGGAAGATGAACAACAACGCCAAATCAGTGCAGGACCAAAGATTTCACCTGACGCTTCAGCTTTCCAGGTAACTGCAAATCCTTCTGCGGAAAAATCAGTCATGGCGTTTCAAACTCGTCAGAAAGCCACCGACAATGCTTCAAGGAATCGGAAGCCAGATCGGTCGTCAACACGATGCCCAGCCTGTCGGCGAACCGGCCATACTAGAGAAGAATGCTTCACAGTGATTGGCTATCCCGATTGGTGGCGTGGACCAACTGACAATGAAGAGAAAGGGAACGTGCGGCGCCAAACTCAACCACGGGCAGCCCAAGCCGTCATTGAAAGGCCTTATTCGAACTCCATTAACGGATTGACGGATGAGCAAATGAATAGGCTAATGGCGCTCCTCAATAACCCAACTGCTCAACCGAGTGCATCCGCGACATCCGGAGATACTATGTCTGGTAATGAAATCGGTAAACCTTGGATATTTGATTCTGCTTGTACGGATCATATTATTTGCACCCCAGGGCAGTTGCAGGACATCCATCATGATGCTCGTCTATCCACTGTTCGAATCCCAAATGGAGCTCAAATTCCTATTGAAGGAATTGGATGCACAGCTCTTGGCTCACAACTTAAACTCAGTGGAGTCCTCCATGTGCCAAAATTTGAGTGCAATCTTGTTTCGATTAGCAAACTTACCAACGAGCACAACTGTACAGTGACATTCTTCTCGGATGGTTTCTTGGTACAGGACTTACCAACGAGGAGCTTGATTGGACAGGGTAGACTCCGAGGCGGGCTTTATTACTGGACTGGGGATGTGTCGAAGCAACAAGTGGCCATGGCAACACAAGCAACTACAAGCGATTCGAGTCTTTGGCATCGGAGGTTAGGACATCCTTCTTTTGAGAAACTTCGAAGCTTATTTCAGAATCAGGACATTGGTTATTGTAATCGGGTTGACAATTGTGATATTTGCATCCGGGCTAAGCAAACTCGTCTCCCTTTTCCGAGTAGTTCAATACAAACAAAAGCATGCTTTGAGTTGATTCATTGTGATATTTGGGGTGCCTACAAAACCCCGTCTACGACAGGAGCCCACTACTTCCTCACTATTGTTGATGATCACAGTCGAGCCGTTTGGGTTTATTTAATGAGGCAGAAATCTGAAGTTGGTACTATTTTACCGGCGTTTTGTAGTATGATACAAACCCAATTCGCTCAGCAGGTAAAGCGCATAAGGGCTGATAATGGTCCTGAATTCAGTTCTCATATTGTTCGAGATTACTACACCACTCATGGGATTCTTCTTGAGACTAGCTGCACTGATACGCCTCAACAAAACGGAGTCGTTGAGAGGAAACACCGACACCTCCTTGAGATGGCACGGGCCTTACGATTCCAAGCTGGACTTCCGGTTCGATTTTGGGGAGAATGTATTCTAACAGCCGCCTACATCATCAATCGACTTCCGGTGAAACCACTTAATAATCAAGTGCCTTACTCATTGCTTCTCGGTAAGAAACCGGGATACGACAACTTACGGACTTTCGGGTGTCTCGTGTATTCTCGTGTATGCTCACGATAACAAGAAGAGTCGAGACAAGTTTGCAGAGCGTGGTCATGCAGGTGTATTTATGGGATACCCGAATGGTCAGAAGGGCTATCGGGTTTACAATTTAGCTAGTCAACAAATGATTACGTCTCGCGATGTAATTTTTGTGGAAAATCGATTTCCATTTCTTGAGCAATCTCAGAAGGAACACCCATCTGTCATCCTTGAATCAGAAGATGTCAACCATTCACAAGGGCCTTCTATGGAAATATTATCTGATGCAACTTTGGACACATCTCCATCACTGACTACAGAGCACATTGAGCATGAAAATCAAATTGTTCATGATCATTGCCCAACCCAAGAGCACAATTTGAGGAGGAGTACACGACTACGACAATTACCTGTTGCGCTTCGCGACTACGACATATCCCTTCCAGAATCATTGCTCGTACCCGACTCTACCCCAACAACAAGCTCAACCGAGTTATATCCTGTTGCCAACTTTGTAAATTATGACAAGTTCACAAGTAAACATGCAGCCTTTTTGTCGGCCATCACCGCCGAAGATGAACCAGAAAACTTTAAACAAGCTGCTATTCATCCACATTGGAGAGAAGCTATGCAGAAGGAAATTGCAGCCCTCGAAGCCAACGGTACTTGGGAATTAACTAATCTACCGTCAGGAAAGAAAGCTGTGGCATGTAAATGGGTTTATAAAGTCAAGTTTCTACCTGACGGAAAGGTGGAACGCTATAAAGCGAGACTTGTTGCCAAAGGTTTCACTCAAATCCAAGGTATTGACTTTCATGAAACCTTTGCGCCAGTTGCCAAATTAGTAACCTTTCGATGCCTTGTTGCGGTCGCAACAACACGAAATTGGAGGATGCACTAGCTCGACGTCAACAACGCCTTTTTACATGGTGACTTAAGTGAAGAGGTTTATATGAAAATTCCAGAGGGATTTTCAAAACCGGGAGACACAAGAGTTTGTAGGCTACGAAAGTCGATTTATGGCTTGCGACAAGCTTCTCGGAATTGGCACGCCAAATTCACCAGTTCATTAAGAAATCTTGGGTTCCAGCCATCACATTCTGACCATTCCCTGTTTGTGCATCACAAAGGGGACACTCACGTCATTGCACTTATATATGTTGATGATGTGGTGTTGACAGGAAATAATGAAGATTTCATTGCTAAGGTGAAGCATCAACTGGACACAGAATTCAGTATAAAAGACCTTGGATTGCTTAAATATTTTCTGGGAATTGAGGTGACGCACACCGCGACAGGAGTGACGCTAAATCAACGAAAGTATGCCTTAGACATACTACGTGACAGCGGTATGGAGAACTCGAAACCCATCTCATTTCCCATAGAACAACGTCACAACTTGGACAACGCTACTAGGCTGGGAGAAGGTGATCCAAGTCAATTTCGGAGAACCATCGGCCGACTGCTCTACTTAACCATCACTCGTCCGGATTTACAATTCTCCGTCAATTACCTATGTCAGTTCGTTGGAATGCCAAAACAAGAGCACTTTGACGCACTCAAAAGGGTACTCTGATACATCAAAAGTGCACCAGGACAAGGCCTGCACTTCCCCAATGACAACGAACTAACACTTGAAGCCTACTGCGATGCTGACTGGGCAGGGTGTGCCCTTAGTCGACGATCGACTACTGGATATTATATCAGACTTGGACGAGCACCCATCTCTTGGAGGACGAAGAAGCAAAGCGTTGTCTCTCGGTCGTCTGCGGAAGCTGAATATCGGGCCATGGCCACTACCGTCAGTGAAGTTGTGTGGCTTCGGCATCTTCTTTCGGAACTTGGAATTCAGCCAAATTGTGCTACCAAGCTCCACTGTGACAACCAAGCAGCACTCCACATTGCCGCTAATCCCGTGTTTCATGAGCGAACCAAACATGTCGAGATCGACTGTCACTTTGTTCGAGAGCGAGTTCTTTCTCAAGAGGTTCAACCACTTAAGGTGAGTTCCAAAGAACAATTGGCCGATTTATTCACCAAAGCTCTGGGACACGATCGTTTGTGCTACTTACTTGACAAGCTTGGTGTTCACGATGTTCACGCCGCAGCTTGAGGAGGAGTATTGGAGCCCATGGACCTTTGGCCCAATTGTTTACTTTTCCGGCTTGTAATTCTAGGGTTTGTTGCTTTGACGTTTGGTATTCTGCTATGAACAAGCAGATATATATACTCTGCTGTGTAATGTTTCTGAGTTCAAGACAACAATTCTGAAATTTACAGATAACAAAATTCTCACCCATTAAACCTTTGAACCCTTGACCTTTTTAGCTCGACCCCGATCCGATTCTGAAAACCTTGATAACCATATATCATCGTTGTCATGTTCATCCCATGTTGTTCTCCCCCTTATTATGGCCAAACCACTTGCCATATTTGTCATGTGTGGAAGACAAGTGTGTAATGTGTAGTTACCGAATGATTAAGAACTCATCTTTGTCCACGCAATTCCAGCTGGGGAAAGCTTAAAAAAGATGTTAAATTCTGTTCTAGACCATCAACATTACAACACCCCCTGCAGTAGATTATAATATATATTTAGTCGGCTTCAGCAAAGACTAGAACGGCGTCGTATGATGCAGACTGAACATCGGCCAAAGGGTTGGATTTGGGTCCAACCTTTTATGAACCGTTAGATCAATCAAGGTTTCATCTAACGGTTGATAGTTTTTTTTTATCTTGTTCAAACAGTTGATCGGATTGGATCCGTCAGTTAACGACGTTAACTAGTTAACAAGTTAATTTCGTCAGTTAACGACGTTAACAAGTTAATTTCGTCAGTTAACTAGTTAACTAGTTAACAAGTTAATTTCGTCAGTTAACTAGTTAACCCACGTGTTAACTAGTTAACAAACAAGTTAATTTCGAAACTTAACTAGTTAGCTCCGTCAGTTTTTTAGGTTAACTAGTTATCTCACTTAACAAATTAATTCAGTACATTTATATTTTTACAAAATGGTGCAAAAATTAAACTGTCCACAAACTAAAGTTGGGTGACTTAATGTAATTAAAAAAAATTACTTAGACACCATCTTCTTCCTCCCGCATCAGGACTCATCGTCTCCCTACCGTCGACCGGACGTATGCCGGCGATCAACCAGCTCTCCCCCGCCACCAACGACCGGGAATTGGAATTTTTTAGCACAATTTTAAAAAATATGTACCGTCAGTAGCCAAATGCGTAAAAATGTCCAGAAATAGCACAATATGACTGGCAGGCAGCGCTGCGCCAGCCAGATAGCGCTGCGCCACCACCCAGCGCAGCGCTAGCGCTACCCAGCAGGCGCAGCGCTGGCTGCCTAATCAGATTAGATACCGTCAAATCTCCGTTAGGGTTTCCTCAAACCCAGCCAGCAATGCGCTGGCTAGGTGGCGCAGCGCTGGCTAGGTGGCGCAGCGCTGCCTGGGTCTGAAGAAACCCTAAGGCCTCAATTTTCAGTATAAATACCCCTCTATGATGCAGTTTTGGACCACTCACCTCCCTTGCCCTAAACTTAGAATTTGAAGTAGGCAGCCGTCACCAAGATTAGAATATGTCGTTCTTCAACTCTGGCTCTAGGTCTCGGAAGAGTAAGCGTAAGTGAAATTCGTTTGGGTGCTTTGTACTTATCTCATTTTTGCGTTTAACGCATTAATCTTGTGTACTGTTGTTCTGTAGTGACAGATACTGAGAGGGTAATGCACAAGTTGAAGAAGCCGGTGGAGGAGGACTTGTTCGTTTATGAGGCCAGTGTGGTTAACTGCTGGTGTGACTTAAGGGCGACTAGATCCGTTCGACCGAGTGATCTGGAACGCTATTTTGGCTGCCCTCGTGAGAGAGAGGTAAAAAAAGGGTTCGAATTTAATTTTATTCATTTTCCTAGTTATCAAAACCCTCTATGTTTGATTTCTGATCTGTAGGAGAAGGGGTGTGGTTATTATGAAAAACTGGAGGTGCGAGAGGCCGTGGATGCTGCTATTAAGGAGAAGGACCAAATCATTCGGGCGAAGGACGAACTACTTGTTCGAGCGAATAGGGAGAAGGATGACATCGTTGAGGAGAAGGACAACATTATTCGAGAACTGAGGGAAGAAATTTCATGGTTGCACGTTTCAATCAATAGGTTGCTCAGGGAAGGGCCTCCCCCACCACCACCCGGACCTTGTCCTTACAATTGACATCCATGTTGGGCCTAGTGTTGTTTGTGTTGTTTTTCTGTTGTTGTTGTTGCTGTTGTTGTTGTTGTTGTTGTCGTCGTTGTTGTTGTTGTCGTTGTTCGCGTCATTATAAAAGTTAATAAAATGACTGGGTTGTAGTTGCAGCCTTTCTTCATTGTGTTGTCAAATTTCATTTGTTGTTATGACATAGTTGCAGTCTTTCTCAGTTGAAGGATTGACTAATAAAAGTAACTTCATAGTACAACTACAAAACATTAGGTTACATTGAAACTGAAACATGAAATTGACAACCACACATTTGAAATACAGATTACCAAACACAAACTACCAAACCCATAATACTAAAACATTTCATAGTGCAATTAACCGTTCCTTGTAGGGTTTGGATTTCTGCTGCTTCGCCTCGCACGTCGGCACGTCCTCCTATTGTGCCCTTCTTCATGGCAGTAACTGCAGTGAGGCTCAATATCTTCAACCAATCCATCTCGTTGCGTATGCGAGAATGTCGTGGTCGCCCCATCTCCCTGACCCTTCCTGGGTCAGGCATCAACTTAGGCCCTCCATGAGGCACCCAGTCGTCTTTCGAGCCGATAGGGAGGAAACTCCGTCCGTATATTTGTTTTACTGTTTCCAGCCTGTAATGGTCGTTGGCGTAGTATAAGGGATCTTGATTGGCGGCGTTACATGCGGCCACAACATGTGAACAAGGCATCTTCCACTGTTGGAACTTGCCGCAGGAGCAATGACCGTCCCCCTCCTCGTAGTCCAAGCGAACTTCTTGCCTATTGTTTCCCTTCCCGTTGCTGCGATTTATCGCCGTCTGTATTTCGAATATGCCAGCTTCGTAATCGAATTGCCTCACTGTGTGGGAAGTGGCCTTATTCACTCTTTTCTGCAGGCGCTTAAGACACTTCTTCGTCCAAATTTCACCGGCCGCCTGTTCTTCTCGAACCCTCTTTCGTCGATCTTCAAAATACGTTTGCAGCCTGTAGAAAGTGGATTCCACCAAAGCTGCAACAGGGAGAGCCCGGATTGACTTGAATGCCCCATTCACGCTCTCCGCCATGATTGATGTCAATTGGTTCCATCGTGCCCCATCGTGTTGAGCGTCTACGGCTCTTGACCAATATAATTGATCTTCAAGCGCCCATTTTTTATTTACGGGGTCGTCCCTTGCGAATCTTGTTGCCCCCTTTATGAACTTTCTGAAGGACCGGCGTTTAGCTGCAGGTAAACAAGAATGGATTACAAATGATATACGCTGAAATTGTTAAGTACTTGGTGGAGTGTCATGATACTGACCTAAATTCATAAGGCGGTTTTTCATTTTAGGGTTCTTGGCGGCTTTGTTGTAATTGCTTACATAGTGTCTGGCGCACCATCGCCAATGCCATCCAAATTGGATTTTCTCCATTGCACTCACGATGCCCACATGTCGGTCGGATATGACACATACTCCGCGTCTCTGTGTCACTCGTCGTTGTATGCAATCAAAGAACCATTCCCAAGTCTCCTTGCTCTCAACATCCACGATTGCGAAAGCCACAGTGAAGATGTTCTTATTACCATCGAACGAACTAGCCATGAGTAGTGTGTGCTTGTATTTTCCGGTCATGAAGGTACCGTCGACGATGAGCACAGGAGGACAATGTTTGAAACCTTCAATGGACGGGGCAAAACTCCAAAACACACGGTCGAATTGGATGATTGTATCTCCATCAACCGTTGTCCATTCTTTCGTGACGAATTCAACTTCCGTCCCATAGTTCCGATCTTGTATTGCCTTCATTAGGGTAGGTAACTCGTTGTATGATTCCTCCCAATTACCATATATCCGCTCCATGGCGCGCTGTTTGTCGTTCCATGCCTTCTTGTACGAAATTTGTCGCCCGTACATAGTATGTATCTCTGTCTGAAGAAGGTTGATACGAATATGGGGGCGTGCCTGGACAAAGGGCGTGACTGCATCGGCTATGACATCAACGTCCAGCTGGGTCGGACTGATGTTGTTCTGACTGCCCAAACACGTATGGGCCGGATTGAATTGTTTTACCGTCCACACATCGCTCTCATCTGTAGTTAGCCTTATCCTCCACGGGCATCCATTGCGTTGACATCCATGTCGGCTCCCACAATCGCGGGACAGGGGGACATCTACATGCTGTCGGACTCTACGTGTAGAAGGAATCCTGGCGGCTGGCGGGTCAGGCACTGGGTAGTCAGCATGTCGTGGATGGGTGGCCTGCCGGGGTGCCCTCCTAGACTCAGACGTCCTATGGATCCCGCCTGAAGCATGCATCATTGACCTCAGTGTAGCATGCATCTCCTGCTGCTCCTGAGGCGTGATATGTGACTGGCCAGTAGTCACGTATAGCCTCTCCATGCCATCAAGCTACAACACATAATTAGAATGGTTAAACATGTAACTAGAAGTAGTTGTAATAATTATGACAGAACCTACGTACCAAAGACTGGTCGACGGCTCCTCGGCGAGAAACTGTACGTCTAGTGATGCCATGATACCACTGGTTGATCTCGTCGTGGAAGTGATAGGACTCCCTCTCCTCGCTCCGCAGCCACGGGCCTGAGGCGATGTGGTCAACACGAGTGGACCACATGTCTCGATATCCAGCAAATCTAGCTACCACATCAGTACGATGCCATCCACGCTGTGTCAGCTCCAGGTTACTGATGACCTCACCTACTGGCTGATCCCATGTAGGGACAGGCTGGTCCATCCCAAACTGACGCAGCACTCTATCAGGCCTATGCCACATAGCGCTGAAGAAGCAGATAAGCGGTGCGATGACGCGATGGATGGGGAAAGTCCCTGGACTGTAATGCTCACGGTCCGCCGAGTAGGGACACCACTATATGAAATAAAGTACAAAGTTAGACAACTACGAAACCTAAACTGTAAGGGAAAAAACACGATCTTCTTGTTAGAATACAATACCACGAATGGAGTCCCATCGTCAAACAGCTGGCGGTACCCCCCAACAAGGATGTATCTGGTCTTCGCGTGATACCATTCTTTCCAGCTACAAAATTGCGGAATGAACCACGTCATTCATACAACTTGATAAGATGGAATAAACCATGAAAATGGAAGAATAAGTCGTAGCCCGAACCTAGTCATACGTGGAATGGGGGAGTGCGTCGGTGCAATCTGTCGACTCTTGTGGACTCGACGCGCAATGGACGTAAATCTCTCCAGGGCCCACGCCTGAACCAGTGCCATCCAACCTCCAATGTCACCTACGTGGTCGCGGGACGGGTTGCTCTCTATGCGGAAAGCACACCGGCCAAGCTCCCTATATAGCCATGAAAGTGCGGCAGCCCCCCAAGCGTACTCGCCTATCTGGCTCATGTCCTCGAGCAGTGGAAGGAAGAAGAGTGAGGCGTGTGATCCTGACCGATCAGCAAAGATGCAGCTGCCGAAGAAGTCCAGAATGTATGCGCGACAGTGCTGCTCGATAGTCTCCTGGTCGGCGTCATCCCTGATGGTGCCAAAGTGGTTACGCAACCACGACATCTTCACTCTGCCAGCAGACAGGTCAGCGGTAGATGGTTTCTTCCCCAGAAGCTGCTCAACGTAAATCTGCAGATCAGAATCCACAGTCGGAATGCGCCTCTGCGACTCCACAAGCACACCATCGATGCTCAGACCAGTGAGAAAGTACATGTCCTCGAGTGTTATGGTTGCCTCACCGTGGTACAAGTGAAAAGTGCTCGTCTCGGGACGCCATCTCTCGACCAATGCGGTGATCAGCTCAGAATCAGGGGTAAAATCCAAGCAGTCACGCAACTGACCTAGACCTATGGGGGCAAGGTATGCCTCGAACCTAGGATCGTACTTCACGATCTTCTTAGAGAAGCGACAATTAAGCGTCATATGTGGGTCCTAATAGTTGGGGGAAGAAGATGTAACAAAATTAATAACTAGTACTCAATTTCTGAGTGCACCCTAAACATTTAAATGTAATTAACATTCACATATAATTAACAATCAAATATAACTAACATTTACATATAACAAACATTTATACATAACTAACATTTCAAATTGAAGTAACATTTCAATTATTACTATATAGTAATATGAATTAGGACTTACATTATTTGTAATTATATCAATTAGTATTATAATTATTAATATTATGTACTACTAATATTCATTAGTAGTGAATTACTAATTCTATTTAAATTTTTTAATATAATTACTATTATTTGTTACTTTTTAACTTTTTTAACGTAACTAATATTCTTTACTAATATTCGGAACTAATATTCGTTACTAATTACTATTATTAGTAAATTTCTAAGGTACATAATGTTCGCTACTAATTAATATTAGTAGTCAACTAGTAGTTAATTTGTATTTGAACCTAATATTACAATATAATATTCAAATTTGCTCCTAATTTGTATTTGATCCTAATAGTACAATATAATATTATACTAATTAATGTTCGCTCAAATTTGATCCTAATATTACAATATAAGTAATTAAATTATGAATATTATTAAAATAAATGCAACATTCAAACATAAATACCTTGTAAAAATAAATAACATTTCAAATGTACCAACCTGAGCTTCAAAAATTCCCGCCGCTCGATGTCGGTCAGCATCACCCCATAAAATCGACGGGTCCTCGGGACTACCACTTCGTACCCCAACCGGCACCTCTCCAAACATGTAATCCATCTACAATTTAATATCCACAAGCAATGTTAAATACATATAAAATCGTAAAACACAATTTAATTACCATATAATTTATAGCATGATACCTTTTGAGGGAGGGTTCAGGCCTTCTTCAAACGAAATTTCCTCGCCGGACAATTGCTATGAACCTACAAATAAAATACGTCATTAGCGTACAATAATACTAACAAAAAATTTATGACAAACACAAACAAACTATCAAAAATACCTTAGAGAGAATTGAGTTTCAGAAAGTATGAGAGGAGGTGTGAAGATGGTATGTGGGGGTAGGGGTATTTATACCAAAAAAAAAACGGTAGTATTGATCCCAGGTAGCGCTGCGCCACCCAGCCAGCGCAGCGCTGCCTGGGATCAATACTACCGTTAGTTAACGGATACATTGTAACGGCTAGTGTGCCACATGGCGCAGCGCTGCAACGGCACAAATTTGACTTGGCAGCCAGCGCTGCGCTGGCTGGGTGGCGCAGCGCTATCTGGCTGGCTGGCGCTGCCTGCCAGTCATATTGTGCTATTTCTGGACATTTTTACGCATTTGGCTACTGACGGTACATATTTTTTAAAATTGTGCTAAAAAATTCCAATTCCCCCAACGACCTCCCCCGCCTCCGACAACCCCTGCGTCCTCCCTTGTTTCCGATTTGCCAAGTTTCAGATCTATAACGGCATCCGATGTCAAGGAACGTGACCACCGGCGGTGGCGGAGGATGAGAAGGAGCGGAAATCAGATCTTCAGCGGATTTGTCAAGTTGAATCCTTCCTGACCTAGATCTCCACGGGATCAGAGACGGCAACACCGGTTGTTAGGTGTGCTCCTAGAAGACTCGAGCAGCGATTTGGCGAGGGCTTCATCGGGTTAAGGGAGCGCCGGTTGTGGTAGTGGGGGAAGCAACGGTGTTGATAGAAGATGGTGGTCGGATAGAAAGGGGTGAGAAACAGGGGATTATGAGCTTATGTGGTTTTGGTTGGACCGGTCCAACTTTTACAGGTTGAGTTCAAATCCGAAGCCACTTGAGCAGCATAGCCAGAAACACAAGGAGTGCAATATGAGGGAGGAAGGCTTCTAGCACAGTTCTGATGATAACAATTTTCAGCACTGGAAATCAAGGCTTTGTACTCCATCAGAATTTGATTCCCTTTACTAATTGCTACCAGCTACCATGTTATGATGTTATTCGTTCTAACTTGGAGAGCTCTTCTTTATTAATCATTCATCTTCTACATCTAAACGTCCTCGAAAACTGTAACTGCTCCAATCATGCATGATTGGGGGGCTAAAATGAATCAGTTTTATAATTTTTTGTTTACAATTGTACTAAATTAACTTATGAACAATCAAATTAGTGATTTTTACTTTAATTATTTTATAGTTGTTTATGATAATTCGAGATAAACATTTTGATAAAATTTAAGTAATTTTTTAGGTATTTTTCTTACTTGTTCATCGCTTACCACCATAAGAAATTGTATAGGAGAATATTTATCTTTCTAATAATAGTTTTTTTGGAGAAAAAATAAATCCATGATATACGTATGGATAACCTTAACGATGAACTTCAATAAAGTTTTATTTCGAGTGAGAGAGAGTATACACTTTTCAAAGATTATCCCTGCTTCACCATCAAAGTGATCAACAAAAGTTTCCGTCTTGAAACATTCCAACTACATGGAACCCCAAAAAACTTATTAGAGTGACTGACTTGGGGTCAAAAATTAGCTCTATCCTTAATGTAATCCAATATCACAATAGGTAATATACCAAATCATATTAATCATACTATTCTCTAATACAAATATTCTGTCAACATGTGTAGAGGGTTGAGTAACTCCAATACCATTTTATCTCGGCTTATGAATGAGTAACAATACAATATTTGATGATAAATCATTCAAATTAATAAAAATCGCCGGTGGCACATTCTAATTTTCATTTGGTCAAGACTAATACTAATAATATTAAGAACAAATATACGGGTGCAATGATCTAACGAAAATAACATTACATACTAAAAATAAATAATATATGTAACGTATTATATATTTTAGTAGTAATTGTATTATACTATTATTAAAATTTATGAAAAAAAAAATTAATTTCGGCTCAAGGCATCTTTTAATCGTGATTCCACCCTTGAATAGTATTCATAATCTTATCAACATCCTTCACATATGCACAGCAAAAGAAACAATGTCATATGCAAAAAAAAGGCAATAAGAAATCTTAGGACTATGGAGCTTGAGCTTAATTTCTATCAACGAATTATAAGTCACTCTTTTACCAATAAAGAAAGATAGAGTGTTAGACAATAATGATAAAGAGAAAAGGGGTGGAGGTTCTTCTTCAAGAAGTCCTCTAAATGGAGAGAAAAACTAAGAAGAGTTTCCATTGAATAGAACGAAGAATCTAATTGTCTAAATGCATTCCGTAACACAGTTGCACTAATGTTCAAAGAAGTCATAAGCTCTTAAGATAGAGTCGAGACTCTTCTAGTCGACCAGGGTTTTCTTATATTTAGTCTCATCATCATATCATATTTCTTACCCTTCTTCCTGAATCTCAATCTACGGAAGGTAAGGTTCCTAGTTGTACACACAGTACACGTCTGCTAGAAAACAAAGCAGCAAGGGAGTGACTGAAGCACAGAAGGAAACGAGAGTGTGTGAAAACAGTACATGACAACGAAACAGGTGTCGAGCAAGATTTTACTCGCTTCCCAATACCAAGCGATTTTAAAAAACACCAAGTTATACACAAAAAACAAGGAAATGTTACGAATAGCAAAGGGGATGAAATCAGCAAAGGAGAAAACACAACAACTTAAACGAAGGTAAGAAAGAAGGCCAACAGAGGGGAAATATCGCATAGGAGCGACCCCTGAGCCTTCGTTCCCCCTCTGTAGAAATTATTATTACACCGATTGAAAGGAAAGATAGTTTTACCAACTTTCCGAGGGTATCATTTTCAATTCTTTTCATCCCATGGCTGCTCCTGTGTTGTCTGTTGTTGTGAAATGTGACTTCCGTGATTACTATATCTCTTTATTCACTTTATGTACTGTATTTTACTTACTTTTATCTTCTACTTACGAATTCGTAGTGATAGATATGACGTTTTTATCATATAATAATAATAACATTAATACTTTTTTCTCGCTTAATACATAATTTTACAACGTGCACTAATATATTTTATTTACATTTAGAGAAGCTAAGGCCAAATAAAGAAGCAACAAATGTAGATATGAAATGACATTGAAGAATTCGAGACTCTCATTCACAGGGTAATGCCATTTATTCACCTCTACTCATGTATGATTCTTTTAGTTGGGTTGTATCTTATAGTTTGCTAATATTACCGTCTTTCAACAAGCATTTAATATTTTGTATGTAGGCTGATAAGAAGTACTAATGCTATCATTAATAAATGATAAACCTCATATATGTCACTATTAGTGCAGAGTACTGCGAATTTGTAAATTATGTTTTTTTTCATCTTCATTGGTCTTCTTAGCTTCTCTGAATGTAAACAAAATATAATAGCACTAATACACGTTGTAAAACCATGTGTTCAGTGAGAAATAAGTATTCATGCTAACATTAATGAATGATAAACCTCATGTCTATCACTACTAGTGCACTACTCGAATTCGTAAGTAAAAAGGATAAAAAGAATGAAAAGAAATTTTTTTAGATTTTGTAAATTATATTTTTTTTTGCATCTTCATTGGTCATCTTAGCTTCTCTAAATGTAAACAAATATATTAGCACTGGTACACGTTGTAAAATCATGTATTCAGTGATAAAGAAGTATTAATGCCATCATTAATGAATGATAAACCTTATATCTATCACAACTAGTGCACTACAAATTCGTAAGTAAAAAGATAAAAGATATGACAACAAAATTTTCAAGATTTTGTAAATTTTTTTTTTTGTATCTTCATTGGTCTTTTTAGCTTCTCTTAATGTACAAAGTATAGTATAGTAGCACTAGTAAATGTTGTAAAACCATGTGTTCAGTGATAAAGAAGCATTCATGCTATCATTAATGAATGATAAACCTCATATCTATCACTAATAGTGCACTATAGTGAATTCATAAGGAAAAGGATAAAAGGAGGTTGTAGGTTGGTGTCTAGTTTGTTATAATCCAACTACAACTTCTAGAATGTTAAGAGCAAAAACACAATAGAATTCACAGCAATTAGAGCAACTGAGCTGAAGGCTGAACAAGCTAGGCTGAACAAGTATAAGACTATCAAAGAAAACAAGCAAGAGGATGGGATGGAAAGAAGGATGCAGAGAAGAAGAAGGAGTAGCCATGCAAGGGAAGGAGTATGTGGTGTAAGGAGATCAAGAATTGGCGTATTGAAAATTTCTTTAGGAAGTTTGAAGGATTCTGAGTTTAGTTTTCTTGCCAGCTACCAGCTAAGTACTTGTTATCCAAATGCTTTCTGTATTTTGGTTATGCATTTTCTTAAACTATTGTTTGTGTAGCGAGGTAGAGTTCAAAGGCATCAAGAATTGGCATAGCCTAACAAGAATGCTTTAACTCAGAAATAGGAATTTTATATCTACCATGTCCACTCCTGTCACAAGTTTTAGCAACCAACTTTAACAAGGAAATGCATGCAGTGATTCATATACAGACTTGGTCCCGGTACCATATCCACTAGTATACGTTGTAAAATCATGTATTCAGTGAGAAAGAAACATTCATGCTATCATTAATGAATGATAAACCTCATATCTATCAGAACTAGTGCACTATTGTGAATTCATAAGTAAAAAGATAAAATGAGGTTGTAGGTTGGTGTCTAGTTTATTATAATCCAACTACAACTTCTAGAAGATTTTGTTTGTTATGTCAGCTCTATAGTGATTGTTACTAAGCAATAGTAGTTGATAAGTAAGGTTGTTGGTTGGAAGATTTCTGAATCTATTTAGCTGTTAGAAGATTTCTTAATCCATTTAGCTGGTTTCTAGTATGGATATACTTCATGCTAACGACCATCTAGGAGCCAATAGAGGAGTTATTGTATTGTTGGTGTTCTTGTTGTCTTAGTAGGTACTCTGTTTTATGTTTATTGATAGTTACAGGTTGTTAGCTAGGTATCTTCACTAACATATGTCTATTGATAGCTAAATATTTCATTATCTTCTTACTTACCAACATATGTTGTTCAGATGATACATACGCCACTTCTTATAAGTTACCTGTATAGAGTTTCATCTAGATCTACTTCGAATTTGAAAGTAAAAAGATGAAAAGAATGACAAGAGGTTTTTCAAGATTTTGTAAATTATGTAATTTGCAAATTCATTGGTCTTCTTTGCTTATCTGAATGTAAACAAATAATTTTAGCACTGCACGTTGTATAACCATGTATTCAGCGAGAAAGAAGTACTAATGCTATCATTAATAATTCATAAATCTCATATCTATCACTACTAGTGCACTACTCGAATTCGTAAGTAAAAAGGATAAAAAGAATGAAAAGAATTTTTTTTAGATTTTGTAAATTATGTTTGTTTTTCATCTTCATTGGTCAAACTTAGCTTCTCTAAATGTAAACAAAGTATATTAGCACTGGTACACGTTGTAAAATCATGTATTCAGTGAGAAAGAAGTATTACTGCCATCATTAATGAATGATAAACCTTATATCTATCACAACTAGTGCACTACAAATTCGTAAGTAAAAAGATAAAAGATATGACAACAAAATTTTCAAGATTTTGTAAATTATTATTTTTTTGCATCTTCATTGGTCTTTTTAGCTTCTCTTAATGTACAAAGTATAGTATAGTAGCACTAGTAAATGTTGTAAAACCATGTGTTCAGTGATAAAGAAACATTCATGCTATCATTAATGAATGAAAAACCTCATATCTATCACTAATAGTGCACTACAGTGAATTCATAAGTAAAAGGATAAAAGGAGGTTGTAGGTTGGTGTCTAGTTTGTTATAATCCAACTACAACTTCTAGAATGTTAAGAGCAAAAACACAAGAGAATTCACAGCAATTAGAGCAGCTGAGCTGAAGGCTGAACAAACTAGGCTGAACAAGTATAAGACTATCAAAGAAAACAAACAAGTGGATGGGATGGAAAGAAGGAAGCAGAGAAGAAGGAGGAGTAGCCATGCAAGGAGATTAGGTCTGATGTAAGAAATGGAAAAAGGTTCAGTGAAGCCTAATGTTGCCATCTACAATATGGCTATTGATCATTTATGGGAAGTGGGGATGGTTGAGGACGCAAGAAATTTTTTTACTCAGCTGTGAACATAAGAGATTACATCCTAATGTTCAGACATATACAATAGTAATTAAAGGACTTTGTCGTGAACATTTGGTAGCTAGATGAATCATATGATATGTTGAGAAAAATGGATAGCATTTGTTTGCCAAATGAGTGGACTTATATCGTGATCATCCGTGGATTTATCCTGAACAAAGGTCTAGCAGAAGAAGAAAGTTTAATTGATGAGATGATGTCGATAGGTTTCGATTTTGATGATATCACATTTTCTTTGCTGTGTGGAATTATGGGTAAAATAACCATTTTTTAGCTGATTTGTAAATTGAGATTTGGGTTGACTTTAGAGTTATCTGTTATGATACTTTCAATTAGGATAATATTTTTTTTCAACTGATTATGGATTCTATTATGATATTTTTAAATTACTATCTATTTCCATGTTTAACTTTTCTTTAGCTGATTTGTAAATTGAGATCCGTGAGTAAAATCAATTTGTTTTTGTAATTTCCGTCGTGGGCTTTTGTCTCCAAATGTGTAATGAAATTGAACTCTAATTTCCGTAGTGAATGAATGCAAGACAAGCAAATACGAAGATGTTAAGCATGCAAGGAAAATTTCTTCAGGCTCACACTTTTATCTTCTACTAGTATTTCTTTCTCACTATAAAATTTTCAAGATTTTGTAAATTATATTTTTTTTTTGCATCTTTATTGATCTTCTTAGTTTCTAAATGTAAACAAAGTATATTAGCACTAGTACACGTTGTAAACCATATATTCAGTGAGAAAAACGTACTAATGCTATCACTACTAGTGCACTACCGCGAATTCGTAAGTAAAAAGATTAAAGGAATAAAAAGAAAATTTTCAAGATTTTGTAAATTATGTTTTTTTTCGTCTTCATTTACCTTTCCAGAGTGTCATTCTCATTTTTCGAATGCTTTCCCATCTATGTGGCGGAAATATGCTCTGTTTTTCATCGAAAATGTGTGATGTTGCTTGTTCTTGAGTGAGCGATGTGTTCTGTGGCGATTAGTGCTTTTCGTCAAAATTTTCCCCTCTTATATATATGTTATATTATGTTAATGAGCCTACATATGAAAGCCCAAATAAAAAATGTTGTAGGTTGATTAGGGTTAAAAGCCCATTATTTCAAAAAATAATGTTATAAAGCTCGTGATTTTTAGGTACGATCTTTCATTTAAGCATAACTTCGTGAGCGATTAAAATATTATCAGTAATAATGATCATACCTTGAACAAATCCATTTTGAGATGGGCTAATGATAAATGGCAGAACGCGTCTCAATAGTCCAACAAGATTTTTTGAGATAGCTTTATATAGAACTGTGCAAAGTCCAATTGGCCGCAACTATTTCATTGATTCTACCTTTTTCATTTTTGAAAGTAGTGTTATTCGGGTGTGATTAATTGTCTTAAGCCTTCTTCAGGATCCAAAAAAATCGGCAATTGCAATTGTAACTTGTCGTCCTACAATATCCCAGTATGTTTGAAAAAAAAAAACACACGTGAAACCATCAGATCCCGACGCTTTATTTGAACCAAATTAAAAAATGACATCATATGTATCTCTTGATCCTTATACAATTTTTCTTAATTACAAGTTTGTTAGACCATGTGTATGTAGTACCTGAGAAGTCCACATCAAGTGAAATAAATGCGTTAAAGCTAGCCATTGATCTTGCATTAGGTTGAAGCTCGAACAACAAAAAGAAGGCATAAAGAAGAGGGAAGAACATCAGACATCTTCATCCATAAGCAAAGCATGAAAGATCGAAACTAATAAGATTCTGAATCAATTGAATTAATCGAATCGGCAAAGGTATTGGCAGAGCAAGAATCAATCGAATTACATAACATTTAAGGTGATGCTAATCCTGTCTAACCATAACATTAAGCACAATTTACTTATAATTTATTTATTACGTCTGAGTCTGAAGTAAGAAATTTAGGGGATCAACTTCATTACACTGAAAGAGGAAAAAGGAGGAGATATTCATATCACGTACCATGGTCCTAGTAGTAGCACATAACAATTTCATGACTGAAAGCACTCTTAATTTCAGGACAATATAAGCATGTTGAAATACTGTCATCTCCGTAGTCATACTTGTATATGTGTTCATCTCTCGAACATGTGAAGTAGATATTGTTCTTCTTCAATCCGACTTCAGATGCACAACATCCAAAACAATGTTCAGCGTTAGTGATAAAGAATGCTCTATCACCAAGATTTTTGAACTCTTCCAATCCCATTCTCCTTCGATCAACCTTAAACACTTGTATCTTCGAAATCACTTTGATATCTTGCTCATGTCCAGCAAATGCGACATGAAAAAGCAAGAGCTCACCACATGATTCAACCAAATATTTCTTTCTCTTCGCGCTCCCTCTCGGGTCTTGTAGATAATCATCGATAATTTCAAATGCTTTGGCTTCCCAAACTAGTTGTACTTCAAGTTCAACCAAGACGTGCAATCTCGATGGCATTAACTTGATTACATAAATCTTATCATCACAAACAGCAATACTTCTCACCTTAGAACCCCCTTCGATCACTGTCCAATTATCATCGCCAACTTGACAACGCAACATCACCATCTCCCTGAAACACCGTTGAGATCGTTGTATCCTGGGAGAAAGACGCCTTGTGTAGGGGAATCTATCTTAAGGAAACTGTGCAAACACATGCCTCGATTACAGTTTTCTTTCGATTTCAATTTCGTTATGGTTTTCTAATCCGTGTTGATTTTATGTCCAACAACTTAAGATAGATTCTATGAGTTTTGTTAAGCGGTTTATACATAACCTCATCTCTCAATTCTGTCGTAGATAAATTATGGGACCGTGGCTTTTCCCTTTTTTGTTTTAACGTGAATAGTTTTCTACTGATAAAGGTACATACCTCTTCTCGGAAGAAAGAAAATATTCTATTTTTCTTGTTTTATTAATTGTTCCTCGTCAATAAGAATGAAAATAACAGAATTTTTAGGGGTATTTGTTTGTCTCCTCGACAGGTGGAGTGGAAGACTCTTGCCACGTTGGTCCGGTGGTTAAGTGTTGCAGGGTTGATGTTTAGAGAGGAGTTACAGCGGTGGCTGCCTTCATGGATGGCAAGCCATGAACCTAGTTGATTTTGGGGATGGTTTTTGGTGTGGCTGGTTCTGGGATTTTGCCTTTGCTTCGTCCAGTTGCTTTTGAGCTCAGTTAGTTTTTTTGGGGTTTTCGCAGCATGGTAGGTTTGTTTTGGTGGTCTTGCTAGCTGTGGGCGGGATTCTTGTTCAGAGGGGGAACTCCCTTTGGGGTCTACATTTTTTGGGTTTGTGTGGGGATGATGCTGTTTATAGCTTGTGTTGGGTTGGGGGTTTATTTGCAGGTTTGGTGTTGTGGGTGTACAGAGTTCTCTTTATTTATATATATGAAATCATCATTTATCAAAAAAAAAAAAAAAAGAATGAAAATAGTTTATGCATCTTATTAAGCTATACTATTTTATGGGATATATCTAGAAGTGAAATCGCACCAGTGCAAAGATCCAACTCTCGGAAACATCCCTCCGCCTATTGCCCTACCCCATCTCTCTCGCTTCCCTCCCGCTGCCACCCTTCCCTTTTGTCCTCCTCCTCCACTGCGACGGCGGCGACACCTCATCAATTTCCCCTCCCTATCATCTCTCTCTCCGACAACAAATCCTTACTCTCATCGACATATGAACACAGATTAATTAAACAAATCTTGACGGGAGGGCAAATTGATGAGGTGTCGACAAAAGGGAAGGGCGGCAACGGGAGGCAGTAAGAGAGATGGGTAGGGTTTCAGGTAGGCCTTTGGGAGAATTTGTAAAGGATGGAATTGGGTAGGGTCCAAAATGCAATGTAGGCAAACCTGGATTACTATTGGGGTTTTCACTTAAATAAATATATTAAATTAACTATTTACTTAAATAAATATCATTCAAAAGTATTGATATTTGTAGGTATAAACGACCAGACCCCAGGCGATATCGCCCCAACCCCAGTTATTTCCGATCCACCCGATTCAAATCTGCCCAACCACCGATTAAATGCTGTCTGGCAGGACCCCAGGCGATCTCGCCTGAACCAGAGGCGATCTCGCCCGGACTACAGGCGATCTCGCCCGAGGCCTAGGGATTGGGCAAACTCGCCCCAACCCTTATAAATACCCCATTTTCAACCCCACCATTCCCCCACACCACTCTTTAACCCCCAAAGGCAAAGGTAAGTCCCCTTTCTCCCTATTTTTTTTAAATTACATTTTTTAGTAGGTTTTAGGTTAGAGAATTAGTTTAGGGTTTTAGATAGAGAATTAGTTTAGGGTTTTAGGTTAGAGAATTAGTTTAGGGTTTTAGGTTAGAGAATTAGTTTAGGGTTATTATGGTAGATAATTTTTTCAAAGTGATTTATTAACACTGTCATATTGACGTTGTAGGATTTTTATAAAACGGAGAGAACCTTTTTTCGCACCGTTACACAAGGTACGTAGTACATACATTATTTATTGTTCTTATGTCATTGTGAACCATGTCATTCTTTATGGATAGGTTAGAGAATTAGTATGATTTTGTGGTTAGCGAATTAGTATAATATTTAGGTTAGACAATTAGTATAATTTTGAGGTTAGAGAACTAGTATACTTTTGAGAAAGAGAATTAGTATAAAATAGTTTTCCTAACAATTTACTATACAATAGATGTCGAACTATGGATGGGCTGAACCGTTGGTTGATCGGACTCCCTGAGGGCGTTAGGCCTCAACCTGGTGATTGTTCTCTATTGTGGGGGGAGAACAAGCATAGGGCTACTTTAGTGTGGCGTGACCCTCAGGCGTGCAAGGCGCTGAAGTTGCGACAGCGTAGTTCTTGCTGAAGTACGAGGCATTCTTGAGAGAGTGTCGACTACTCCCTGTTGTTCGTTTACTCGGTTCCACACCGTGTAAGGAGCTCGTCAAAGCATTGATTGAGAGGTGGCGGCCAGAGACGAACACATTCCACCTGATACAGGGCGAGGCGACGATCACTTTGGAGGACGTTGAGGTACTTACAGGTCTTCATATCGATGGAGTTCCGGTTACCGTAGCGGGACAGACGTGATCCGGGTGTTATATGTGAGGAGTTGTTGGGTGTCCGACCCCCAGCTGGGAGTTGTACGGGACAATCAGTGAAGATTTCGTGGGTGAAGGGAATGTTTGATCGTCTACCGGCTGGTACTCCAGCAGATGTTGTTATCCGCTACGCACGAGCCTACACTTGGGTTCTTCTTGGCGCCATTCTACTAGCTGACCGGACTGGAGACTTGATACCGGTTCATCTACTCAAACTTATTGGGGACTCTGTGGTTGCATCCACGTTCAGTTGGGGTAGTGCGGTACTAGCATGGCTGTATAAGGCCATGGGGAGGGCGGCCTTCTTCACGGCAGGGAGCCAGAGGGGTACTGGTGACTTGGGAGGATTCACCTTGCTGGTCCAGCTTTGGGCCTTGGAGAGATTCCCGATCATAGCCGAACGCTACGTAGCAGGTGGTGACCCACCAGATGCTGACACCGTTCCTCGTGGTGTGCGCTGGATGTCTGTCATCCGGCGCCATCAGCATCGCGTGGCTATGAAGCTCGAGGAAATACGCTACGCACTTGACCGGTCCACGAAGTTCTTGGTTAGGAATCTTAGCCAATTGATCAGAGCCAACCGGGCGGCTCCCAGGGTTTCTCGAAAGACAGTGGGTTCGAGGACTGGGCCCAGCGACCTGATTTCGTACCGCAGGCCACCCAGACACCACCGTACACTCACATGTTACGTGATCGGACAACATTGCGCCCGCCGGATTGCTACACAGACGAGCAGCGGTAGAGGCGCCAGAGGGGTCGGAGGCATTGATTAGTTTCACTTTTTTGTTACTGGTTATTATGTTCTGATGTACTATTTTTATTTGCTGTACTATGTTGATTTGGTTATTATGTTATTTGATGTACTGGTTATTATGTTCGATTTAGTATTTTCATCAGTTGTTCTGTTTTAGTGATTTGCACTTTCATGTCATTTCGCTGTTAATGTTTTGCAATGACATTCAAACATTTCGATATATAGTTGGATGGAAAACTATTCCGACACATTTTAGAATTCTCGTGACAAAGTGTGGTCGGCCATTTTAGAATTGTAATACTTTTGGTTTGGTGACTCTCCCCCGAAACTAACAAGGATTTAAAGGCTCGTTAGTTGCCCAGGCTTTAGGCAGATCGCCCAGGACCTAGGCGAGATCGCCCAGGCTACGCGTAGGCGAGATCGCCCAGGTCCTAGGCGAGATCGCCTAAAGCTTGGCTATTTTCGGACCCGTGACTCTGACCTGGTCGGGAATCTAATCACGGGTGGCCTTTACAGGGGTTGGGGCGATATCGCCTAGGCCTGGGCGATATCGCCTAGCCTGGGCGTTTATATTTATAGTTTTGAATGGTATTTATTTAGGTCAATAGTTAATTTTTTTATTTATTTCAGTGAAAAGCCCATTACTATTTCTAGAAGACAAAAAACTTAAAAATTAATTCAGTTAGCCAGTTGGTTCAAAATATTTAAAATTTTACAAATAAGAACTAACGGCTTTAAGTACGGGATAAATTTGAGATTTTTTAAACTTGAAGCTTTTCCAAAATAATTCACCAAAGTTGAAGCTTTTTAGAAATAATAACCCTTTTCGTTTTCCCGTTTCCGTTTCTGTTTTTCTTCCTGAAGCATCCACACCAACACTTGCAAAGTGAATTGCAAAGGTGACATGGCAACACTTTGCAATTGCAAAGTGAATTGCATTGGTGTGTGGAACTCTCCAAATAATGCAAGCTTGCTATTTTAGCAATTCACTTTGCAATTGCAAGTGTGGGCCCATGATGATTTAAATGAATATTTAATGTAGTTGAATGATTAGTGGTCATTTAAATGTAGTTGGTTAGATAAATAATTTAATTATACAATTTGTTAACTCTAAGCCAACATAAATATTAAATAAATTATATATATATATATATATATATATATATATATATAATATATATATATATATATATATATATATATATATATCTAATCTAGGATTTAATGATTAAATGATAATATGATATATGTGAATTAGTTACATAATTTGATTATATAATTTGTTAACTTTAAACTAAACAAAAGATTAGTTTGTGAGTTTAAATATAAACCTTAAATAAATATTGGATATATATTATATATGTATTAGTTAGATTTAATAAATTTCATACATAAAAATAATGAAGTGAACTTTAGTGTATCCATGCCTACGGTTTCTCAAAATCGTCTTCCCGTGTACGAGGAGTATCTTCGAAATCATACAAGGATACGTAGTAGGTCAACAAATAGTCAACTTCAAGCAGATTTGATAGAAGAGCTATGGAACCGATTTGGAGACGAGGAGGATGATGACTAATATGTATGATGACGCTAGATTTACCGCGCTCATCTCTCCATTCCTAAATGACATTTCATCCATTTTACACACTTCTATGCATAATTTGAGGTAGATTCTCATTTTTGTGTCAAACACTGTGTTTTAGTGCCCTTGACCCATTTCGGGTCTATTTGATGTCGTTTTGTAGTTCTTTCATGTGAGTTACAGGCTACAGATGTCAAAGGAAAGTCTAAGACGAGTTGCACGAGGTTTGGATCGCTTTGGGGGCACTTCGGATCGCATCGGAGCACTTTGGGACGCGTTTGAAGGAAGAAATTCAAAGCTGAAAATCATGTATAAAAGTGTGGTTCAAAAGTGCGGCCCAAGTGCATTTTTTGGGCGCACTTTTAAACACCTGCGGATTTTGGTCTATTTTGAGAGGAGAGACAGATTAGGATTATTCAGACTTCACTTTCAGACTTCATTCTGATTTCGACGAACCAGACACTCTCGGAGGAGGATTTTGAAGCTTTGAAGTGACGATTAAGCGAGGAGAAGCGAGGATTAACTCAGGAGTTTCTAGGATTCATCAGGATTAGGTTTTCTCGGAGTAAGATGTCTTCTTCTCCGGTTTTCTTCTCCATTGTTTTTGTGATTGCTTATGCGATGATGTCGAGCTAAACTCTTATAGTTTGTTCAGATTAGATGAAACTCTAGTGAGATTTTGTATGGATGATGTCGGGTTTCTAACCCGTTAATGTTAATTGAGGTTTATTCAGGCATGTGATGAGTTTTCTCTTAAACCCTAATTTGAAGCTCTAAGAATCCGTTGATTGACCATATCGTAGGGTTTTGCTTCATCTTTGATTTGCGGTTCTGACCATGGACGTAGATCATTCTAGAGTTTAGGAGGTCGTTAGGGTTGCCGGTGTCTTGACCATAGGGCCGGTGAAACTAATCTCTTTGCATATCTTTGTGGCATTTCACTGTTTTTCGTGCATTCTTGACGATTTGCGAGTTATCTTGACCATAGAACTTGTAGGTTTGATAGGATAGTTTTCTCTGCGTCCTGACCATGGAGTAGAGATTACCCAAGGAAGTGTCGAGTCATCAAGTCTGATAAACTGAAATTGCATTGCATCATCCGTCTTAATCGAGCTAGAGCGGATTCGAGTCTGGACAAACGCCTTAGTCTATATTCAAATCTCCAATCTGCTTCACTTGTTTGCTTGTTCAATTTGCATTCTTAGTTTACTTAGTTCATTCTTAAACCAATTTAAACCCAAACGAAACCTCGATTAGCTTTAATTCACATTTCTGAGTAATAGAGAAAGGAAGACCCTAGGGAAAAACGATCTCTTTGGAGAAATCCATGGAGTAAAACTAGTGTGCATTAATTTGCGCATCAAGTTTTTGGCGCCGTTGCCGGGGACCTTTTCTTTTTCTAGGAAAGGCATTGTGCGTTTTAAGCTTTTCATTCACTCTTTTATCATCTCTTTTCTCCCCATCTGTTTCATGATTTACCTGGGTAGTGCTCTTGTGTTTTGAGATGCAGGACTACAGGTTCGATAGCAACCAAGGATGGTACAACAATGGAATGCCACTTAATGATTACAACCAAGAGTGGAGTACATCATGGCAACCATGTATGCCAAACTGGAATGAGGAACCACCACCCTTGCCTTCTTGGCCAGAGCCACAAGCTACACACTACTACCGAGATTACGAAGAGGAATATCTACATTCGCACCAGTACCAACAACAGGAGTCTTATACAGATTTTATGTTGAATAAGATCCTCTCGACTCTACGAGCTCCTAATGTTGTGAACGTCGAGATTGAGCAACAGTATCAACTGACGGAAGAAGATTCTCGGGAGCTGGTCGAAGAAGAAAATGATAACCTAGCCCATGACTGTTGTGAGCTAGAGGTATTTGATGAAGAATCTTTGACAATGGTGGTAGATGAAGATGTGGAGCTCATCCATCTTGCGATTAAAGCTGAAGATGAGCATGTGGAGATTGAGGAGTTATCCTCATTTATGCTTCTGTCGAGCCAGCCTGTAGTTCCAGCTAGAGATGAGCACGTGTATATTGAGGAGTCATCTTCATTTGTGTTTCAGACAACCAAAACTGAGGAGGGCAATGATTCTGAGGCGTGTGTGCTAAATTGCAAGAGCAATTTGGATGACATTGGTGTGGAGCAGACTGCAATCGTTGATAATAGCACACCATACTATCTCTTTCCTCCTCTAGTAGGAAAATTTGAGAAGAAAAGGTCATTCGAGCATAACCAGGATCTACTTGAGCACCACCGACTACATCTTGCTCCTTCTGGCGTGCTATTTGGCACTCAACCGCTAGCCTTGAAGAAGGTGATTGACTTCAAGGAACTCTTGAGTTGGGGTTCATAACCAGGTATCGTCTAGCTCAAAGACGTTAAACGAGAGCGCTTCTCGGGAGGCAACCCGAGGCTGGAGTCTTTTAATTTATTGAGTCGAGTCTGTTGTAGAGTCGTGGAGTCAGTTTTTTATTTTATTGAGTCAGTTCTTGCATGATTGTAGTGTCTTGGGTCGAGTTTAGGGTGTTCCGGGTGTCCGTCCTGTCATTAGAAGGTTAATTTTCGAAAGAAAAAAAATTCGCTGGTAAATAAATGCACCTAAAAGTGCATGCATTTTTGGGGCGCACTTTTGGCCAGCCGAAAATTGAACATTCTGTAATTTTGGTATAAAAATGCGGCTAAAAGTGCGGTCGGGCGCACTTTTGAACAATCTGGCGCATTTTTTGACGTCTTCTTAAATTTTGGGTGTTTCGTCAATTTTCTTCGAGCTTTTGCGACAATGACCAACAGGTAATGTGTTCTAAATCTTCTCATGGTTCTTTTGCACTACTCCATGTCAAGTTTCATTGAGATTTACAGATTTGAGAATTTTGAGCTTTGAACCCTAGAATTTGAATTTTGGGGGTTTGTTCAATTGATTAATCCTTGATGAAATTGATGATATTGTGGTGCTATGTTTGCAATTTGGATTAGTTTGGATATTGTTTGATGTGAATTTGTGGCTTAAAGTGGTTTGTTGGTTAAACTTTGGTGCTTAGTTTGCTTAATGCTCTAAGTGTGTGGTTTATTATCACATTCCTGCTACCTTATCTTGATTTGATATCTAGAATTGATTCCATTGTTATGTCCTCTTGAACTTGGTGATTAGAATCAAAGGTTGTGTCATTTGTGAACTTTTGGTTTGATAGATCATAATTATGAACTAGGCACTCTTTTGATCTATTCTATTATTTGTTGGCGCCTTGTTCTATTTTGTATAGACGCGCAGGGACGAATAACTACCATTGCCACCGCCTGACGACAGACATTGAGGTAACATGTATCTCACCCTTGGAGTTTTTTTCTTTCTTTCTTTTCGGTGTCTTCTGAGGGGCTGCCTTAGATGTACAACCACATTTTTTATGTGTGGATCTCGGATACTTGTTCGGTGTTCGTTTTTATCCTTTCTTTTGGTTTTGTGTGTGAGTATTTTGTAGGTTGTCTCTGTTGCCCTTCTCTCAGCCACTTCCACTTCCAGGTATTCGTATCACTTTTCTCCCATTTTGGTCCAGTGCGGACACTGTCCTGTTTAAGTGTGGGGTGGGTGATTTGCATGATATGTACCGAGTTTTGTCATTAGATGAGTGGTGATTGTGCTTTGTTTTGTCACTCTTTCACTGCTTCCCATTCTCTTTTGCAAGTATCTCTTCGCATTGCTTAATATCTTCCTGAATTGTTTGCCTTCTTCCATATGGTGAGATTGATGTGGTGCTTTTTCTTGACCAAATGTGTGTGTGAGAACTCGTATTTTGACCATCTCCCGTTCTTCTTGTTTGTAGTAGTCTAGGAACCTGTCCTTATTGGATTAGTGAACATGTGACTTGGTGTTGTGCAAGACTTGGTCTAATCTTTTGCTCGAATTCGCTAGTTCTAATACCATGATCGAGTCTAGATAAGGGATTTTTAAATATGTGCTTTAAATTAATGTCAATGAACCTAATCAGAGAAATCTGAACAAAATGTGTGGTTTAGTATTGAAGTTGGAGTCGATTCACGAGTTGGCATACGTGCCCGCCCATTGCTTAGTCCCAAAGGGAAGTTTCAATGTGGCATTCTTCTTCTCAACCTACTCCCAATCGTGGTCAGGGTTTAGGATAACGCGGAATTCCAAAGGTTTCCGGCTGCTCCATACCTGATGTGATTCTCAACTGTACCGGCCACTCAAAAAAAAAAAAAAAAAGAGAAGAAGAAAAAAAGAAAAAAAAAGAAACAAATTTTGCTTTTAGTTTTTAATTCTTGTTCTCTTATCTAGCAAGTGTCGGGTTGCACTCTAGAGTAAGTGTAGCGAAAGTAAGTATTGTCTTGCCTTTACCAAGTCAGGTTGTTCACTAGCTCGATAAAGTCATGTTCCTCTTTTACTCCGGCAAATGTTTGGTTCTAATTGTGTGGTCAGTCGGGTAATCTTCTTATTTGATAGAAGCACCATGTACATCATTCTAGGAACCAAGAGGTTTTCAGTTTGCTCATTCAGGTTGGTGCATTGTTGTGTTAGAGTTCTTGTTTGAGGACAAACTAAAGTTTAAGTGTGGGGTGATTTGATGACGCTAGATTTACCGCGCTCATCTCTCCATTCCTAAACGATATTTCATCCATTTTACACACTTCTATGCATAATTTGAGGTAGATTCTCATTTTTGTGTCAAACACTGTGTTTTAGTGCCCTTGACCCATTTCGGGTCTATTTGATGTCGTTTTGTAGTTCTTTCATGTGAGTTACAGGCTACAGATGTCAAAGGAAAGTCTAAGACGAGTTGCACGAGGTTTGGATCGCTTTGGGGGCACTTCGGATCGCATCGGAGCACTTTGGGACGCGTTTGAAGGAAGAAAATCAAGATGTATAAAAGTGTGGTTCAAAAGTGCGGCCCAAGTGCATTTTTTGGGCGCACTTTTAAATACCTGCGGATTTTGGTCTATTTTGAGAGGAGAGACAGATTAGGATTATTCAGACTTCATTCTGATTTCGACGAACCAGACACTCTCGGAGGAGGATTTTGAAGCTTTGAAGTGACGATTAAGCGAGGAGAAGCGAGGATTAACTCAGGAGTTTCTAGGATTCATCAGGATTAGGTTTTCTCGGAGTAAGATGTCTTCTTCTCCGGTTTTCTTCTCCATTGTTTCTGTGATTGCTTATGCGATGATGTCGAGCTAAACTCTTATAGTTTGTTCAGATTAGATGAAACTCTAGTGAGATTTTGTATGGATGATGTCGGGTTTCTAACCCGTTAATGTTAATTGAGGTTTATTCAGGCATGTGATGAGTTTTCTCTTAAACCCTAATTTGAAGCTCTAAGAATCCGTTGATTGACCATATCGTAGGGTTTTGCTTCATCTTTGATTTGCGGTTCTGACCATGGACGTAGATCATTCTAGAGTTTAGGAGGTCGTTAGGGTTGCCGGTGTCTTGACCATAGGGCCGGTGAAACTAATCTCTTTGCATATCTTTGTGGCATTTCACTGTTTTTCGTGCATTCTTGACGATTTGCGAGTTATCTTGACCATAGGAACTTGTAGGTTTGATAGGATAGTTTCTCTGCGTCCTGACCATGGAGTAGAGATTACCCAAGGAAGTGTCGAGTCATCAAGTCTGATAAACTGAAATTGCATTGCATCATCCGTCTTAATCGAGCTAGAGCGGATTCGAGTCTGGACAAACGCCTTAGTCTATATTCAAATCTCCAATCTGCTTCACTTGTTTGCTTGTTCAATTTGCATTCTTAGTTTACTTAGTTCATTCTTAAACCAATTTAAACCCAAAACGAAATCTCGATTAGCTTTAATTCACATTTCTGAGTAATAGAGAAAGGAAGACCCTAGGGAAAAACGATCTCTTTGGAGAAATCCATTGAGTAAAACTAGTGTGCATTAATTTGCGCATCAATGTACTTGTATTATTCGTATGCTATTTATATTTGTGTTGTATGAATATTGTGTTTAAGTTATTAATAAAGTCACAGACTCGTGAAATTGTGAAGTACAATATTTTTATTCGTAGTAATGTTAATTTGTATGAATAAAATAAATTATAAATGTCATCATTTCTAAATAAATATTATAATTAATATTTATTAGTTTCATTAAATGTATAATTAACTATAAGTAAAATAATGAAGATAAAAGTAATTGAATGAAAAGAGAGTATGGTCCCACCAATTGAAATTGCAAATGAATTGCATTGGTGTAGAGTGAATGAAATTAAAAGTGAGTAGATTGCAAAAATGAATGAGGTGGCAGTAGGGACCATTTTTGCAATTGCAAGTGAATTGCATGAGTGCGGATGGTCTTAGAGCTCAAAGCAGCAGTACAGTCAGGGCAAAGGATCTGCGTCCAGGATTTTAATTCTGGAACAATTCCAAACGCAATACCCGGAGGGGTATTCTTGTCTTTTTGAAAAATTAAAACCCTATCTCTTCTTTCTCCTTTTCTTCTTCCATACTCAGCCGCCGCACATCAACACCACCGATCTGCCTCTCCCCCAAACATCAACCACCCAAGATCTGCCGTCCTCCTCCTCCTCAATCTTCGTCGACAACTGCCTCCGTCCAATCGATCAGCCCGAAACTTCTGCCCTCGTCTTCAAACCGCTCGACCTTCGTCCATTAGTGCCCAGATCTAGACGCGATGGTGAGAGTGCTAACGGCTTCCTCGCCTGCCTTTGCTGTAGTCTCGGTGTCGACGGCCACATCATCGGTGGCGCCTACGGTTCGATGATGAGGAAGTACGGTCTCGACGCCAACAATGTCGTCGATGCTCTGATCGCCGACGCCGGAGGGAAACCCCTGCCTCTCACCGCCAATTTCCGTTGATGTGTTGTGCGTGGCCGACTGATCTTGTGTGTTCTTACATGAGTTTCATTCATGTTAATCAAAGTTAAAATTCTGGAAATCGTAGAACTGAAAGTGATACTGAGTTGAAACGTCGTCCTACTATGCAAGAACGTCTTGATAGGCAAAGCAGAGAAGCTGCGGAAGGGGCTATCAAGCGCTACAACATTATAAAGGTTTTCTGTTTGATTGATTTCATTGGCATATTAATTGAATGTTCATTCTCAGACTTCCTACCTTTCTTGCTTATTGTATTCTGTATGTGGCTTTTGGTGTTGAACAGGGTGTCAATTACAAGGTCGATGTGCCAGTGAACAGCAATGGGTTTTCATGTATGGGTACTGATGTCATACAGAAGGCAGAGACGACATCAGCGTATTAGTGGAGGCGTGTTGGTGTCTGTAAGTTTTGTGGGAAAGTGTTTCAAATCACCATATCAGGCAAAGTGACTTAGCTTTGATCATACTTTGAAGGGTTTTTGTTCATCAGGTTGATTTGATTGCTACAGGCTTAATGAGCATTGATTAATTAGATAGTGCTTCATTCTTGTGAGATAGTGTTTGATTTCGTTTATGGATCAACAATGTTTTGGATTACTTGAGGCATGAATTTTAGTGCAATGCGCTTGTTAGATACTGTGTGAATTCTTGTGAGGTAATACTATGTGATTCTTGTGAGGTAATGTTTGATGATTTCGTGTATGAAGAGGGGATGCCCTCTAAACACCTAACTTTTCCATAGTGTTTGAGAATGAATGATTGAGAATTGTGGTGTTCTGTGAATGAGAATTAGTGATAGTAGCGGTCAGTGGTGTTGTGGGTGGTGGTAAACTAATTAACTAGTTTACTCGATAAGTTAACTAGTTATCAATTTTGATAACCTCATTAACTAGTTATTCAATCGTGAAGTTAACGCCAAATTAACTCGTTAACAACTAAATATCTCGATAAGTTAACTAGTTAACAGCTAAATAACCTTGTTAACTAGTTATCCAATCGTGATGTTAACTAGTTAACTCAATAAGAATAAGTTAACTAGTTAACAACTTGGTAACTAGTTAACTCGATTAGATAACTAGTTACCTACTTGGTAACTAGTTAACTCGGTAAATTATCTAGTTAACTCGATAATTAACTAGTTAACAACTTGGTAACTAGTTAACAACTGTAACTTGTTAAAACTGGTAATAGTTAACTCAATTAGATAACTAGTTAACAACTTGGTAACTAGTTAACTCAATTAGATAACTAGTTAACTTGATCGGTTAACTTCGAGTTAACTAGTTAACCGATCACTCGACATCGGTTAACTAGTTAACTCAATTGGTTAACTAGTTAACTCGATCGATTAACTAGTTAACAACTTGGTAACTAGTTAACTCGATAAATCATGATGTTTAACAAGTTAACTAATTATTAGTAAAAAATCATGCTAACAAGTTAAAAATCAGGTTAACTACAAGTTATTTAGTTAACTCGACAAGTTAATTAATTAGCTCGAGTAGATAACTAGTTAACTTGGTTGGTTAACTAATTAACTCGATTAGATAACTAGTTAACTTGATTGGGTAACTAGTTAACTCAATTAACAACTAGTTATCGACTTGGTAACTAGTTAACTCGATTGGTTAGCTGAAATTTTTGTGGTAACTAGTTAACTCGGTTAGGTAACTAGTTAACTCGGTTGGTTATCAATAAAAAAATCATGTTAACAAGTTATTAGTAAAAATCAGGTTAACTAGTTAATTTATCCTCGCCGGAAAAGTCGTCGGAAAACATGTTAACTAACTAGTTAACTGTAAAAACCCAAGTTAACTAGTTATCAATAAAAAAAAACATGCTAACAAGTTAATAATAAAAATCAGGTTAACTAGTTAACTTGTCCTCACCGGAAAAGTCGTAAAAAAAGTCGCCGGAAAAATCACCGGAAAAGTCGTCGGAAAAAGTCACCGAAAAGTCGCCGGAAAAGTAGCCGGCGACCGGCGACGATGGCCGGCGGTCGGCGAACGAAGTCCGGCGACTGCAACATAAAACAGTAACAGATAAATATTTAAAATAAAAGTAATAATTAAATATTTTAAATTAAATATAATAATTAAATGATTTGTGTAAAGTCCTAAATACCCCTAACAAATCTGGACCATTAGATTGGTCAAAGGGTCAAATTAGATCTAATGGTTGAGGATGGATTTGGAACTTTCCAAACCCATATTCTCTTGGACGCTGATCTGATCCCGTACAGTCAGCATATTAAAATAACTAGTTTTTCTTACCCGCCCTTTGGGCGGTTTGATTGTTATAAAATTGTAATAGATTGTGTTGTTAAGTGATCTATTTTGTTTTAATGGTAGTAAAACTAATTTTACTAAACATGCATTGTGGTATGGAATATGTAATTTGATACCTGTCTCCATTTCCAATGTTGTCTCCTTCATGTTGTCTTCCTCATGTTCTTTTATTTTGATTATACTTGTCTTCATGTTTTCGGGGTATCTGAATAGGAATTTGGTATCCTGTATTGTTAAAGAAAACTAATTATTGTTATATATGTTTGGTTAGTAGATTTTTTGAAAATTAAATAGTTGTTTACCTTTTCATCAATTAGAATGAGGTCTAGAGGCATGATTGTGACTGATTTTGTGTTTCTTGCTCTTCACTTTCTAGACACTCTGTCAGTTACGCTTGTGTTCTCATTCTTCGAGTTAAGTTGAGTTTATCAATTGTGTGCTTTGTCATTTTCGTATATGTGTTGTTGGATTTGGAAATGAATGGATATATATAACACCCTATTAATAGTGGGTCATTATGATTAGAGTTAATTATTTATTTTAATGACAACATTATTATTCTTTAAGATATGTTTAGAGTTATTATGTTAGTTTAATTATATGTGGTTCATCTTCTCAAGATGTTAATAATCATAATTATATGGTGATTGATGTTTGATTGTTTTGGTATTGTACCGTTTGGTTTGTATTTATTTAATTCTTTTATGTTTAGGTGTACGTAATAATCATTTTGATCGTCATTACCCGATGTTAGACTGATTTTTTAAGAATAATTTAGCTATTCAGTTGAATAAAATATATATTTAAAGTTGGGCTTTGCAACGATTTGGTTCAAGATCGGATTGGTGATACCCGATATTCATCTGTTGTAGGTTGGGGTTCGGGTAATAACTACCCTAAATAGCTGTTCGGGTAGCAAAATTCATATTGTACTCATACCTCTTGGTTTATGGTTATAATCATAACCAAAAAATATTTAATTCTAAAGATAAAATACACACTTTAATAATTTTGAAACACCTAGAAATTTCTTCATTCCTTGTCTAATGCTTGCTAGTTTCTATCTTACAACCAATTGAAGGTGTTGTATACTTATATTACGTTCTTATGATCATTGTTCATGGTTTTATTTATTATGATATGTTCATGCTTTAGTAACCACGACATATACACTTTGTAGTCAGAGTCAGTAAATTGGTGGATGTGTTTAGTGCAACGTTTCTGCATGCTATTATTATGAAAAAATTGGAGGAGGAATGTTAAGTGTAAATACAACAATGATATTGCCTATTCTATTGGTGAATGGTTTTCTGAGATTACATAATGCAACCATTATTCTTATGTATGAACACCCTTTCTGTGAAAGAATAAGATAGACGACTCAGTAGCGTAGATATATTATTTGGACTCTCAACTCAATCAATACTTCTTAGGTGATGAGCAATATTATCCATAAAATTACATGAAGCTCAGCTGGTTACAACTTAGAACTTCAAGTTAAAGTACATGGGTTTTTGAAGAATGATGATGATACTTCTATTATAACACAATAACCAAAACATATACATGGTTGCACAAAGCACCCATCTCCCAGCCGCAATAGAAGAAAGCACAACAAAAAAAGAATTGGCCGTACAATCCACCCAAAAACCCAACCCGAAAAAAATGTTGCACCCAACCATAACCCAAACAAAACATGGAAATGAAGAAGTCTGCCAAACAGAAGTCTGCCAAAAAACAGCAGAACCGAAAGTACAGGAGTTGATGCTTTTTCCGTTCAAAAAGTTAGCTTAGCATGTCTCTAATGACTTTTAGCAGCCTTTATACTTCTTCGAATGTTATGCAATGTCTACATATTCAAAGTAGCTTGTTTGCTCTCTTTTTCTGAACTCTTTACTTATGATCTGGTTGCCAACTTAGGGAGGACCATCATCTAAAGAGCTGGGGAAGAATGCAGTTAGGTAAGTGAGATGAATAAGCACCTAAATTAGAGATGACTTCATAGCAGAAATAGGGAAAAGTACTGCACGAAAAAATGGGGGTTTCCGCACACAAAGAGATCCAGCACCTAAGAAGATGAAAAGAAGATAAACTGACCATTACTGAAAGCCAGATCGCTTCTGATTCTTATGCGAGGGAGGGCGAGCATTGCTCCGAGCGCTTCAATTTTGAGACGCTACTATTTCAAATTAAGCTTCCTGCAATCTCTGTTGACCTAGAGGTATGTAACAGATGCAAGCTCGATAAATGGCCAATCAACGGGAACTGGAACTATGGTTTCTGGTTAGGTATTGACAATACATAAGACTCCAAAACCTATGATAGCTGTACCCTTCTCCAAACAACCTGAGAACACGAAAAGTATACAACAACTGAAACTTGATAATTTCTAATTAATAAAAGAGTTAAGACTTAAGTCTTTATGACTTGTGATTTCTACGGACTACATACCTTTTAATAATTTTCAACAGCTGCAGTTGCCTACATAACAATTAGTAAACTTTCCTGCTAGAAAATGGACTGCTAAAACCTTGACCACGACTTATTAAGATACAAAATCAAACAAATTGATCTGAATATGTTCCTGCTTGTCCTCTTTACATTGCCAATCATGTTTGGATTTGGAATGTGAAGGGGAGTTGCCTTACCTGCTGCCTGGATCTAGAATGTGATTGGCATGGTTGGGGAAGTTGATGAGCTGGCACAGAGATATCATCGAAAAATCCAATAGATACTGTAAATCAAACTGTTCATGTTAGTCATATAGGCATACTGTATTGACAATCACAGTGATTGCATTCAAGGTCTGCAATTTTTGTAACAGTATATCTGAAGCTGAAGATCTTGAGAGGTCATACCTGTGAAATTCGCAAGAAGGACTAACTCTTGTGTAGACCAACACTGAAACTGATCGCATTCAAGGTTAGCCTGAGGATATGAAATCACCGGGACGACGAAGGTATGAGTTCAATCACAGTTTTAGAAACTACAACATCGTGAGTTCAATCAATAGATTATAGCACCAGAACTGGAGTATGATACGTCCTTGATTGAAAAATCAATACTATCATATGTTCAAGTTACCTAATACAGCCTTTCCGATTTCATTCAATCCTAGAATCGCCCTTATCAAAAGAGTGTTATGAGGACCAAACAAAAATATTTCTATTAGCAAGTAGAAGCAAGTCCTCTAGAAATCCATCACATAATAAACAACAAAACCAATGAAACACAATTTGCAGGTTTCATCATCTAGTATCACCTTCTTGTGGAGAGGATGCCTAAAATCAACGGCCTCGAGATCACGAAATACAACGGAAGAAGAATCCGCTCCACGGATAGAAACCCTAGCAACACATCGATTGTTCACCTTCTTCTTGGAGCCTATTCCACGACTGGAAAAAGAAACAAAATGAAGCAAAAACACTGGAGCAAACATCTAAAACAGTCAGCAGAATACAATAAAGTAATATCAAGTGGCTTTCTCTAATAAAAATTAACTGGAACATTTGATTGTCCAAACTACAGCTTATGGCGGATAAAAATATACTTTTGAACAACTTTGGATGACCATGGGTAAATTACAGCAATAACCAGGAATGAAATAGAATTTGCTGTTAACTTTCGGCATTAATCATTAGTTTCTCATATGCTTGTACTGATGCAAACCAAATTCTAGATGCATGACTTAACCAAAACTTCAGGTGCATTTACCAACCAATGGCAGTTGCCTCTGTTCTTGAATTCTACTTCTGAATTCTTAGCCAACCAATGATCAATTATTCAGAAGATTTGGTCTCACAAATTTCACCACAAACAGACATCTAGTATGTTCAAACTTCATAAACTTAGATACCTCATTATTATTTTTCAGAAGAGAGGTCAGACAACTACCCCGTTAGTCAAAGTTGCATCAATATAAGGGAAGAAGTGACCAATTCATCTAGAAACAGCGTGGAGGAAATTAGGGTTATAGAACAGCAGCGAATAGGGATGTGGGGAAACAAAGAAGAGTGAAGGGAGGAATGAATGACCTTACTGGATTGAAACTCGTCAAGGAAAGACATTGATTGAGAGGATAATTGTAGTGTCAAAGGTCCCCTTCTTCTTTCTTCTCCACTCCACGCGATGCTCATTCCCACCGCCGATATAGGCAATAATCTTCAGTTTCGAGTAGCTAGGCAATAAATCAAAGATGGGATGGAAGGAAGGACACATCCGATTTTGAGGTTGCTAGTACCATGGGATCTAAAGCAAGCTCTGTTTCTGGGAGGGGAAAAAACACGATCGAGAAAAGAGAGAGCGGAGAGACACGCAATAGATAACCTAGAGAAGGAGAGCTGGTTGTGGGCATAATAAACACTGTCGTTTTAACTTAAGTGAGGTGGCAGCTCAGATTTGCTTGAATGGCTGATGTGGCAACACCCAACCCCCAAACAGCCATAGTATATTTTAAGATATTATATATGAATAAAATATAATTATTAAGTCTAAGATTAGAGTGAGGTGGCTGCCTACTTTGTTGAGAGCAACTTGGAGTCAAGGAAAAGGCTTCCTTGACACTGTCAAATAAATCCAGGCCATCCAACAGATCTGACGGTGCAAAAATAAAACGAGGGTAATAAAGTCATTTCACAAATATAATTAGGTATAAAAACTTCTAATTAAACCTTCGCTCACAGCTCCCGGCTCCCTGCTCACAGCTCTGAAGCTCCGGCACCTTCAATTCAAAATCGCCTTCAGCTATTCCGGTTCCGACGATCTCTACAGCAACGATTCCGTGCGTTCTCCGGTGATTTAGATGGAAGATAGCATCCCGAACCAGCCGCTTTACAACAACTCGAATATTGTATCTAATCATCACAGCTCCCTGCCTCCGTCTCCTTCAAATTCAAAAACTCCTTCAGCTCCGACGATCTCTGCAGCAGCTCCGATGATTCAGATAGAAGATAGCATCCCGAACCAGACACATTTCAACGATTCGAATACTGTATGTAATCATCACTCTTATTTTATAGATGCTCTGTTTTTTTTTTCCTTTGAATTCAATTTTACAGTCGTTTATTCATGTAACAGAATGACAATTCAAACTCTAATCATCAAGAATCAGTACAACCTATCTCTGTACCTCAAGGATCTGCATCTATAGAAGTACAATCCAGAATGCAGAACAACTCTGGATCATCATCTGTACTGAGTACATATTCTGGATCATCTTCTACACACACTATAAATATAGGTATTTCTGGATAATTCTTCTATACAGTTTTAAGTGTGTACAAGGTGTATATAATTAATATACATGCTAAATATTGTTAATGTGTACACATATTTGATTTATGTAGACAATGTTTGATGTACACAATTCTCTGTGTACATAGTGTACAAAGTGTTTACACATGCTTAAATTATTATCATTTATGTAATTACAATGTTTTGTGTGTACATGAGTTTTATATTTACATACATAGATAGTGTCCAAGGTGTGTACTCAGTTTGTGTACGTGTGCACATGTTTTATGTGTACAAAATGTTATGTGTATAGACATGTTTTATGTTTGTACACGATATATGTACACAATTATATGTTTACACAGTTGTTAACTTAATGTACATAGTGTACAAGATGTTTCTATATGCATATTAAAGAATACCAATTCTGGATCATCTTTTACACAAACTATAAATATAGATATTCTATATGTATATTAGCATACAGTTTTAAGTGTGAGTGTGTACTGGTGTATTGTTAATGTGTACACATGTCTGATTTGTGTAGACAATGTTTGATGTACACAATTCTCTGTGTACATAGTATACAAGGTGTTTATACTATTTTTGTACATGTGCACCTGCTTATATTATCTTTATACATAATTGTTATTTTTGTACATGTACAAATTAATTATTTGTGTTTGTGCACGTTTTATGTGTGCACAGAGTAATATATTTTATACATGTACACATGCTAATATTGTTAATGTGTACGCAATTATTAATTATAATGTTTTATGTGTGTACATAAATAGTGTGCAGGGTGTGTACACAATTTTTGTACATGTCCACATCTTTTATATGTACTGTGTGTTTACTGTGTACACATGTTTTATGTTTGTACACAGAGTAGTATACACATGCTAGTATACATATATTTTATGTATATTTGACCACTTACTCTCTATTTCATACAGAACAAATAGACCCAAAAAAGAAAGAGACATGGGAGCATTTGAAGTTCCCAACAAAAAAAGATGCAGTGCTGTTTTACAAGATGTATGCTAAATACAAAGGATTCAGTGTAAGAACCCAACTTGCAGAACCTAATGTGGAGAAAGGGAAATATTACTACATCTATCTTTTTTGTAATAAAGCTGGCTGGAGTTGAAATAGTGAGCATAATCCAAAAAACAAGGGGAAGATGAATTCAACAACTAAGAAGCGTAATGTACGGGAAATAAAGGAAGGATGTAACACAGCATACATCAAAATGAGGACAGACAAAAAGCTGAATCTGTACTCAATTACAGAATTTATAGATGATCATAAACACAATTCGGTGGATGAGGAAGAAAGGCAGTGTATGAGGAGTAATAGAGAAATACCAGTCATATACAAAGTGGTTGCTGACATCAATGACAGTTGTGGCGTCCCAGTTAGAAACAGCTATGACTCAATGAGGAAAACAGCTTGTGGGACAAAACAACTAGGGTTCTTACACACGGATTTGAAGAACTATATATGGGAAAAAAGAACAAGAGACATGCAGGGTGGTGATGTTACTGTGATTGCAAATCACTTTTGCAAAAAGCAAAATGAAAATGATGGGTTTTTCTTTGATAAAGAGCTGGATTTAGATGAGAATATTGCAAGTATTTTCTGGTCTGATGCAACAATGAGAAAAGACTTCAAATATTTTGGAGATTCAATCAGTTTCGACACTACCTACAGAACAAATAACACAGCACGCCCTCTAGGTAAGAAATTTATATTCTGTGTACACAGTTTTTTATAATATTATGTGCACAATATTATGTACTCACTTGAGTCTTATATGTACTCACATATGATTGTTTGTACACAACATTATGATTGTAATGTGTGTAAAATTAAATATGTGTTTTATGTGTGTACACACATATAATTATTCCTAGTACTCACATATCTGTAGTACACACATATAAGTTTATATGTGTACATGAGTAGTTTATCTGTGCACCCTGTAATGTGTTTTTTCCTGATGTGGAGATAAATAGTGTACTTACAATAAATAGTGTGCAGGGTGTGTACACAATTTTTGTACATGTCCACATCTTTTATATGTACAAAATGTTATGTGTGTACTGTGTACACATGTTTTATATTTGTACACACAGTAGTATACACATGCTAGTGTACATATATTTTATATATATTTGACCACTTACTCTCTATTTCATACAGAACAAACAGACCCAAAAAAGAAATTTATATTCTGTGTACACAGTTTTTTATAATATATGTGCACAATATTATGTACTCACTTGAGTCTTATATGTACTCACATATGATTGTTTGTACACAACATTATGATTGTAATGTGTGTAAAATTAAATATGTGTTTTTTCCTGTGCAGCAATCTTTGTAGGCAAAAATAATCATCATCAACTCATAGTATTTGGAGCTGCATTATTATACGATGAAACAACACCTACATTCGAGTGGTTGTTTAACACTTTCAGTAGATGCATGGACAATGAGAAACCAAGCTGCATTTTTACAGATCAATGTGCAGCGATTAAAGCAACTGTGAGGTCAGTTTTTCCTAACACATTTCATGGCCTGTGCACATTTCACCTACTGCAAAATGCACACAAAAACCTTGGGACTTTAGCTACACCAAAATTCAGAGACTGCCTAAGGTACATAATGTACAATATTGAAACAGAAGCAGAATTCGAGCATGAATGGAAAAATATGATTGCTACACATTTTCCTGGACAAGGGCCAAAAGGACACAAATGGCTGGACACTTTGTACACAATCAGACAGCAGTGGTGTTGTGTTTGGCTGAGGAATCACTTTTGCCTTGGAATGAAGTCTTCACAGTTAAGTGAAAGTCTCAACAGCAATTTAAGAAGATATGTGAATTCAAAAATGACATTATCAAGATTCTTTGAACAATTTGATCGTATGATAGAGAACAAGAGAGAGACAGAACTACAGGCTGACTACACAATGGGACAAACAAGACTTGACAATAGGTACCACAAAAACTCTCTAGCTAAGCATGCTGGTACTGTGTACACACCAGAAATATTCAACTTCTTCCAGGATGAGTACAGTGAGGCATTTGGGTACACTATGGATGAGGTTGAATCACAGCAAGATGAAGGAATAAAGAAGTATATTGTCTACAAGTTTGAAATGAATGAAGACAAGTTGGATGAAAGGCAGTTGATAGTATCAGAGAAGGACTTCAAATTCCAGTGTTCATGTCGTACATATGAGTACTGTGGCTGGATTTGTCGGCACATCATACGAGCATTTGATTACATGTTCTTAACAACTAAAAACATCAGGTACCTAACACTGCCAGAGGCGTACATAAAGAAAAGATGGACAAAGTATGCAAAAATTGGGTTCCAGTTTAGCTTCTCTACACCAACAAATGCCAACACAGAATCTGTGTACACAGTGCGTTTCTAAGCACTATCTGCCATGACACTGAAACTTATTACAATAGCTTCATCAAATGAAACAATATATGAACGTGTGTTTAATTCAACAAAGGAGCTGCTGCTTGAAGCTGAAAAAGAACCTGAAAGTACATCAGCTGTTGTAACTGGTATGTACACAATTTTTGTACACACTCTATAAAAATATCTACATGTTTCAACTTCTTATGTACACATATTCATTCTCAAATGTAGGGACAAGCACAAATCAACAACCTGCAGTAACTGGATTCGAAAATGTTAAGGGATTGAAGAAACGCACAGACAAGTTTGGCAAATCAAATAAGAGGGCCAAACCAGCATGAGAATTAGCAATACAGAAAACAAGGCAGAATAAAGTGAAAAAAATGAAAGAAGATAAGAGATTGGAGCTTACCATTGCAACTCCTACACCATGAAAGACGAAAAAACAACATAGTTAATAAAAACATATATCTTTGTGCACATGCCTGTGTACAATTTTTTTTTATGTGACATTTTAATGTGCTGATAGTTAAGAGATTGGAGCTGAATATTGTTTTTACATATATTCTCATACAAATAATATCACTACACACATTTACTTTTGGTATAATATTGTTTTGTGTATAATTTTTTTTTTAATGTGTACAATTTTTATGAGTACACAAACTGTGCAATATGTGTACACATTAACTTAAGAATTGTGTACACACCATAAACTAGTTTGTGTACACATATTTTGTTGTACACACTTGTTATACCTTGTACACTATGTACACAAAGAACTGTCTACACACCTTAAGTTATGATCTGTGTACACATAGTTTATAAAATTGTGTACACACTAACTTAAGAATTTTGTTGTACACACACCTTAAACACTATGTACACAAAGAACTGTGTACACACCTTATACTAATAACTTTGTACACACCTTTGCAGTACTGTGTACACATAGTTTATAGTTTATAAAACTGTGTACACACGTTCTAGACTATGTACACAAAGAACTGTATACATGTTCTGTACACATAATTACCCGTGTACACATAAATAAATGATGTATACATAACAAAAAATCATATTAAAAATAAAAATGATATCATAACCACACAAACATATATAATAATATATATATATTTTATATCCAAACATCCATACAACCTATAATCCCAAAGGTCAGTGCAAAAAAGCACAGTTCATACACAAACTCATTTCCCCCACCCCCCCCCCCCCCCAATTTCCTCTTCCTAACAAATCATTGGTTGAAACGAGCAGTAGCATTGGTCAACACACGCTGCTTGCAGACGTTGACATCACTTAATATGAGTTCAGCAAGAATCTTCTTCCTTGTCTCCTTTAATACCTCCGGATTTCTCCATATTGTACTCATTCCATTCTTATATTTCCCCTCCCACTCTTTGCAGAAATTCAACACATATATTCCACATGCATTCTGGTCATGAAGCTTAACCTTCTTCTGATTATGCCATGTGAAATTTCCAAAATCAACCGGTTTGTTGTTGCGAGTGAATTTTTTCACTTTGATGAAGCTGATGACAAAATGCACAAGTTTCTCTCCCAGAAACTCAATCAAATAAGTAAATGGACTGTTGTTTCGCAGGTCGATGTAATGATACTTTTTTTGAATGATGTCCACGACAAACAGTACATAATCACCTGAGTTGAAGAATGGAAAGAACCACTGCAAAAACAACAATGGACACGTAGATTAACACAACTGAACAAAATGTACACACAACCTAAAATGCAGATTATGTACACACAAACTAACATGCAGATTATGTACAACAAACTAACATCCAGATTATGTACACACAAACTAACATTCAGATTATGTACACAAACTAAAATGCAGACTGTTCACATAAAACTTACAAGGTCAACCGCACTAAAATCCAGGGAGGAAGCCCATCCATCTATGCTTTCTTTAAGCAATGCAGCCGCTGCATCTTCCTCCATAGGTGTTGATAAAATATTACCATAAACTGATTGTTGAATCAATCAAAAAAAACTGAGTACACCAGTGTTTACAAAAGGGAGAAACTGAGTACATTAAATGAAATAACATAAACTTACTGCGAGACTTTCTGGAAAAATCCATTTCTTCACTTTTCCACCAATTACCGCATTACGATTCAGCAAAAATGTGTAGGAATCAACAACATGTACATCAATCTCTGATGAATATTGTAAAGTTAATGCAAATTTTTTCTTCAGTACTGATTCACATCCAATGACCTGAAAAAGAGCCTCATCCCTGTACACATAAACAAAAAGTGAGTACACATAAACAAAAAACAAAAATAAAGCTACAAGAACACATACTCATCAAGACTTGTATCCCATGCATATTGGATTAAAGCAAGAATCTCCATATGTCATCGCGTGGTGGAGAATCTTCCTTCACAGCAAGTATTGTAGAAATTGGTTGAGCTGCAATTGGGGTACTTGTCAAATCAATTGAGGGCCTTGTCATTCTCAATCCTGTGAGTACAGAAGCAGCAACATTGACCCCCTCTAATGAATCATCACTTCCACTTGAACCACAATTTTCATTTCCCTTAAATAAAGAAAATGAATTTCTCCCTAACGTCTCACCATCTGTATTATCAACATGACGAACAATTGCTAATGATGCAGTCCCACGTTACTGGCCTATTAATTAAAAAAAACACACAATATAAATATGTGTACAAATATTAAAAGAATGTACACATTAAAAGCATGAGGGTACACAAAATATGTGTACATCTTTTATATGTACACATCAGTACTTACATAACTACTAAAAATAAATGAGTAAACAACCTGTTTCCCAATATCAGTGCTTGCATCTCAAACAACATCATTCAAAACCTCTCCAGAACTTTCAACTGAACAGCCTGGCCATGGTGAAAAAATGTGTACAGTTATTAAAAGAAAAAACACACATAAAATAACCTATTGTAAAAGACATAAGTGTAGACATAAATTTTTGTACACAGTATAGTTTTCAAAATTGTGTGCACATACAAATTATACACATACAGTACAGTGTACATGTTGTTTATGTGTATAGTAAGGGTAATCATATTTTATGTGTACACATACAAAAAGTGGGGGAAAATGGTGGAAAGATGTGTAACAGCTATTACTACAAACATTAAAAAAATGTGTGTAAACAAGCAAGGGGTACACAACATCAGGACTTGCATAAAAATACTTAGGACATAAAAAAAATTGAGTAGAAACATGTTTCGCAACATTAGAAGTTGAATCGAACACAAAATTATCTCGAATGGTTTGAACACCAACAGAAACAGCCTGACAATGGTGGAAAAATGTGTACAGCTATTAGTACAAACATTAAAAAATGTGTGTACACAAGCAAGGGTACACAACATCAGGATTTGCATAAAAATACTGAGGACATAAAATAAATTGAGTAGAAACCTGTTTTGCAACATCAGGAGTTGAATCGAACACAACATTTATCCCGAATGGTTTGAACACCAACCTCATCTCCAAGCCCAATAATTCCATCAACAGCATCATGAAGTCCTTCATTCCCTGACTCATCAGAAATCTGTAAAAAAAGTGTACACAAATTAAATAACAACAATAAAAAAATCTGTGTACACAAAACTTGCACTAGTTGTATATATATTTTTTAAAATACCTTCTCTCTGCTTGTAGAAGCTTCACCAGCTTCTGTAAAACTGCCATATTCATAATTAATAAAATTAACTACATTCATCACCGTCTCAGGAATAGAAGAGGGAGTGACAGTAGTAGGGTGATAAAAGGATTTTACCAAGGTCGTATTCCACGGGGTCCTCTCATAAACCAATACTCACACTTCTCATAGACGGTCTAGACATTTGAAATTGGTTTGGTTTGAAAAGAAATTGAGAACAAAAGCAAAGATTCGCAATACTAACAAAGATTAAATAAGAGAGAAAGGTGGCTCAAATCAAAGACAAAGGGGGTTCTCTTGGTGGGTAGTTTCATCATGCTCAAGAGGACTAATTGAACAAACAAGCCAATTAAGATCGAGTTTGCATTCGGATGACCATGCATTTCACTTCTATAGACTCAATGCACTCTCGTAGCACCAAATCCCTATCCAAATACCACTCAACTTAGGCTCTCGCTCTCAAGCTAAGTGAAAAAGGATGCATTCTAAGTGTTTGATGAAATGCCAAGACACAAGACCCTCTCCTAAGACTCTATGACCACAAGGCTAGGCACAACACTCTCATATCAATGCCCTAACACTAAGAGATTCACCAAAAAGCCTTTTCAAACTCAATTGAATGAAAATCCAAATGCACACCAAGTGTTCGATAAAATGCCCAAGAGAGAAATCAAGTGAAAATGGTTGAAACAAGATGATCTAATCTCTTAGAACACACTCACTTCAATCCTTAGACCTACAATCTATGCAATCCAAGCACTCTCATGCATCAAATCACATTGAATGGGCCAAATCAAGCAAACATGGCATAAAATGGCATTAAGAACAAGTCTAGGAATCATCCTCATACAACCAAAATCAATCATGACAAGTTCTATACAATCATCCCTCTATCATAGCACAACTAATCTACCCATCCAAGATGAACCCTAGAAACTCAGCCACACATGGCCAAGGGAGTAAAGAGAAAAGAAGGAAGAATGGTCACCAAGAACACCATGGATGAATCCTTGAGATGATCTTCACTTCTCCACTTGTAAGCACTTCTCCCAAGGTTTGTTGGCTTCAATCCTAGCTCCAATGACTTCAAATTGCTCCAAAAATGTGTTCTAGGGTTTGAGGGTTCGTGGGTATGTGTTTGGGGTTCAAGAGAGATGAAAGAATTCTAGTAGAATCCCCAAAAATCGTCTTTAAATAGAAATCTGCTGGGCATACACGTCGTGTAGAACTACACGTCGTGTACCCTAAAATCTGCACAGACCGCAATTTTGCTTCGCTCATTTCTCCCTCATCCGAGCTCCGATTTGGCTTCCGTTTGGTCCTATGGACTCCTTGTCATCCGTACTTCGATGCCATAACCTGAAAATGCACAAAGGTAACACCAATTGACCACGAATTTGGCTCCAAAGTGGCAACCGAACAACAAACGGACACTTTGCGCAAAATATCAATAAAAGCCTACAGAGCATGGCATCTCACGATCAAACACGGGCATTTCATAGGTCAATCATAGGCTCAAAATGCACTAAATAAATTCACATCATAGGGCTTTTAAAAGCAAATGATGGCAAATCCAGATCAATAACAGGAGATGTCAATAATCTTTGAATGTCCAATGGTTCTAATAATTGTCCTCCTCCATGATATACAGCTGGTGGTGTCTTACAGCCATCATCATCAACTTTATCACCAGACACATCATCATTGCCATCTCCTCCCTTATCAGCAACAGTATCCTTGCTGCCATCACCTTTGCTGCCATCACCCATACTGCCATCAACCTTACTGCCACTACCAACCTCCTTATTCAAATCATCAAAACCCTTACTTGTATCATCCTTATCCTTGTCATCCTTTTTCTTTGTGGCGATGACATTAGCATTATCGTCCTTGTCATCATCTTCATCATCATCATCACTTTTATCATCACCATCTTCATCATCATCATCACTGTTATCATCACCATCTTCATCATCATCATCACTGTTATCATTACCAGCTTCATCATTATCATTACCTAATCCTTTGTCCTCTTCAACCACAGGTTGAGCAACATTGTGTACGGGATGCTCAACCATAGTGTCCTCTTGGATCTCAGGTTGAGCAACACTGTGTACAGGATCCTCAACCACAATGTCCTCTTCGACCACAGGTTGAGCAACACTGTCCACTGGATCCTCAACAATAGTGTCATCTTGGACCTCAACCACAGGTGGAACAACACTGTGTACAGGACTTTCCTCTCTTCCAACATTGTGTACAGGACTGTGCACATGACTTTTCTCTCTTTCATTGTCGTTGCTCTCATCACTAGCTTCAATTAACTTGACAGCCTCAAGATGTCGTAGATCCTCAATATGTTTATCAATGGATCTCAATTGAGAACTGCACCTGGCAACAACTTGAAGACATTCATCATGGCATGCAAAGATTGCTTCCTTCTTCCTCAAAGCCTAAAAAAATAGGACAAACTGCATAACAAATGTGTACAAAAATAGTTGTGTACACTGATATGTGAACACATTTTTTTTAAAGTGCACACACTATATAACATAAACGTGTACAAAAATTAGTGTACACTGATATGTGTACAGATAGTAGTGTACACATTCTGGTATAAATGTGTACAGAGACTAAAATTATGTACTTACTTCATCAACAGTCTGTATTGACTCCAAGTCAAGAGAAACTTCTTCAATCTTCAATCTCTTTGATTGTCGATCAACAGAGCTTTGCCCTCCGCTGACTTCCTCTTCTGGTTCCTCTCAACTGCCTTCTTTGGTTGCAAAAATTCTTTCACCACTGCATGCTTGGTTTTTATCTAATCTCTGATGATTGACTTTGACCAATAGTTAGAACATTCTTTTTAGTCTGCTTCACAGACTTACCCTTATCACCACCCTCATCACCAGAGTACATAGTCTGAATAGTCTTTCTAGTATGCCTTACAGAAGCATCAGTATACTCAGCTATGAATGGTCCCTGAGGAGAAGTAGGAATGCACTTTTGAAGGAATAAGACCTGTAAAAATGAGTACACAGGAAAACATGAGTACAGAGAAAAAAGTACACACAAAAAAATGGGAGAAAAGTGTACACAGAATATGAACTTACTGACAGAAACTGCAAGTCAGCAGTGATGTATTTTGTTCCACTATGGTGCAATGACAAACAAGACTTTATCTGGTCAAGCACAAACTTGCACCAATTGAATTTGGTAAAAAAGGCAGCATCAAAACACACAAAGTACAGATATCTAATATCCACAAAGTGATGATTCTTTGGAACAAAAAGACAACCAACCAACAGGAGGAAGAAAAGCCTAAACCAATTATCTGCATCTTCCATAGACACAGAAGTAAGCCTCCCCTCAATGATAGACCAGGACACTTCAAGTGAATTTATATATTCCTCCGTAATGCCAAGATCACCAGCCCATCTTACACAGTCCTCTACACTGACAGAATCAATACTAACTTCCTCTGACCCTGAAGGTAACCCGTACACAGAATGTACATCTTCAGGTGACAATCTGTGTACATTACCAGAAGGAAGTTTCAAACTATGATTTTCATAATCATATTTCCCCATGATTAGAGAGATGAGTGGTCTGTGTATATTTTTAAGCTGACTAGAAGTGAAACTCAAAAGACCATGGTCACGCAAAATGTTAGTATGAGAGTCTTCCAACTGTCTCAAATAACGAACAACGAGACTTGGGGCACACCTACTGGAATACCCAAACTTAGATTGATAAGAGACTGCAACATTATCACCTGAGTCATCATCAGATGATATGACTGCAATGTTTTCCCCCTGCAAAAACAAGTAAGCAAAATATGAGTACACATAAATATATATGTACAAGTGGTAAACACTAGACATGATTAAAAGAGCAAGTGAGTACAAAAGCAAATCAGTACAACAAACCAAAACAAACAAACAAGGACACACATGATAAACTCAAAAACAAATTATGTACACATTATATGAACACAACAATGAAATCCGAGTACACAGAGAGCTTTCGCAGTATGGTCCAACCCTAAAATCAGAGTACAAAAAATGTATATCTGAAATCAGTACAAACTAGTAATCAGTATGAACTAAAAACAAAAGTATGAAACCCTAAAATCAGAGTTCACAAAACTAAACACAAATATGTAGAAGAATGAGTACATACTAAACACAGAATGAATACAAAACTGTAGAAGAAAACCTAAAATCTGTTCACAAAATAAGGAAAAGAAATGATAGAAGAAGGAAAACTATACCTAGTAGATTTAGCCATAGAACTAGCAACCACACGACGAGGAGCCATGCAAGTAGACCTTCAAGGTAGATGGAAAGAATGGCGTAGACTAAGGTAGAAGATGGAAAATGGAGTAGAATGAGATAGATGAACTAGTTACGTTGATAGATAGGAAATGAAGAAGAATAATGATTTGGGGAAGAAAGGAGCAGTTACAGAATATGAATTCGAAAAACCCTAAGCTGAAAATAACCGTCGTTCCAAAATTGAATTGAATAAATGCCAGACTCGAAGGAAGAAGATGCAGAAACACGAAAATAGAAGGACGTGGAAAAGTGGAGTAACTGTCAGCTGGGAGTGTGAGAAGACGAAAGAGCCCCTGGGATTAATGAGTGGCTGAGAGCCGTTAGATTGATGGAAAACAATCAGTGGTTGAGATCCTTCCTTGACACTATCAAGGAAGGGGATTTTGTTTGACAGCAAGCCGGTACCCTTAGATAATTTATATATTAAAAAAAGTGTTGTGATGTGATTCGAAATAATGACCTCTCAATTTAAATATTAAACTCCTACCACTATGCTACTAAGCACTTAGTGATATAATAATAAAATTATCTTATTAAATAGATGCACATAGTTTGTAAAAAAATGTGCACACGAGTACGAAATATGTGTACACTAGTATATAAAATATGTGTGCACGTGTACGCGTTCACAAGTACACACATTACATTATTAAGTAGTGTGCACATGATTTATACAAAATATGTACACACGAGTACGAGTATGTGTACTAGTAAAAAATAAGTGTGCACGTGCACGAATAGGTGAACACATTTATAGATGTGTACAATATAAGTGTACGTGTGTAAAAAATGTAAGTACATAAATGTGTACGTGTATAAAACGTGTACACATGATGTATACAAAATATGTGTACACTAGTGTAAAAAATAAGTGTGCACGTGTACAAATAGGTGTACACGTGTATAAAATGTGTGTATACGTATACATAAACAAAATGTAAGATATAGTGTACATGTGTACAAAGAGTGTGTGCACGTGTACACCGTGTGTACATGTGTACAAAGAGTGTGTGCACATGTACACCGTGTGTACATATCTACAAGATAAGTGTACACATATACAAAAATGCAAGTACATAAACGTGTGTGTGTATAAAACGTGTACAAAACATGTATAGAAACATGTACACATGTGTACGAAAAGTCTTTGCAAATGAGTACACAGTTTATGTACAAAAGTGTGTACACACGTACAAAAGTGTGTACACATTAAAAACGAGTACGAAGCGTCACCGAAAAAAATTTCCAGAAAAATAGGCCCGACGACGGTGGTCTGGTGGCCGAAAATTTTTTCAAAATCGGAGCTCGATCGTCCAAAAAATTCATCGGAGAAGTCGTCGGAGCTCCGGTCGCTGGAGTTCTGGTCGCCGGAGCTCTGGTCGCCGGAGTTCTGGTCGCCGGAGCTCCAGTCACCGGCTATTTTCACTTGAATTAAAAAAACTATAATTAAATTCAATTAAATTAAATTAAATAGGGAAATGACCCTTTTACCCTTTTAATTTAAACCATTAGATCTGAAAAAATAAATCAATGGTTGAGATTGTTCCTTGACACTATCAAAGAAGCTAAATTTGTTTGATGGTAAGCTGGACTCGGAACAGAGAGGAAGTTTGTTTGTATTTTAATTCCTGAATCGGAGATCAAAGCCAAGGTACAGTCAGCATATTAAAATAATATTATATATGAATAGATTTCCCTTGCGAATTATTAGTATAAAATAATTTCCCTTTTAGGGGTCGTTTGGTATAGGGGAAATCTAGCTGAGTTTTTTGGAAACTCTGTATTCTGAGATATCCTTGTTTGTTTACTGTCTAATGGAGTTGGAGTTTTGTATTTCAGATACCCAGAGTTTCTTATTGTCTCCAGAATGTGTATTCTGACAATTTCTACTTTTATCAGAAATTCTGACTTCTCCCAAATAGAATAATGAGACTCACTGTCTTCCCCTCCTATTTTTTTTAACATCCTCCAACTTTTAACAAACACTTTTCCACCATTCTCTTTTTTTCCATATTTCTCCTAATTCTCAATCCCCTGTACCAAACTGAAACCTTTTCTCCGTTTCCTTTGCGAACTAGGGATTTCCTCATTCCAATATAGTAGACTATAAAGCCAGAGGTTCAGCTATAAATAAATACACACAGAAGCTTTCATTAATATTTCAAAAATACAAAGATCAGTGATAGTCTTCTTCTGAGTACAATGGATCCGATTACAAGCTAATGGGCAGATCTTCCTTCGGAACTTCTCGAATCAATCCTGGAGAGACTCTTCGGCAAAGATTGTACCGGTTTCTAGCAGTATGCAAGCATTGGAGAGACGCTTTCGACGTGAGCGCAATGAAGATTTGTCATCTTACTGTGAGCTTTACTCCCCTGCTTACAATAAGGTGTATTTGATCCATTCTTTTGACAGACTTCTCGGTGATGCTCACATATATTCTTCTGGCTATGGCTGGTTGCTTCTGGCCAGACGGAGTCGATTCTTTTTCCTGAATCCTTCCACGGGAAACATTATAGATCTGCCTCGCTTACCTGAATACCCCGCATTTCATTACAATCGAATGGGGTTTTCTGCTCCACCTACGTCTCCAGATTGTGTTGTTTTTGGCCTGATTGACATGTTTGACAGTTTACGTATGAGGGTGTATATCAGCTACTTAAGGCGAGGAGACAGTACTTGGTCACACTCTGAGCATCCTAATGGTCTTCCAAACAAGATGATGCGGAAATTCATCTTGAAACGCTTTGTTCCTCGCAACAACAGCAAAAGCTCCATCGTATCTCGTAAACTGAAAGGTAATCGTTGCAAAATTCCATTCATTCGTTGTGGGGCTAAGTTTAAATGGTGTTGTTCAAGCTCTCCAGTTTTACACAATGGGGCTTTTTACTGTTTGAGCAAATATGGAGTATTGGGAGTGTACAACCCTGACAAGTGTGATTGGAGATTGATCAACACCACCAAACACAAAGCATTCCTAGCCGATAAATTTGATGAGCCTTATCTCATGGAGTCGTGCAATGGAGAGCTGATTTCAGTTGTGGTTGGAGCAAGAGGGGAATCGATCAGGGTTCTAAAGTTGGACGAGAATCTAAACATGTGGCAGAATGTTTCTTCTCTTGAAGATCAAGTGATTTTCTTGAGCCGCTCCTCGTGTATGGTAATGCATTGCGACGAGCTACAAGTTAAAGGACTTCAAAACACCATTCACTTTTCGAGGCTTCACGGAAACTGTAATATCTTCTATTCGCTTTCGACCAAAAAGTATCACACTTTTGACGGCTCATATGCATCTGAAGACTTGTGGGATACTAAACTTATTTTGAACTGTACATGGCTGGTGCCGAATTTCAACTCCTTTTCTGCCAAGGAGCTAGACTGGTCGTCGTTGGACATTGATGAATTGACAATGTTTGAAGAAGCTGTTTCAACAGGGCATATGCGTCATCCGAATGATTTCATCCGGGATCTAACTATCTTGCAACCAACTGATTCTTCAAATTGCAAGATCTTGTATGCCGAAAGGAAGAGGTCATCATCGGCAACAGAACAAGAAGCACAATTAGGACGGCCATGGATAATGCTGCATCATGAAGAAGGTGAAGTGGTATGTACACTCATAGACATATTCCGAGGATTCTCGAACCACCCGGTACATCATTTAGAAGCAAGATTAAGAGGGAAGAAGACATATGCGAGTGGTTATGGTCAACTATTGATGATGGATATGTCGTCCGGTGATTGCATATTGTTGGATACATCATCATCATCATCCACGATCATTCGTTCACTTCCGATACTGGAAACTAGCAACTTCAACTACAAGTGTAGTTCAATTTATTTATCTCCTCAAGACTCTAGGCTTTATGTGATTATTTGCGGTGTGTTTAAAAATGAGGATGAGGATTGGGAGATGGTGATGTTGCGTTGTCAAGTTGGCGACAATAGTTGGACATTTGTCGAAGGGGGTCCTAAGGTGAGAAGTATTGCTGTTTGTGATGATAAGATTTATGCAATCAAGGTAATGCTAGTGAGAGTGCACGTCTTGGCTGAACTTGAAGTACAACTAGCTACTGAAATCGAAACATTTAAAATAAACAAAGCACTTAAATTTATCGATGCTTATCTACAAGCCCCAAGAGGGAGCGCGAAGAGAAAGAAATATTTGGTTGAATCATGTGGTGAGCTCTTGCTTTTTCATGTCGCTTTTGCTGGATATGAGCAAGATATCAAAGTGATTTCGAAGATACAAGTGTTTAAGGTTGATCGAAGGAGACTGAGAATGAAAGAGTTGAAAAATCTTGGTGATAGAGCATTCTTTATCACTAACGCTGAACATTGTTTTGGATGTTGTGCATCTGAAGCCGGATTGAAGAAGAACAATATCTACTTCACATGTTCGAGAGACCAACACATATACAAGTACGACTACGGAGATGACAGTATTTCAACATGCTTATATTGTCCTGAAATTAAGAGTGCTTCCAGTCATGAAATTGTTATGTGCTACTACTAGGACCATGGTACGTGATATGAGAATCCTTTTTCCTCTTTCAGTGTAATGAAGTTGATCCCCTAAATTTCTTACTTTAGACTCAGATATAATAAGTAAATTGTGTTTAATGTTATGGTTAGAGAGGATTAGCATCACCTTAAATGTTATGTAATTCGATTGATTCTTGCTCTGCCAATACCTTTGCCGATTCGATTAATTGGATTGATTCAGAATCTTATTAGTTTCGAGCTTTCATGCTTTGCTTTGTGAATCTCTCGTTTATATTCGTATTCGCAACTAATTATATCTGTATTCTTCTATTCCTTGAGCAACTGGACAGTGTTCTTGAATATATTAATGAGGTCCGTTTGACAGACTTGTTTTCTCATTTACTTCAACGATAATGTCGTCCCTTAACTGTGCGATTAATACCGTTCCTTGGATCACTGACTGTCATCTTCTTGTACAGTGAGGAAATACGTAGAGAGAGCTCGTGATGATCTTGTAACTAACTATGAGGGGAAAGCACAACCATGAAATATGCCTTGAAGAAGCTTAGTTTCAGCCTCAGCCTCGGCAGATGAACCTGACACTTGTTTCAACTCCTCTGTTGTCAGAATCAAACAGATTGCTGCACTTTATTTGGTTCCATGATTCTTTGTACATTGTTGTGACGATTTTGTTTTATTTTATGATGATTACAAGTCGTGAAAAGAGACAAATTTCAGAATGTAATGTTGAGTGTTCCACAAGCTAGTGTCATTAATTGGCAAGTTATGAAGATAGATTCAGTACAAGGTAAAGCCCTAAGTAACTGAAGCTCAAAATTTTTAGGACTTAAAGGAAATACATGATTAGCAGTCTACAAATTGTAAACACTTTTTCATTACCTACATAAACACTTGTTTGAGGCATCTCTCGACAGTGGTTCCTTGCTGCTACACTTGTATCCCTATCTGCAACTAAAGTTAAAAAAGGAAAGGAGTGTTATGTTTCATCAGATCATCAAAGAAGTCTCGCAAGATACATTAATTAAACCTAAATAGCTGGGGGTGGTTAGGGGTGGCGATTATCCATCCGCGGGTTTTTTTATCCATATCCAACTCGATTCATATTTAAATGGATCGGATATGGATCAACACTATATGGATCGGATTTTATTTGGATCGGATCGGATAGGATATGGATTTTTAAATTTTTTCAAGTTGGATTTGGATCGGATTTGGGTAATCCGTTTAAAATTTCACTTATACAAATTTATGAGATCCGCTGCTGTGTCGTACGGTTTCACCATCAGTCTTATTAAGTCATTGATTTGAACCTAGTTAAGTTAAAACCTCGTCCAAATGAGTACCAAGGTTTAATGCTACTTTGCAACTTATTATTTTTAGTATTTTGTATCTTATCTTACGGCTGGTGGGTTATGCTTTACGTCGTTCCATGTGTGTTACTAATCCAATCCAATGGTTAATAAAATTTCATTAAAAAATATGTGATGTTTAATTAATAATTTACACTAGTAGTACCAATAATCCTAGGGTGGAGGATCAATGCACCTAATTAAAGAGATAATTATAAGGAGATAATACTACTTTTACACATGCACTGATGCAGATGCAGAGTCATTTCCTTTGAGTTAGAAGGGAAGAAAAGAGGTGTGAACTAGTTGAAGAAGAAAACATTTGGGTTGGTTGGGTAATTGGATAAAGTCCATCCATATTAAATCCAATCCATATTAAATCCAGTTTAAATGGGTTTGATTATGATCCATCCATTTAAATTGGATATCCGTTTAAATGGTATCCGATCGGATGGATCGGGTGAATATCCGCGGACTCGGATAAAATTGCCACCCCTAGGGGTGGTTTACCACAATGCAGGGTACCACGATCCAGGGGGAATCACACATCACGTTCCTTCAGTCGCGGATCGAAGTGGACTGTGTGTACAAAGTAACAAATTTTGGTCTACGACCCTCTCGGAGGAGAGCTTTCGAACAAGTACCTTCCCTCACTGCTTAAGATTTTCCTTTTATTAAACTCACCATACTGAATAATCTGACAAAGTTCAATTTTGATGGGAAGTATCTGTTTACCTTCTTTTCCGTCTTTGACAATATGCATTAATTGAATGGTTGTCTAGGCTTCAGTAGTTTAACTTATTAGATCTTTTGAGGGTTTTGATTATTGAGTTAAGGAAACCTATAAAGGGCTATTGATGATTCAGTTTGGTTCAAATGTGTAATTGGAATTATGGATGTTACCCTTGGCAAATTATATAGCTTGCAAAAATCACTAACACCCAACTTCTATTCAAACACACTTAAATGAGGATAAGTGAGCTAGACTGGTTCTAATAACCAATATGAATGAATGCTATCATGCCTTTGAACAATGACTATCACTTATTGTTTCTGACTCATCTGCTGAGGCCACTTTTGTTCTTCTGGTTTCTGGTTTGCTGTTGGCTTCTGTTTTATGCTGTGTGGGAGTCTCTTTCGGATGGTGTCTGATTGTTTTAGTCTTGCCTTCAGCATAGGCGGTTTTTTTCTTGGGAGCAGCCTGTGTGTGATTGGCTGTTGCTAGTGGGTTTTGTGTGTTATGGATATTTACATACTGTAACAATAAAAACACTGATTAGATTAAATTTGTTGTTGAAAACTTGCAACGGGTGACAAGTGTCTTCTACATAAAGTTGTTTTCATGCTCCGCGGCATCGCGCGACACACTATACTGAAAGCTTTTACTGATCACACACATGACTGAGTAATCTAACAAGATTGTTGTTGCCAATTGCAGCTACCTCTTCACTTTTATGTTTCCTGTCAGTAAAAGCATTACCTTAGTTAAATGTCAAAGGAAAGGAATAAGAGATAACAATGGCCTTAGCAGAAAGAACACTTGTTTGTTCTTGAGCCATTGGTTTGGTGGTGTGTTGTAGGAACTCAAGATAAGGAGAAAGGGCGTGAAATTTTTAAATACTCCAAGCTTTACATGATAGATTTAACAAACTCTTAGAGCGGAGATGCAAATACAAGTGGATACCAAATTTAACCGACCTGTAACCAAATTTAGCGCAGTCCGTTTTTACGGGTCGGTTAAAGTAAATGGTAACTCGTCCAACGCGCTAATCGATCAAACTTGCTCGATTAGATTAAGTTACGGGTCGTACTAGTAAATCGTAACTCGTCCAACTCGCAAATCGTTTAAAATTACTATTTGCGACATGGATGCTGAGTGTAGCAAATAGTGGTGTGGCAAATAGTATTTGTTACTGCAAATTACTACATGAAATAGTGATTGCCGTAGCAAATATCAACTATTTGCTACTGCATTTTCATGCCGTTGTAATTTTGTAGTAGATAAAAGTAATTTTTTTTTGTAGTGTGTGGTTTGTCATGTACAATACAAACTTGTAAATTTTACGATAACTTGGTTTTTTAACTTTATTCGTTGATTTTTTTTGTCGCACAAACTTCAAATTGGGCTAAAATGGACGTATCAAGTGGTTTTAATAACCTAAGTTGGACTTGAATTCGAATTTGACTCGTCAAATGTAGTTAATGAGTCAGACTCGAGCTCGTCACAAGCTTAAAAATTCTAGCTCGAGTTTGAGCTCGAGCTCATCTAAAAAGCAGCCAACCAAGCTTGAGTTTGATCGAATTTGTAAAAAATGAACAATAAAATTAAGGGGATAGGTGTGAGTAGGGATGGTGGTCGTAGGCTCCAACTGAGGAGCGTCGGATTCAAGAAGAGGATAGGAAGACGGCTTTGTGGTCTCCTTGTCACTGGACGACTTACGTCGCTTGGAAGACTTCGAGTGAGAGGCGTCCTTGTCAGAGTGACGAGAAGACCTTTTCTTTTTCTCCTTATCCCTTGAAGGCTCAGGCGGTGGTTCTTCCGTCTGGGGTTGAGTAGAATGGATGTATCTACGAGTGGTGGTGCTGATCAGCACATTCGAGATATCAGTCATCCCTGCACAAGGTTGAAAATTTATGAGAAATAAAAAAAAAAAGAAGGCAGGGGTAGTACAAGGAGTTATGTGGGGTTGGTTACCTAAATAGTCACCGAACTTTGGTCAAATAACCCGGAAGTCATTAAACAAAAAAAATTGCTATTGACATTACCAAACTTTGAGCCATTTTTCGAAGAGGTCACTGTTAGCTACGGACATCCATTTTTCCGTCCATCCGCCTATGTGGACTTGCCAACTCTACTGCCACGTCATTTAAAGTGCCTAGTCATCTAACCAAAGAACTCAACCTGATTAACCCCAACCCAATCAAATCTAACCGAAAAGTTAAATCCTTCTTCCTCTCTCTCTCCCTCCTCCATCCTCAACACCACACCACTGCCGCGCCGCCGCCGCAAACCCACCCTCACCGCTGCTCTCCAAACCCACCCCCCGTCGCTGCTCTCCAACGCCCCCCCCCTCGCCGCTGCATCTCCAAACCCGCGCCGCCGCCACTCTTCTCTCCATCTTCCTCCTCTGCTCTCCAAACCCAGCTCCCTCTCTTCATCTTCCTCCTCTGCTCTCCAAACCCAGCTTGGTCGGAGTGCCATAGCCTGGTCGTAAGCCATAGCCGCCGCCTCCGGCGTGTCGATAGTCCCCAGCCACACCCTTGCCCCGTTCCTCGTCGAGTCC